>CM071869.1:24067482-24103253 GCA_036759665.1 Gynandropsis gynandra | reverse complement strand
ATTGGTCGATGAAGTTAGATGATGCATTATGGGCCTATAGGACAGCTTTCAAAACTCCAATTGATATGACTCCTTTTCAGCTTGTTTATGGAAAATCTTGCCATTTACCTGTCGAGCTAGAGCACCGCGCCTATTGGGCGACAAAGCTCCTTAACTTTGATCTTAAGAGCGCAGGTGAGAAACGACTTTTGCAGATTAACGAGCTTGACGAGCTTAGTCTTGACGCCTACGAGCATTGAGTCAGAGTCGTCCCAAGGCACTTGTCCGGTGCCACGTTTTGAGATGAACCCTGAACTTAGGAATGCTTAAGAGGTTGACCTTTTCCGTTAGACTTTGCATTATTGAGCTAGGTTTCCCTATGCGTTAGAGCTTATTAGTCGGCTGAAAAACAATAGGTCGTAGTTCTTGGGAATCCTAGTGTTACTTGTGGGGATGTTTAGACGAGGTTGCTAGGCTGGTCTGTCGTTTATTTTCTCTACCCAGATGGTCATACTTTGTGTAGACGACGCTTTACTTTGGTTACATTGAGGATCATTGGATCATATAAAATCGAGCTTGTTTTGCAGATTGAAAAGCCCACCCTAACACTCCGCTGTCGATAGAAATAGTGTCTAATAAGCATGATCAAAAGTCGATATGAGTGCATCGACCTTGTTACTCCTTCGGTGGCTCGGGTCTAAGTGGTGGGTTGGCGATCATCTTTCTACGTCCTAAGGGCACGGCACAAAAAGCCACCTACTCCGCTGCACTCTTACACGAGATGCATGAGTATACCGTCATCGGTAGTCTGGGTCTAAGTAGAGGCTGGATCCCTTCAAATCCGACGTCCTAGAAGCCTAGTGTGTATGCAAAGAAAAAGAAGAAAAGAAAGAAAAAAAATGGAAAAGAAAAATAAAAAGAAAACAAAAGAAAAAAATTTCATAAAAAGAAAATAAAAAGAAGAAAAAGAAAAAGAAAAAAAGAAGAAGCTCGGAAAGAAAGAAACAAGTATCCTCGGTTGACCTGGGTTTAGCATAGTCTGAAGTCTTGTTTGGTGGAGGGAGTTACGGTAGCGTGTCTAGTCTCCTTTGATTTACTTTCTCGTGGGTAGCCGTGGTGGACCTAGGATTAAGGCTGAAAACTCGATTAGGTCGAATTTGCTCTCGACGTGCTAGTTGATCGGTTAGGTTCGCTTTAGCGGTATTTCTAGGAGAAGGGGAATTCTCGTATTTTCATACCCCATGTATTCCACATTTACGTTTGCTTAGGGACAAGCAAGCATTCAAGTCTCGGGGATTTTGATCATCTCGTTTTTATATGTATTTCTTGCACGATTTAGGAGACATTTTCGATACATATGTGATGTTTTATGTATGATTCCGTATCCGTTTTACTTGCTTTCGTGCTTCTCATGTTCTTACAGGTTTTTACGCGTATTTGGACCATTTTGGAGCTAAAGGAACATGCACGGAGCTAAGGAGCAACTTTGGGGATCATCACGGGACTAACGGGACGAGATTGAGCATGGAAAAGCCTCGCTCAAAACTTAAGTAAACTTAACTTAAAACATAAGGGAACTCGTGGGGCAATTAGGGCAACAATTGGACCGACTTAGGAGGCTTAAAAGGAGGCAAAAAGACGTGATTACAGGAAGCATACAGAGGAGGACAATTCAGCGATGATAGAGGAGATTCTTGCGAAGAGATAAGCGAGGAGCGTTGGAGATCAAGCAGCACCACTTCGGTTTTGTTTGGTTTTTATGTTCCTTAGACTTTCTACTATGTTTATGTTTCTTTACAGACGCATGAGCGAGTAGTTTGTTTGTTCTAGGAGAAGGGATTAGCCCTTGGCTATCCCGAGACCGCTTTTGATCTATTTTGATTGCATCTTCCCGTTTTAGTTTATCTATTCTCTGTTTGAGTGCTTAAATCTACTTGTGTTTGCGCTGATCACGTAGATGCATGTGTTAGGGGTTAGGAGAAGGACCGAAAGGAGAATTCTAGTCCTAGAAAGTCAGGTTTAGAACAACCGAGGTTAGGCCACGAAAGTAGGGTAACGACGGTTGAGGGTGAACGGGCGAATCACAGAGTTTATGGGTTTAGTTCATGGTGTCAGCCACGAAAGTAGGGGGCAGCTTGTCTAGATCACGTGTCTATGCCTTGAGAGAGGGTAGATATCATGTTAGGATCGTCCGCCTTAGATATCTTTAATTGGGATTGCATGATAGATAGGTTGATCGTGTGTTTCGGTAGTCTTGTGGTGAAACCGGTTTCCTAGGACCTTTGTCTCATAGTTAGAACCCAAGTAGCTTGTTTACTTTCAGTATTTCATTCTTCATCACCATTCTTTCGTTAGCAAGTTTGATTCGTAGTTCGGGTTTAGGTAGTGTTGCGTAGTCTCTGTGGGATCGACACCTAAAATACTACACACGTGCCGTGCACTTGCGGGTAGATTAGGTTATTTAACTCTGATACGCATCAATAATCGCAATATTACCTTTTCCTCTTTTCATGGACGTACCAGCAGCATGCTCTCGCTCTTTGGATGGCAAATCCTCGATCATATCACTGCTGCACAGAGAAATAGCATTCACGTACTCTCTCGGGTTCAATTTGGGTTTACCTGGAAGCTGTCCGGGATTTCGAGAGGATGAGGCAGCTTGTTGTGCTACGGAGTTCTCTAAACTCTTCACATGGTTGCTCAAGTATTCCATCTGAGTTTTGAGCTCGTTGATCGCTGTCCCCACATCCGCATTGAATTTGGTTTGAGTTGAATGTTACTGCCTTTGCTCCTTGATAAATTCGAGCAATACTCCCTCAAGGTTTGACGACGAGGCTTGAGGAGGTTGAGGAGCTTGCAGAACTTGTTGAGCATGCTGAAATTGCTGGTTATTTTGTTGAGCATGCTGAAATTGCTGGTTAGTTCGGGTGATTCCTCCAATTCGGGTTGTAGGTATTTCCGAATTGCGTGTTTCCTTGCTGCTGGGCATAATTCACGTATTCCACATTCTCTAGCAACGTGCATTGATAAGCCACGTGTTCTGTATCTCAAAAATTCACGCAGTACATGGCGTTCGCTGCGTTGCCCGTTGCTCTGCCTTGATTCGGCTCGTATAGGCGACGAGTGTTGTTAGGCATACCTCTCGGTGTTGACCACATGGTGTGATTCATGGCAAGGTTATCGATCAGCTCGTATACCTCCTCGACGCTCAGATCCATAAATGATTCTCTAGCAGCGTTATCCAACGTTGTTCGGTGCTCATCTGAAATTCCATTGTAAAAGGTTTGGATAACGTACCATTGCTCGAGACCATGATGGACACATCTGTAGAAGATCCTTAAATCTGCCCCACGATTCAAACAAAGTTTCTCCATCTCTGCATCTAAACGTTGTGATTTCCCCCCTCATCTGAATCGTCTTGCTCAGAGGAAAGAAGCGTGATAAGAACAATGTGCAGAGCTGATCCCAAGTCGTGATAGATCCAGCGGGGAGCAATTGTAGCCAAGTTTTCACTCTTCCCCCAATTGAGAAGGGGAAGAGACGCAATAAGATCGCGTCCTCTGAGACTCCGTGTATTTTGAACATACCAAAAAGCTCAAGGAAGTCTCTAAGGTGCTGATGGGGATCCTCGTGATTTCCACCCATGAATTGCTTCTGATGAAGCATGTTGATCATCGCCGGCTTAATCTCAAACTGTTCTCTCGCAACAGCATGCATCCTTATGGCTGTTTGCACGTTGTTCATGTTCGGCACCACATAATCCCTGAGATGACGTGGTGGAGGAGCCTGTGGTTCTTGTAGTTTAGGCACGAGTGACTGTTGCTGCAAGTGCCCCAAATTACCGAGAGGTAATTGAAGCTGTTTGTGGCCGTTCTGATTATTCATATCTTGTTGATCTGACGGCGCTGTGTTACTTTCTTCCTTGCCCTTTCTCAGTTTTCTACAAGTTCGCTCGATCTCTAGGTCGATTTGGAGTAGATTTGAAGCACCTTGAGACCTGGTCATAAACCAACAAAGGACAAATAAAAGGAATTAGGTAAAAAGAACGAAAGAAAAGAAAACAAAAACAAACAAGAAGGACTCTAGACTTGAATCTAAGACACGTTGATAATAGTCCCCGGCAACGGGCTCAAAAACTTGATGCGTTATCAAAGTTAAACAAATAACCTAAACTACTCGCTAGTGCACGCCACGTGTGTAGTACTTCAGGTGTCGATCCCACAGGGACTACATAACACAACCTAAACTCAAACTACGAATCAAACTTGCTAACGAACGAAATATGGTTTTAAGAATGAAATACTAAAAGAAAATAAACAAATTAGTTCTTAAGAATGAGACAAACATTCCAGGAAACAGGTTTCACCACAAGACTACCAAAACCAACAATCAACCTATCTATCATGCAATCCCATTCAAGTTATCTAAGGCAGACGATCCTAATGTGATATCTACCCTCTCTCGAGGCATAGACACGTGATCTAGTCAAGTTATCCCCTACTTTCGTGGCTGACACCTTGAACTAAACCCATAAGATCTGTGATTCATCTGTTTTACCCTCAACCGCTGCTACCCTACTTTCGTAGCCTAACCTCGGTTGTTCAAAATATGATCTTCTAGGACTAGAATTCTCCTTTCGGTCCTTCTCCTAATCCCTAACACATGCATCTACGTGGCCATCGAAAAAAAAAGTCATTCAAGCACTCAGATAGAGAATAGATAAACGAAACCGGGAAGATGCATTCAAAGATAAATCAAAACTACTCGCTCATGCGTTCGTAAACAAACATCAACGAAATAGAAGGTGTAAGGAACATGAAAACCAAATGAAACCGAAGTGTGGTGTTGATCTCCAATGCTCCTTGTAAGTCTCCTTCGCAAGAACCTTCTTCTCACTCTCTACTCTCTCCCCTTGATCAAGAACTGAAAACTGAGTGAATGAACTCGACCTCTCACTCCTCTCTTCTTCTTTCCTTCCTCTTTTCTTTTCTTTTCTCCCTTCTTTCCATTTTTGCTATTCAGTTATTCCTTATGTTGCAACAGCCATTGATTGTTGTCTTTTTATGAGTTTTCGTTCTTGAATAAGTTGGGTGACTTTTACATTACTTTCTCCAGCGAAATATCACTTATTCCTCTTCTCTAAAGTCGTTTTTCTTATTGTATAAGTCCCCAACAAACTTCCATTTGTTTTAAGTCAAATTAACTTATTTGGAGTTGTAGGTAACAGACGCGACCCCTGCGGGCTGGGTAAGTGACCCGCTCGGGTACGGCGCGGATGGTCGCGCAAGAACGTGATGGGAAAAGAGGCAGCCCGCTAAGGCTAGAGGGTGCCCCGGTCGGGCTGGTCTAGTGCCCGCTCGGGCTGTGGTGTTGCCCGCTCGGGCTAAGGCACCGGGCGTGGTAGTTCTCGCCCGACTCGTGCTCAATTTGCTGGACAAAACCACCATAACAAATGCCTGCTCGGGCTGGGATGTTACCCGCGCGGGTAGTGGCTATTCCTTCCCGATTCTCGTCCCGTTTGTCCCATGATGATCCTCGATGTTGGTACTTTGTCTCATGCACGTCCTTTAGCTCCGAAATGAACCGAATACGCATAAAAATCTGTTAGAACATGAAAACACGAAAACAAGTAAAACGGATACGGAATCATACGTAAATCATCGCATCTATACCATAAACATCTCTAAAATCGTGCAAGAAATACATATGAAAACGAGATGATCAATGACAATGATAAACAAGATTGCCCTTCACGAAAACCATCATATATAGCTTGTTTCGATTTATCCAATATGTTGAAAATCGTTGAGCCTCATTTTTTGGAATCTTTTCACATGTTTGCTCAACAACTATAGAAAAAGCTTCTGGCACTATTTCAAAGTATGGGTTGATCATCGTTGTTTTTGTGAGGTCCTCTTTATTTCATTTGATTGCTTGTGATTCTTGTAAAATCACAACTAATGCTAGTATCTTCACCGTTCAAGAACCAAACTTGATAATTCTCCATGTAACCAACCTTATAAAGGTGTTTGCAAGCAATTTCTAAAATGCAATACTTCATATTTTTGAATCTTTTGCAGAGACATAAATTTTTCCAGCGTTTTTTACACAAATGTCGCATCAATGCAAAACTCATAAGTTGTTACAAAATAAGTAAGACTTCTTTAGTAATCTCTTATGTTACCAAATATTTCTTATATACATCCATTCTCTTGAAAAGGTATATATTTCTATTGGATATGTTTATAGTTGAATTGTTGATGTTTCACAAAACGAGTTACTTGTACTAATAGTGCTATTTTTAATGGTTATTAGTTGAAAATATCAACGATTACCGTTGAACTGTAACGATCGAATTTTGTCAACAGTTACATCAAAAATTTAAATATATTAGCGAACATTTTTGGGTAATTTCAACAAAAACACGTTAAAACTTACCATGGTATCTGTTGATATAAGTATGCTTTCCAAAGCTCTCCAAAGGAGGTTTAAACAGTTTATTTATCCATTGAAACACCATTTTTAAATCCCAATGGGTAGAATATGTTGATGAACCATCGACATTTATGGTGCATTGTTTTAACAAATATCAACAGTTGCCTCAACAGTGCATTTCTGTTGATATTTCGTCGAAAGTTACAACGTATTCCAATAGATTATCTAGTGTTAATATCGGTTCTAATGAATTGGTATAAATTCCAACTGACATATCTGTTTAACCGTTAGTTGAATAATGATCATTTGTTTTTAAGCGTAAATTTTGTTTGTGCTTGTTTTTGTTCTTCTATATGTAAAATCAACAAAAAACAAACAAAGGGAAAGAAAAAAATGAACAAAGAAAAGAAAACTAATAAAAGGAAGAAAGGGAAGAGTAAACAAAAAGAAAAATAAATAAAAAGGAAGACAAAGAAAATAAAAGTAACTAAAAAAGATGAAGAAACAGAAAAGAGAAAAGTGGAAATTGTCTTAGGAACTAGACTTAGCGTAACTAGGACATAGTTGCTACGTTATACACTTGGAACATCAAGATTTAGTTTTTTTTTTCTGGGAAACTAACTTTTAATTCTTATTCTTTTGATTTCTTAACTAAAACGAATAGGAGAAGCCATGAAAAGACATACTAGCGATAATTAAGCAAAGCACTTTCTTGAATGATTGTGAGATTCGTTCACATTTCTTTATTTCTTTCTTTCTTTCTTTCTTTCTTTCATCTTTTTTATTTTTTTTATAATGATTATTCTATTTGTAGAGTCTCCGATGTCTAATTCAAGAAACTATCGCAATAAACCACCGCAAAGGTAAAGACAAACAAATATGTCATCAACAATCTGGTTTACAGGGTGATGCGAGAAGAACCCACAACTCGTTGAGTTCGTCAAAAGCAACACGGAGGTAACCAAATACAAATTGTGATCCATACCCTATAGACATGGATAAAGATGAGTATGTTGAGGTTATGTATGATGAGTATGGTCATCCAATGAGGCCCAATCAACAAGCGAGGAACTTAGATTGATGATGATATCAATAACATCAAACTTGAGCTCTCAACAAATTAGAGCAAGAAAGGAAGATATAGATGTTTTTTAATTTCTATCACTACTCCTACCTAAAGAAAGTGAAGCTTGCATCAACAAATTTCATTGCGTATATGCTTGCATGGAGGGATAGTTTACTCTTCCACATCAAAGGAATGGGGAGCGGCCAATAGTGAAGTAGGAAGGTATGCATACAATGATGAGACGTCGATTCATACCTACTCATTATCATAGAGAGATGAATCAAAATTTATGGTGATTGGTGCAACAATGTTAAAGCATAGAGGACTACTACAAGGAGATGCATTTCTTGATGATATGTGCTAACATAGATGAGGATTGAGATGTCACCATGGATCATTTTATTCAAGGTCTTAACCCAGATATTCAGAAGTGTGTAGCCACTCATCACTACGTGAAGATGGAATACCTTCTTTATTTGGCCATTGGGAATGAGAAACAACTAAAATGCAAAGGAAAGGTAACTCAAGGTCGAATATGCAAGGTATGAATGAAATCTCTACGAGTAATTGTGACATTACATATTTTTAAATGTTAGGGTCGATCCCGTTACGAAAAATTTTGTCTAAACAAGAGGACAATGTTGGTATACGCATATGATGGATATGAGATGAAATCAGTTGAAGAAGACAAACATAGGGCTATTGAGTCGGATGAAAGCACTGAGGAGTCTGAGGCATCAAAGGAAAATTGCTTGTAGTGCGATGAGTCCTTAACATACGCCGCCATGGAGGATGAAACGGGACAACAGGAGTATGAGGTATCAAATAAAATATTTTTAGTATCATCGTATATGGCAGAAGCTAGAAGAATATAGAGTGTACTATAATGTCGATAAGCTAGGACATTTAAGTACGGAAAAACATAGACTATACTATGATGTCGAAAAGGTAGGAATTTTAAGTACGAAAAATCCAAAGTTGTTAAATCTTTAGTGGTTAAATGATAGTGGAAAGACCAAGGTACATCGTCAAGTGAATGTCTCATTTAACATTGAATGGTATGCAGACAACATTTTCTGTGACATTGTATTGATGCAAATTGGGCATATGTTGCTAGGAAGGCCATGCCAATATGATCCACAAGAACAATACAACGACATTAACAAAACATACACATTCAAATTCAAAGAGAAACAAGTCTAATTAGGACCCTTCACACCTAAGGAAGTCCGCGAAGATGAATTATGTCTATAAAAAGGATAAAACACGTGAGAGAATGAGTCACCTTTTAGGTAGATGATCAAAATAGTGAGGTTTTTACAAAAATCTAGAAAAGATCTTTATCAGCCAAACCATGATAAAATATTTCCTTTCAATGAGAGTGAGAGAAAATATGACAAATTTATTGCTTTTGCAGCCAATTAATAAACTCGCGCACAAAGTGGTGATATTTCTTAACAAAATAACTTATATGTTTTCTGGTTTAGTTCCTAAGTTTTTGCAAGGTTATGAACATATTTTAGAAGAAGGAACAACTAGACAAAGAGAAAGAGCTAGATGAGAAAGCAAGCACAATAACAATTGGATTTTCATCATCATTCACTTGGCTCATTTTGATGCAGCTGACGGACCGAAAGAGGGAATGATGAGGAAAAGTGATGTGATTCTAGATCGCCATTCATTTGTTAGGTGGATGGAATTGGAATGAAATCCACTAGCAACCCGATAGTAGAATCTGTAATTTCTCTTCCCGAAGAAAGGACGTCCTAAACCCTAACTACAATTCAACTTGAGAACCTAAAAAGCATCGAATGACACCACAACACTTGTGATATAATGTTGATAAGTTGGTGAACAATCCGAAATATCTCCAAGAGTTTGATATCTAAATCTCTACAATTAGCAAGAATATAACAATATTTATTAATCAAACTTATGTAATAATGTCATATGATGAGTCCTCTATTTATAAAGACCAAATAATAATGAAAATAAATTATATAAGAAAATTAACTAACCCGATACAAATGCTTAGTCGAACAATGTAACTACTTGGTTGAGCGGCATTAAGTCTTAAACCCCAATTCTACAAAAACTTATGTACATTCGGCCGAGCAATAACTATGCTCGTTCGAGTCCTCCATGCTCAGGTCAAGTCCGGTTGTGCTTGGGTAAAGTCGTATTATGCTAAGGTCAAACAATCAAGCCTTCTAGATGCTCCATTAGACTAAAGGATTTGATTGGGTCTAGCGAATCTCTGCTCGGGCCGAGCACATCGGCCTTCTCCTATCCAGTAAGTTCGCTCGGGTCGAGCACCTTCAGCTCCTTCATCACTTCCAACGCCTCATCTGGTGGTTCTTTGTTAGAAAACCCATATTTAGAACCCTGTGACAACTTAAGATCAATAATAAAGAAAGAAGAAAAGAATTGGTTGGAAGTATCGCCTCTTTGTGCGTGAGCAAATTTATTGGCTAACAAAACAAGAATGTTATTATAATTTCAGTAGCTCTATTTGAAAGAAATTTTTTTTCACAGGTTTACTCACACATGCCTTTTTTTGTTTTTCTCAAGACATCATTGATTGGTGATCTACCTTAAATTCATTCATTCTCTCACGTCCTTCATCCTTTTGTAGTGCAATTGGTCTTCATTGGCTTCATTGGGTATGAGGGTACTAACCAGACTTGGTTTTCCTTGAATTTTAATGTGTATTTGTTACTAAATTTATCATGTTAGGCTTGTGTATCAAATTGCATTGGGCTTCCCAACAATAGATGCCCAAGTTGCATGGGTACAACGTGATTGAGAACATCATCTTTTTACTTTTCAATACTAAATGACACGTTATCATAACGATGTACCTTTGGTTCCATAGTTTCATTACACACTAAAGCTTGTAGGGCTTCGAATGCTTATTAACAAGTGCAGTACTTGCCACATTCCTGAAACTCTCACCATCTATGATGATGCTACACACCATTTTTTTTATGAGTCCCCGTGTATAGATGATGTATTCTCGATGCTCCATCGCATCCTATACAACATGTAGGTTAAGGACTCGTCGCAACACCAACAATTCACCCTTTTTGACTTCATACTCCTTAATAATTTCATCGCACTCCATAATCTTGGGTTCCATCTCTCATCCGATGTTGTCTCTTAACCCCAATCTGCGCGTACGACCATAATCCTCTTATTCAGACAAATTTTGGGGTAATAACCATGATCTTAGAATTTTAATCTTGTAATATCACGAATATGTGTAGGGGTTTCATGGGTACCTTATTTTTTTGTTTTGACGCCTTTGGCTTGATCATGCTGTTAGTGTATGAGCTCTCATGCTCATGACTTGTCCTTCTTATGTGCTTCCATGTCCAAGTGTAGTGATAAATTTTCACGTGGTCTTAAATGTCGGGGTTAGGACAGCTAATACAAAGATCTATGGTGGTCTTGCGATCCTCATCTATATTGGCAAGTATCATGAGTTATTCCATCTCCTTGTAGTAGTCTTCTACACTTCTACTATATTGGACCAATTGCCTTAAACGTGCTACATATTCAATACGACCAAGTTGTTGGTTGAATTCTTGCCTCTTGCGGCTAAATTCTTCATCAACAACTGCATCAGAGGGGCTCCCTCACCATCTAATGGTTCGTCACAATGGTATCATGGAGTAGCCATTAAAGTGATAGCATAAATAAAAACTTAGTAAACATAGAAAAAGATGAATGAAAGTGAAATGAATAAAGATTAAGATTTCTCAAAAAGTGCTTCACTCAGTTTTTTTCACTCACTCGTTTGTCTTTCTCTCGACTTGTTCTCTTCGATTTAGTTCAAAACTCAAGATCGACTCGAAGTGAATTCTCGCCCTTAAACTAAACCTTAATGCTATAAGTGTATAACGTCGACACCTAAATGAAGTTTCCTAATCTAATGATATGCTATTTCCAACTAAAGACTATTTCTATTTATATGCTAAGAAGTATTTTTTTTCTTCTACCCTTTCATTTTTTAGTGTGTTTTCCTTTTATTTTTTTTCTTCTTTCGTGCTTTTTCATTTTTCTTTTATTCCTTTTTTTGTGGCTTTCTTTTAGTGTTTTTCTTTTTTTCCTTCCTTTTTGTAGTTTTCTTATTTTTTTGGTGTTTTCCTTTCATTCCTTTTTTCTAAAACGACGAAAACAAAACTAAAACAAACTAAATTAAATCGAGCTAAAGAAAAAAATAACCACAATAAAAGTAAAATGATAAAAAGATAAGCTAACACAAGAACAAAGCTCTGATACAAGTTAATATGATCCTAGATTGTTATTCTTTCGTTAGGTGGATGAAACTGATATGAAACTCACTAACAACCCAATACTAGAACCTAGAACTTATTTCCTTAAAAAAGGATTCTATAAACCCTGACTACAACCAAACTAGAGAACCTCAGACTCAGAGAACGACATCATAACACTTGTAATCTAGTGTTGATAAGTCCGTGAACAATCCAGAATATTTCCAAGACCTTAATAGCTAAATCTCTAAAATTTGGAAGAAAATATAAAATTTTTATTAATCAATCTTAGGTAAAAATGTCATACAATGAGTCTACTATTTATAGGGATCAAATAATAATGAAAACTAAATCAAATAAGACAACTTATATAAACCTGACACAAATGCTCAGTCGAGTAACAACTATGCTCGATCGAGTCCTTGGATCAAACAGTCGAACCTTCTAGATGCTCCATTAGTCTAGACGAATCACTTAGGGCCAACAAATCTCTGCTCAGGCCGAAGGCATCGGCCTTCTCCTGTTCAACAGTTCGCTAGGGTTGAGCGAATATTTGCTCGGGCCGAGCGCCTTTAGCTTCTCCAACTTCTTGCTCATCTCCACCTTTTCTCCTTGTAGGTGAACCTTGTAGTCTTAACTGAACTTTTCCTTATGTCCTCGTCCTCCCATGGGTTGACCTTCCATGTCCATTTGATTGCACATACTCCTTCACTTTGGCCCTCGTGATTGGCCCTTGTATATCCATTATGGAACCACGACTTATCAACCTTAGATCATAAGTGTTATAGCATCATTCATTATGTTTGAGATTTGACAGTCAAGTTATAAGAGAATTTGAGGCGTTTATCTTCTAAAGAACAAATTCTAGATTTTGTTATCAAAGTATTAGAGGATTCTAATTTCCATTTTATTTGTTTATAGAACTTCGGTCTAGGTTTATATAAAAAAATACCTTACTCGTTGAAACCTTGAGGGACATCCGCTTTGGTGAACGTGTGGAAATATAACACGAGTTTTATTGAAATGCCCTTTCTCCTTTCATTGTGTTTCAGTGCCTAGACAACATTTGGGGTCATTTTTGGGAAGATATGATAACTTGAGTTTCGACCTATACATGGGTGATCCTCGACCTGAACCAAGTCACAAGAAAGTGGGTTCTAATAATGGGCCTATAGTATGTAGTTGATGTGATGTTTTCCATCTTGAAGTGGATACCAGAGGGCTCCTTCCCAAAACCCCCTCTTGAGTTAACACTTATTTGGATGCAACATAAGAACATACCCACGTAGCCCTATACTCTTTAAAGGTATAAGTTTCATTGTTCTCAAAGAACCCTTTCACACATTACAGATGCAACTTGATCATTTGCATTCATATATAAGATGTTCCAGTTAAGATCGAAATGATCTTTCATAGTTTTTGCCTTATCAATATTGTTTTCATGGATCGAAACGATAACATTATAAAAGTATATGTGTTATACTCCAAGATACCACCAAAGTGCCCTTTGTGCTAGAAGTTTGGCCGAAAGGGAAGTCGTTTCCCGTAAAGGCCATCTTGAAGTCACTACTTGCAGATGTCATGGTATTCTTCCACTTTTATTATGCTAGTAAAATATTTTATGACTATTCTCCACCTCGAGGAACATTCTTCTTGTTTTTTCATCTACCTCTCTTTCAATCACTGTGATGGACTTCCAAAATCTCATTAGACCTTTATTCTACCTTAATTCGCGTGACCATAAGTTGACTTGGACTAATTTCTAATCAATGAATTATGTGGTTGGGAAACTAGACCGCACTCTCATGAATGAGCACTGACTTCTAGCTTTTGTGAACTCGATGATTATTGATTAGGATTCGAGGTCTTCTGACCATAGTCCATGCCTCACCTTTTGCCTTAATTTTAATTTCACTTACGATCTTAGAAAATATTTTTAAAAATTTTTCAATTAATAGCAAATTTTAATTTCATTCTCACTGTATGTTCCCCTTGAAATATCTCCCTTGTTCATCTGGATAATAAAGAAATATCTAATTTTTCATTTTTAGTTGATCAGAAATGAAAGAAATTCTACAACCTAATAGAACATTTCGATCAAAGATATCATCAACATCTTTCTTGGTGTATTTCATTCGGGAGCTCACAATGTTCTTTAAAAGGAAATAGGGGCTCCGTCAAGGCAACCCACTTGCCTTTCCTATTTTTAATGGAAATGGATATTCAATCTCGCAGCTTGAAAAATGTAGCTCAGAACATATCCTTGGCTACACCAAAAATTGTAGTGTCCTTCTAGTTACTCATTTATGCTTCTTGAGTGACATGTTCGTCTTCACTAGTGACACTCTCGTCACTTTGTGGCTACTTTGGTCTAAAGATTAACAAGCTAAAAACAATGCTTCTCATGGCTAGTGTTACCCATAAGCAAGCCTCATGGCTTCCATATAGGTGCATCATACTCTACTTGTTTTTTAAGGGTGTTTGGGCCTTTCGCTCCTTCATTACCGACCAAGGGATTGCTTATTGTCCAGAATAATTTGAAATCTTGGTCGGTAAAGAATATATCTTTTGCGGGGGTTGTCTTGTCCTTATCACCTATGTCATCTAAAATGTGATAATTTTTGGGTATCTTCTTATGTCCTTCGTTCTACATGCATAAAGGAGACCGAGCGTATGAGCGCTTGCATCCCTCCTCCGTGGTCGATATCCAAATAGTTGTTGAAAGCATTGTTTCCTTCCGGCGTGGTGAACCTGAAATCGACAGAGAAAAGGGCACGAACACAAAGCTGGAAGTAAGGGTGAGTTTAACACTTACTTAACATTTTCTGAAGAAGAAGAGGACCGGGTTGTGAAGAAGGGAAACGGACCGGGCTGAAGCAACATGAGCCAAGAAGGAATTTTAGGAAAGGTTGAGTTGGCTAGAGACATTGTATTTGAGGAGGATAAGGGTTGGAATTGGGAAACACAGACATAAATTAACAAGCTACCGGTGACTGCCCAATACGCCCCTATAAACACATTTCAGAGATATCATCAACATCTTTCTTGGTGTATTTCATTCGGGAGCTCACAATGTTCTTTAAAAGGAAATAGGGGCTCCGTCAAGGCAACCCGCTTGCCTTTCCTATTTTTAATGGAAATGGATATTCAATCTCGCAGCTTGAAAAATGTAGCTCAGAACATATCCTTGGCTACACCAAAAATTGTAGTGTCCTTCTAGTTACTCATTTATGCTTCTTGAGTGACATGTTCGTCTTCACTAGTGACACTCTCGTCACTTTGTGGCTACTTTGGTCTAAAGATTAACAAGCTAAAAACAATGCTTCTCATGGTTAGTGTTACCCATAAGCAGGCCTCATGGCTTCCATATAGGTGCATCATACTCTACTTGTTTTTTAAAGGTGTTTGGGCCTTTCGCTCCTTCATTACCGACCAAGGGATTGCTTATTGTCCAGAATAATTTGAAATCTTGGTCGGTAAAGAATATATCTTTTGCGGGGGCTGTCTTGTCCTTATCACCTATGTCATCTAAACTGTGATAATTTTTTGGTATCTTCTTATGTCCTTCGTTCTACATGCATAAAGGAGACCGAGCGTATGAGCGCTTGCATCCCTCCTCCGTGGTCGATATCCAAATAGTTGTTGAAAGCATTGTTTCCTTCCGGCGTGGTGAACCTGAAATCGACAGAGAAAAGGGCACGAACACAAAGCTGGAAGTAAGGGTGAGTTTAACACTTACTTAACATTTTCTGAAGAAGAAGAGGACCGGGTTGTGAAGAAGGGAAACGGACCGGGCTGAAGCAACATGAGCCAAGAAGGAATTTTAGGAAAGGTTGAGTTGTATTTGAGGAGGATAAGGGTTGGAATTGGGAAACACAGACATAAATTAACAAGCTACCGGTGACTGCCCAATACGCCCCTATAAACACATTTAAGAAGGGAGATCCAAATTTTTAATACACCTATACATAATAGTTCAGGAGAGAGTGGAAGACAAAATTCTCCTCCATTCTCTCCTGTACCATTCAATCTAAGTGGCACTACAGGAGAAAGCAACAACTCATCTAGAAAGGTACACAGAATGAGGAGATTGATCGAGCTGTATGAAAAATCAGAAAGTGAAGATGAGGAATCGAATAACGTATATAAGAGTTGTTGCTTATCTGCTGAGAACCAACTTCGTTTGAGGAAGTTGTGATCGGTAAAGAATGGAGAGACGCTATGGATGAGGAGATGGAAATGATCAGCAAGAACGATACATGGGAACTTGCTGATCTTCCAAAGAAGCAAAAGGTAATAAGCGTGAAATGGATTTACAAGGTAAAAACGGATGAAAATGGGCAGATTTTGAGGTTAAAAGTTTCCTCAAGGAATGGATTATGAGGAAACTTTTGCTCCGATATCTAGACATGACACAATCAGGTTTTTTATAGCAATTGCAGCGCAAAAGGAGTGGAAGCTATATCAAAAGGATGTGAAATTCACATTCTTGAATGGGAAAATCACGGAGGAGGTATACATTGAACAATCCCCAGGTTACGTGATAGAGGGAGCTGACAATAAAGTTCTAAAATTGAAGAAGGCATTGTATGGACTTAAACAAGCACCGAGGGCTTGGTATAGCAGAATTGATTCTTTCTTCATTGAAAAAGGATTCAAAGGGAGCACAGGAGATGGAATTGTGATAATCTGTTTGTATGTCGACGATATCATCATCACAGGGAGTGATGAGTGATCATCTCGTTTCCGTACATGATTCTCGCATGATTTTAAATATGATTATGACGATAGTTACGATGTTTACATGTAATTTTGTATCTTATTTACTTGTTTATGTGTTTTCATGTTCTTATAGGTTTTAATGCGTATTTGGTTCGTTTTGGAGCAAAAGAACATACACGGGACAAAGTACGATGCAACAACATTTGCCCAAGTCGTGCTAACCCTTAGCACGTACAGATTGATGTTCAAGAGGAGCCCGTGCAGGGTGTCTTCTTTAGCCCGCACGGGGTGGTGTTCCAGAAGTTGTTTCCCGAGTCGTGCTAGCCCTTAGCACGCACGGGTCATGGAGAAAATGAGGAGCCCACGCGGGTTTCCTCCCTAGCCCGCGTGGGGCATGCCTATAATAACTTCCCTAGAATAACTCCAACAGGGAATTTGTATAGAAAGGGACCCTAAATTGAGTTCAGAATTAAGCAAACACTGAGAAGAACCCTAGGAGGGTACACAACATCCATCAATCCATTCAACAGCCCTCTTTGACGGGAAAAACAACAAGGAGTCGAGAATTGATTCGGGATCATCTCCCGTTTGATATTTTTATGCTCCTTACTCTACTATTTCGTTTATGATGTTTATAATCATGATTGAGTAGTAGATTTGTTCTAGGAGAAGGGATTAGCCCATGGTTATCCCGGAACCTTCGTTGATTTATTTATGAATGCATCTCCCTGTTTCGTTTATCTATTCTTTGTCTGAGCGCTTATTGCCTTGTGTTTACAAAGGCCACGTAAATGCATGTGTTAGGGATTAGGAGAAGGACTAAAAGTGAATTCTAGTCATAGAAGATCCAGCTTAAAACAACCGAGACTAGGTCACGAAAGTTGGGTAGTAACGCGTTGAGGGTTGAATCGGGCGAATCATGAATCGTAATGGAGTTTAGTTGGGGTGTCAGCCATGAAAGTAGGAGATGACTCAATCTAGCCACGTTCCTATGCCTTGAAAGAGGGTAGGTTTTACATTAAGATCGTCCATCTTAGATATCATGATAGGGAATATATGATTAGATATATTAGAGTTAGGTTTCAGAAGCTATGCGGTGAAACCGAATTCTAGGGCGTTTGTCTCTTTGTTAGGACTCGTTTATCCACTGCATATTCATCCACTTCATTATTTCATCTCATCATCTTTATTTGTCACAGCAAGCATTGGTTCAAATTTTGATTCTTAGATCGTGTTACATTAGTCCTCGTGGGATCGACACCTTAATTACTATACATGTGTCGTGCATCTGCGGGTAGTTTAGGTTAACTTGTTTAACTTGACACGCATCAATGAGAATCTGATTAAAATTTTTAAGGACATATTGGGAAGAACGTTTGAGATGATCAATTTGGGAAGATTGAAGTATTTCTTAGACTTCGAAATTCAGTATGTTCAAGACAGGATTTTTCTTGGACAAGCCAAGTATGCTCAACAATTACTGAAAAATATGGAATGAAGGACTCTAAGAGGGTGAGAACACCTCTCACGCCTCATGGAAAAAACGTGGAAGACGGGAACCTATTGCCCGACGCTACTAAGTATAAAAGTATGGTTGAAGGACTTCTATACCTAGCAGCAACGAGACCAGACTTAGCGTTCAGCCTCCTATCTATCTAGGAGCAACGCTAATCCTACTGAACGGAGTGTAAATGAAGTGAAGAGAGTCCTAAGGTATGTCAGTGGTACTTTTGATTATGGATTGTTATCTAAGAGGGTTAAGAACCCTGAACTTGTTGGTTATTTAGATTCTGACTTAGCCAGCAGTAAGGCCGACGCTAGAAACACAACTAGTTATTATTTCACATTTGGTTCAACAATTTTCAATTGGGGCACACAGAAGCAGGGGACGATTGCTCAATCTACTGATAAGGCTTATTATACCGCCCTATGCGCAACCACAAACCACGTGGTGTGGTTGCAGAGGCTATTCGGTGAATTAGGGTTAAAAAAATAATAAAATTCAGTTAGAAAACTTGCCAAAACATGGTATTACTGGAAACATACATATTAGTGTATGTAGCCATGTAAACCTTGTTATTTCATATATATGTATTGAAGAAAACCCTAATGAAATTGTGAGAGCATTTCATCATCAAAAACACAAAATTTTTCTACAAAATTTACAGCAAACACCTAATACTGATTCACCAAAAGAGAGAGTTCAATTTTTATTTTCTATTCAGCACAATCCATCTAAAACTATGATCATGAGAAGCAACCAAATTATTTCTCATGATCACTAAGATAAAACCAATAGTTGTCTTATGTATCTTTCCTTTGAGGCTCGACCAGGGGATGACGACTACTAATTGTATGTGGATGATTCCTCTCTTCATCCTTGCTCGACTAAGTACACTTTAATGGCTCCTAGCAAATAAAAAAAAATTGTACCTTGCCGCAATGATGTTCAGTTTCGACACTCTATTCCAAAGCATTATGCATTTGTAACATTAGTATTTGATGGAAAACGACGTTCAAGTCGTGATAAGAACAGATTTTGGAGCTCGTTTGCTTCAAATTGATGTTTGTTTCGATCTTTGATGCAAGAATCTAGATCATATCTTTTTGGATAGCAGCTACATCATGTGTGTTCTAAACTAGCTTCTTCAGACCAGAGTCGACTGCCATTACCTTTAGATGTCCTCCACCAATGAGCTTCTTTCCTAGAAATCAAAATGAATCTCCTTGGTGTGATCCTCATTATATGCATTCTGCTTCAATGCTTTTATTACCATATTTGACAAGAACAAAACCATTTCCTTCACCAAGACTCCACTAGATTGCATCATGTCTTGTATTGCGAGATTTGAAGGATTACAAGATGCAAGCATTATGTTTATCAAATTTGAAGATCACTATGTGATCTAGGTTTATTGGTTAGTTTCCTTCTCTTTTTTTATGTGGGTAAAAATCCCTCATTTTTAAGTTTTTTATATGTAATATTTTATAATTTACTAAAAGAAAATTCATTTGTCCTGATATCATGTTTGGGTTTGTTCTTCGTTAATAATAGATTTGAGTCTAACAAAACTTAAAAACTAGCTCAAGAGTTTATAATTTACTAAAATCATATATGTTAGTCAATTTTTCATATCCTAATAGATGTGAAACAACACAATATATCACTTCCCCTCACGTTCAATCCTAGAGCTTGGACATCGCAACCGGAGACCAACAAAGAAATATTCAAAACGGGACGAATCAAACTCCGATACCATGTTAAATGTAGGTTTGGGTTTAACCGATATAAAAACTAATTTGAGAGTTTAGGTTTGTAGTACATTTCCTAACCGATGTCGAATAATACAACATAACATTATCATTTAATATGCCAATTTTGGGCCTCTAATTTGTGAGGTTTACAACCAAAGACTGAACTCGAGTATGGAGATGTTATGATGCGTTTTTCCGCATCGATTTGGATATGTATCAGGAACTTGTATATATGTAAAAAAATTCAAAATTTTAGCTAATTTGGGATTGAATTATGTTCAAACTTATTTGGTATGAAATCCTTTGATTTTGTTTTACGAAAAATGGTAACTATCAACGTATATACGACGGTACTGTACAGGCCATCTCGGATGATTTCATTAACTCAAAAAGAAAGAAAATGTATACAAGACATAAACCATTTGGCTAATATAAATATAATAATTCGTGATACCATCACACAGAAAGAGTATATATATATATATGTATATATATAATAATTTTCGGGAAAAAAACCATAAAAGCATAACCATACCAATACATTAAATTTGTATACCAATTTTAGTAATTAAAGTTTTTATATGATATAGATCATCCGTAGTGATTAAAATTGAAGATGGTAAATCGTAGTGTAAAAATAGCAGAAGAAGTTCGTTTTCTCAAATGAAAGCATGTATATATTGTAAACTAAAATTATTAAATTCGGCACATTATTATGTAGGTGGCATATCTTTAGAACATGCTATTTGGTTTTGAGGCAAAATATGTCGGTGGGTACAAGTAGACAATGTTGTTCATTTTTAGGTCGAGGTTGTTTCTATCCATGGCGTGTGAAAAGGCATTCTTTGAAATTAGTGAGACAACCAACGCTTTTAATTTTTGGAAAATTACGGAATAAATTTCTTATTTGTCTATTTTAAAAATTTTATTTGTTTAATAATCATAACAATATACACACTTACAAATTGATTTTCATAACAATACATATCCACTAATACCGTCAATTGACAAATTTTTATTAGTAGATGATGATGTGGCATCCACGTCATGCGTCATATAATATTAAAAAATATTTTTTAAATTTCAAATGAAAAACATAATAAAAACTTCATAATTTTCTTCCTTTTTGTGTTTCTCATCTTTTATAAAGCCATCAAAGATGAGGATGATGCCTGCAAAAGTCGAATTTGATATTTTCCGGTGTTGAATCTCGCAGAGAAGCCGCTTCAACCCTTTCTAGAAACAATCATAAGATAATACCGATCCGACACTCTTTTTCTAAACGCCTAACAAGAATTTTGAACAAAAGAAAATACAACTGGAAAAGACTCGTTCTACAATCATCGTAAAAAGGACATCTATCGTTTTCTAACATCTTCAAAAATCTTTTTGTATCATCATTTGGATCTTTTTCAGCATTTTATTCATTTCTTTACCGAAAAATATTTTACATCATTATCACATAAGGGTTCATTTTTACATCTTGACACGTCTCAATCACCTCATTATATGTAGTACTCATATTAAAATCTTCAACAATATTACTACTCATGGTACAAAGTTCTCCTTATGAGATAATCGCATAATTGGAAACGAAACCTCTTAAATAAAGATGATTCCACATTGTTCTCTCGTTCAAAAATTTTTTATTCTTAAATTTTCGCCATCATCATTAACTATGTAACTTCTTTCATAAACACATTCGATACACCTTGAGTTTTCAAATCAATTCTTCTGTGCATTCATTATCTTGAAAACAAAAATATTTGATTTTGACGATGATGCAATTATAATATCAAATAAGATTGTTATACGACGTAAATGCATTATGACTCATTCCATAAACTCCTCTAATACACTTTGAATTTCCGAATCAATTTTTATGTATATTCATTATCTTAAAACAAAAATATTTGATTTTGACGATGCATGCAATTATAATATCAAATAAGAAGATTATATGATAAAGAATGAAAGATAATTTTGTTTTAGAAATGAACGAGGTTGTATTGTGGCTTACATAAACAATTTCTAACAATTTTTTGACGAATTAGAGACGGACGGAGATTGAATAGAGACTAAATTTGGAGCGTCACTAAACCGTCAAAATTTTAGGATGAATCGTCCGCAATTCCAAACGGTTTTCAGATCATAAAGGACCTGTCCGGACACACCTAAAATTATGGACGGAAACTATCTTCGTCTGGTATCTATGTTCAACGACTTTAATTCCACATTGAAATCTATAATTAACGTGTGATTTTGAATTACATCTACAAACCAAAATTTTACTTTGAACATAGATATAATATTCTAACAATTGCTAGAGAATTGTTTTCTTTTCTCATTTTAGTTGTGTGGTTTCTTTTGGCCTACGAGCATTTTGCTTAGATTTGAGTCTTTGAGCGTTTTTTGGTGTGCTGAAAGGCTTTTCTGGAAATACGTTGCTTTAGTATGACGTCGTTTACATAACAATGAAAAATAAGTTATATCAATTGGAAGTGCATGGATTTGCAAGAAATAGAAAATTTATTTGTTGACCGGATATATATATATATATATATATATATATTCTTGCTTAAATTGTAATATAAAATTATTATTATTATACGAAAATATTGTAAATAATTTTGACAAACAACAAACCACAGGTTTCATTTTTGGTCAATCGATATATATGAGAGACCAAGACAGTAGTCTTCATGTGCAAGTGATAAGGACGAGGAAACGGTAATGTTTTTGTTGGCTCCGTAGGAAGCAAATCCCTTTTATTAATTAACATATACCTTAATTAATTAATTATTAATGACCTAATTTTAACTGTCTTAGAGTTCCAATGCAATGTCTAGGTTAAGAATCTCATGAACATTATTATGGGATTTCGGGGCAATTAAAATTCTTTGGGCACCGCAAAATGCCCACAAAAACTTCTGGAACCATAAAAATTACATAAAAAATATGTAATAGTCTGTTGTTTTCTTTTATATTTTAATGAGCATTGAGATAAGTTTCTCTCTAATTCCTAAATAAAAATATAAATGCAGGTTTTGTAGGTCCAAATAATAGCCAACCCTCTAGTTATGAATAACAGTCAAATTAAATTTCAACGCTTCTTAATATTGAAATCAACCGTCCATGATTTTTTTTCTTTGTTTTCCCCAATATTTTCAACTTTTACCGGTAACCGACTTTCTAAATTTAGGAATGGGAAATATACTCGTTTCGTAAGGACTAAAAATGTCCTCTTTTGGTCTAATTGAATTAATGTATAACCTCTTTATAATTGAGAAACGAACCTAGGTTTTCTAATGTTATCCAATTACACTGAATCTTTATGAAATAGCTTGATAAATTTAGAATATAATAAATTATATGAATTTTTGTAATATGTAGAAATTCTGAATATACAGATTTTTTAGAATATTTTTATTTGATACATACAATTTGTTTATGTTACGGAAAGTTAGATTCGAGATTGATTTGTTTGCTGAGATTTTGCTGAGATTGATTCTGTTTGCTAACTTTCTATTTCTTGACTTTCCTATTTTTTATTTTTTGGCTAGATTAATTGGCTAGGTCAAAGTTGCACGTGTATATATTTTCCTCTGTAAATCTTTGGCAGACATGAAAGAAATGAATCCGATTTCTCTCACATTTTTCATGGTATCAGAGCTCAAAATTTAAAAAAAAAATCGACTTCTTTGCACCGAACCCATCTTTATCTTCATTAACTTCAAAACTTCATCTTCTCCGATTCACTCTATTTCCACCTCTCCTTCTCACCGAACACAGCTATCGGTTCAACTCCCGACGATCTTTAATAAACTAGTTTTTTATTTGTATAACTTATATATATATTAAACTTTTTTTAAATTTTTTTGTCGGTTTCTCAACGGACGCCCGTTGAAAAGTTTCAACATTTTCAACGGGTATCTCTTGGATTATTTTAAATTTCCCCCATTTTCTTTTCCAACGGATATCCGTTGATGGCTCCTACCATTTTTTGCCAACATGCATCGTTGAATGATATTAAATTTCAACAATTTTTATTTTCCAACGGTCGTTCAACAGACATCCGTTGACACATGTCAACGGGCATCCGTTGCAATATTTGAACGGATATATTCGTTGTATTCCGTTGATAGTTACCAATGGATATTATCTGTTACACTACTGTTGCAAATCACAATGGATGTGGATTTTCATTGATCGATTCCCAACGGCTTTAGATCTGTTGGAAATGACCTTTTTCAACGGAAATCTAGCCATTTTCAATGGATATATCCGTTGGAAATGACTTTTTTTTTTGTAATGTTAGTGTTACATTTATATTATTTGAACTTTTGTACTCTATTAATAGACAAAAAAGTTTGCTTAATAATGTTAAGAGTTTTGTAATTTTAGTTTCACTTAGATGATTATGAGCTTTAACTCGTGGATTTTTTTTTAATCAACAAAATTTATCGGATGAAATCAATTCTATTTTTGGCGTTCGTTTTTGTCTTATAGATTTGTTGTTCTCCTGAACGGGTTGTCGTGTCTTTGAGATCGTGAGCAAGGGAGGTTTCCTATGGAAAATCAAAGCTAAACCTTTTAGTACAGAATAGTAAGGGTTTTACAACGTATCTTTCTATCCCAATCTAGAATTTTACGCTCATTGAATCATGCCAGACACCCACAATACAATCATTTACAAACTCCTATACTATAAACATTTATTGTTTGTATTAATGATATTTTTAACATTTCAAAGAAAGATCGTGAATCGACGGGGTAAATTGATGAAATTCATGTGAATGAAACGATCAAGCTAAGAAAAACAAAAAGAATCTTCAAGCTAAGAAAAACAAGAGTCTTATTTCGCTGGAAAAAGGTTTTGGACAAGATCTCGATTTGTTCATATTATGCATGGTTTTTGCAATGGATGGAACTTTCTCATCGTTCTAATTTTATTCGATATTGTAATATTAATATATAACTCAAAACACTTATACACAATTAAATTTTGGTTACTATGTTATGTAACATCATAATTATATAATATAAAAATATGCACTGCCACATCTCATGTACGTTTACGGTTCTGATTCGCGAGATACCAAATACAGACTATCAGTTGCCCAAACAATTACACCATTTCATTCAGTCGTAAATTGTTACCTAAACATTTGTTTTAGATATTTTGATTATTGATATATATATATATATAATTTTTCTTTTTTAATACTCTCCTTTGTTGTATATGGGCTAGTTTTCTTCCTTTATGGTCGTTTATTTTTTGTAAAGTTTTATATTAAATAATACAAGAATATGTATGAATCTTATGTATCATGTCAATAATATAATTGGTTGTTAAATTAATCCAAATTGTGTTTTTTTTTTCAAATTCTAAAAATCTTCTGCTTTTTTCTCTAACATTAGAGTTATAAGACCAGATACATCTGTATATATTTTGCGAAGGGAATCTATTGCTTCTTGTTTGAGCAGCTTCAGGATTATTTTATTTGCTTCTATACATATAATCGTCTTCAACATGAGGATATTAATTTCCAATATGTATGCATTTGGAAAAGATTTCCTAAAAAACAAAGATCATTTAATATAATAACAATTTGTATATTCATTTGCAAAAATATTGGCGAATCATATCTTGTCTTCTCTCTTTGGAATTTCCTTACAGGTGCCTTTTCGATAACTTCTATTTTAGAAAAAAAAAATAGAAGTTTAAGAAGCATGTTGAATGACTAAACCATGAACCCTAAATCCAATACAGCTCGTGAAAAAGGAAGGGCAAATCCGTCCGAATAAAAATTTATCATAATCTCAACACAAGCAAGTTGCATGTAGATATCTAACCATGGTTAAAGTGGACCCGAAGACATTCCATCCATAGTTAAATTTCTTCCCTGTATAAAACCATCTCCTTGTGCCATTCATTTTCATCACCCATCAAGAAAATAAAAATATTGTCTTCTCTTCTACTCACTAAGCACTAAGGGGGAAAAACCCTAATTTTCATTCTTGAAGAAAACACTTGAAAAATGGCGATTGATTCATACCTTTCGCTTGTTTCTCAGACGCAAATTATGAGCCTCGAGCTCTGTCTCGGTGTCTTCGTCTTCATATCTCTCTTCGCATTCTGGTTGACGCCAGGAGGCTTCGCGTGGGCCCTCCACAAGGCTCGTTCCCATACCCAACCCGAATCCAAGACCCGACCCGCGATCCCCGGACCCACCGGACTCCCCATAGTTGGTCTCTTGTTCGCCTTCGTCAACAACGCGTCGACTCATCGAGTCCTCACGAGTCTTGCTCACTCCATGAAGGCCAAGTCCCTCATGGCCTTCTCCGTCGGGTCGACGCGTTTCGTCATCTCCAGTAAACCCAATACCGCTAAGGAGCTCTTGAACAGCTGTGCTTTCGCTGACCGACCCGTCAAAGAGTCTGCATACGAACTTCTCTTTCACCGTGCCATGGGATTCGCTCCCTTTGGTGATTACTGGAGAAACCTCAGGAGGATCTCTTCCACTCATTTGTTCAGTCCCAAGAGAATCTCCAGCTTTGGCGGTTTCCGCGAGAAGATCGCAAAAAACATGGTGGGAGAGATCAAGAGATCGATGGAGATCTACGAAGAGGTGAAGATTAAGAGGATATTGCATTTCGGGTCGCTTAACAACGTTATGACGAGCGTTTTCGGGAAAACGTACGACTTCGGAGGCCTAAACGACGAGAACGTCGACTCTAAAGAGAGCAGGGAACTCGAGTACTTGGTGTCTGAAGGGTATGAACTCTTAGGGATCTTCAACTGGAGCGACCATTTCCCGGGCTTGGGATGGATGGATTTGCAAGGCGTCAGGAAGAGATGCCGAAGTTTGGTGACCAGAGTCAATGTTTTCGTCGGAAAGATTATTGACCAGCACAGATCCAAGAAATTAGTGAACGATGAAGAGGAGAATGGTGACTTCGTTGATGTGTTGCTTGGCATGCAAGGCGATAGTAAGATATCAGACTCTGACATGATCGCCGTCCTTTGGGTACGTTTTACGAGTTCTTTTTATCTATGTTCTTGAGATTTTTTAAAATTATACATTCATTATGGATTTGTTTTTCGTATATATCAGGAAATGATCTTTAGAGGTACAGACACAGTGGCGATCCTTCTCGAGTGGATCCTCGCCAGGATGGTCATTCACCCTGACATACAAAGCAAGGCACAGGCGGAGCTCGACAACGTTGTGGGCAGCAACGGGCATCAACTCACGGACTCCGACATCCCCAAGCTTACATACCTCCGAGCCATCGTCAAAGAAACCCTAAGGATGCATCCACCTGGCCCTCTACTGTCGTGGGCTCGCCTCTCCATCCACGACACCACAATTGCAAACCACTTCATCCCCGCTGGCACCACTGCGATGGTCAACATGTGGTCCATTACCCACGATGAAGAGGTCTGGCCTGAGGCTCACGAATTCAAACCTGAGAGGTTTCTTGGGACGGAAGAAACCGATAGTTTCCCTGTCATGGGATCTGATCTGAGGCTTGCTCCTTTCGGCTCGGGCCGCAGGGTTTGCCCAGGAAAGTCAATGGGATTAGCTACCGTGGAACTCTGGCTAGCTCACCTACTCCATAATTTCAAATGGATTCCCAATGGAAGTGTGGATTTGGCCGAGACGTTGAAGCTCTCAATGGAGATGAAGACCCCTCTGGTTTGCAAGGCAATCCCTAGGGCTTAGGGTTTATATATAGATGCCTTCCACTGCCGGATCTCCTATGTATGGAGTTCTCTTTCTTGGTTTTAGTCCACGAGAGAATCTAACAACAGTAATTAAAAGTAGTAATAATAATAAAGGAATTTTATTTCCTAACCTGAATTACTCTTCTTAATAACAGTCACTATATTTATATATGTATATATATTGAAAACACTAAAATCAGAGTTGTTTTCTGAAATTAATACTCTTCAGTAATTTTCTCATTACTACAAACATTATCTTATCTCCCATTGTTTATATATGGGGAATGAAAATTTAGAAAGTAGACACACAATAATTTGTCGTGACGTTTTGTAATACCACACTCAAACACTGTTTTATTTAGATTTCAAACAATCACCAGGTATAATTCGATGCTTTTTATGAGTATACCCGGATAACACAATTCAGACACTCCCCTGAGTATAACACCTGTCTTGAAACCGAACTTGAAGAATAGCGCCTCACAAATCCTTGTGTGAACCGTCTAGAACTATTCTCACAATAATCCTAGATTCCCTAATGACTCTCACTCAAATCAATTACCCATCCAAACTTATATGGTTTAAGACTTATTTTATAACCACTATTCTCGAATGCTCTCAAACGAATACAAAAACATTTTACTCACCCTCCTCTATTCTTCTTGATTTTTAGCGCACCAATATGATTGAGAATGGGTTGAAGTGCATTTACGTTTTCCTTTTAATACTGAGATCCTTTCCAAATTTCTCCTTAATTTTCTTTCTATATAATTGTTAAGTTGTTTGATTTTCTCGTTTTTGAATATTTTCAAATGTCTTGTCAATGTTCGTAAATCTACAAATATCTAACACAATTAAAAATATCAATAGTAATGAAAATATGCATAATGGAAAAATCAAAATATTAAATCTCAACAAAAAATGAAAATGTGCATTATCATTATATAAAAATTTTAATAAAATGGAAATCTCAAAGAAATTAAAAATTTCATGCACCAAGAGAAGATCAAGGGCAAGAGAATAATACATATTGATAGACATGAAAACTAATATACATATCGTATTATATCAGTATTTGGCCTAGGACATTAAATTTATCCATTATTTCGGTTTTGTGTTACAAAAACACCTCACATATTGCTCGATACATCGATTCACAACTTCGGTTTGGCCATCCATTTTTGAATGATAATCTGATGACATGCGTAAAATTTGTGTCGTTAACTTCTAGAATTCCTGCGAAAAATTGCTAATGAAGACCTCGTCCCTATTGTTCAAATTGATTTTGGTAGGCCATTGAGTTCTACCACATATTCAACAAACTTAGTAGCCACCGTCTTTGCAGTATATTGTTGTATGAGGGTGATGAGATGAATGTACTTAGTTAAATGATCCACCACCACAATTATAGTTGTTTGAATTTCTAATTATGGTAAACCTTCCATAAAATCTATGGAAATATCTTCCCACATACGGTTGGGTAAAAGTAGGGGTTGAACTAGGCCTACTATAGACATATTGGTGGACCGTGTGACGGATCGATTATCGATAGAAACGTCTACAAATACGTTTGAAGGTGCGGAGGACTTTGAATGAACTCATGAAATGGCTATTGTAGCAATGATGATTGTGGCGACACTACCACAGGATTGTTGTAATAATTCCATCTTATAGAGATAAAGGGTTACCGGGTTTTATAGTTGCCAGCTGTTCTATTGTTTGTTAGTATGGATAAGTGTTTCCTCATGCTCGAAACTCGTCCCAAAGATGTGATCTTGGTACGAATAAGTCGAGCAATGTTACGGGTTTCAAAATTTACGAAAGGGTATGTGCAATTTTGTTGCATCGATCTATTTTTTACATAATCTCGTAGTCATAACCAATCCGCTTTCGACCCATTTTTGTTTCTCAAGTTGTCGAAATTCATTTCTCCATTAGATAATGTTGGCTCTTTCATCGGTCTGAATATTAAAATGTCATCCATTAAATATGGTCTCCAAGTACGCAAAGGGATGAAATAGCCAATGTTTCCTTGAACACGTGGACCATGATTTCTTCGTTCTACTCAATCCATGACTTAAGAACGATAGGTTGTCTCCTTTGTGTTTGCATTGTCTCGATTGCTTCTCTAGATGTGTCTATCTGGATGACAAAATGGTTTTGCGAAATTAGGTAAAGCTAGTGCACTACAAAAAATAGGCCATTGCCAATGGTCATATCGTTGAAAATGGCTAATTGTCCTTTAGAAATGATCTTTCCCAACAGATTCAACTAAATTCATGGCCTTTTGGAATCGATCTTTGAAAAAGAAAATCCATTGCGATGTGCAACGACATTTCAATGGATAATATCCGTTGAGAATTACCAATGGATTCTAACAGATATCTCCGTTGAAAATTTGCAACAAACATCCATTGAATGTGTTGGCAAACTTAGCAATGGATACCTGTTGGATTCGAAATGGTAGGAATTTTAAAATATTCCAACGGATGACCATTGAAAATTTTGTTCTTTTATCTTGACGTCCTCGACGATATCTGTTTGTAGAGAACCTAGACAGTATAGACGCCCCGTATAAAGTCCAACAGACTATAATAGGAAACAAATTAAAGTTAACATATCAATTTAAAATATTTTATATAATTCAAGAATTATTAACAATAATGCTATTATATACCTCTAAAAATATTTTATCATTTTGTAAAGGACTAAGAACGTTTGGAGATGAATCGATCGGTTGAGATTGCTGTGTGATCTTCTCCATCACAATTTTCATCATCCGCTCTTCTGGGGAGTCAACAAGCTTAGGTTCGTCGACGGACTTCTTCTTGACGTGAGCCTCAACGAACAGCTCAAAAAGAGTCAATCCTCTTCTCATCCTTTGTATCTATACGTAACATTATAATACTATGATTAATTAAAAATTTTACATAAAAATAAATTTAAATTATAAATATTAAGTTCTTTCCAATTCTTTCTTTCTTTCAGGAACGACTTCGATCCTGAGGTATGGCCATGCAGACCATCCCCAATAACTTTCTGTCCCGTACCAATATTTTTTTGCCTTTTTCACATTTGGTCTTAAAGTCCTCTGACTCTTAATGTTGGACGAGTTGGTTGAATATCTCATCTGTTTCTCATGTTGGTTTGGCGTTCTTGTTGTAATAGTTTCGTTGGACGTTGTTCATCATCCAATTCAACCTAAATAAGTGACATGACTGTTGAGTTTTCAACGGACATCCGTTGGCATTTTCAATGGATAGCCGTTAGAAATTGTGTTTTCGAAGAAACATATAGAATTAATGTCTGCACAAATTATTTCCAATTAGCATCCATTGAGATTTTCAAAGGATGTCTGTTGAAAAACATCGTCCCAATGCAACAAGGGTATTGGGTGTCGCATAGCCATCATGACCATTTCCAACGATTGCGTGATGAAAATTGCTAACGGATCATTGGCAACTTGTATTCATTCTAACGGCCATCCATTGGCAGGCTATACGCATTTCAACGGTCATTTGTTGAAAGTAACTAATGGATGTCCGTTGCAAAATCAAAAGCCGTGAAAGTTTTCGAAGTGTCGAACAGAATTAAATAATTCAATGGGCATATATTGCATGTGCCAATGGATGCCCATTGAAATTGGAAAACATGATGTAAAAAAATAAAATTAAAAATGTTTGATATTACAATTACACAATTCACATATTGATATGATCCCGGACGACGTCGAGGACGCGACCGATAATGCAGAGGAGGACACGACTACAACACTGAAGAAGAAACGACCTGTGCGACTCGAGACGCGACCTGCGTGACCCGAGACACCACCTGCGCGACCCGACGGAAGGATGTTGGTCTTGTGACCCGAGCTAGGGCTAGGGAGGAGGAGGCCTTGACCCTACCAGCTGGTCCCGTTACCCGAGCCAAAGCTACGAAGCTTAAGGAAGCAATCATCGGGATCCTCGCGGCCGTCCACATTCAAGAAGATTATTCAAGTCCACGTGAAGTTACTAACCTATATATCGTTCTTCAAGCCGAAGCCCGCCCCACAACGGTTAATAATTAGGTAAAGTGACCCGCATGTACTCTTTTCCCTTCGTTGGTTTTGACCCACGGGGTTTTCCAACGACGGGTTTTAACGAGGCCGCGTATCACTTTTTCGTAACCTAATTATTATCTCGAGGTTTTCAAGATAAGTTCGCAACCCAACGACACAACTTACAACTTGTCCATTAATGTTTAGTGATTTTCTAGAATATTAATTGGTTGTCTTGCATGGTGATTTGCATTTAATGATGCATTAAAGTGTTGCATGGCTTGTTCTTGTTATTATGGTCGGCCATGTGTTCTTGTAGAAGACAATTCTTGATTTTGAAATTTGACTTTGATTTTTCTTTGTGAAATCTTTCTTGTTGGTGTGTAACATCCAGCAAAAGCCATTGGTGTGTCATATCCAACGTTTGTTCGTTCTTCGTTGGTGCGTAATATCCGTCGAAGACGGACCGGTGAATCGAGAGTCTTTCCGTAACTCTCGTATGACCAATCGCTCCACCCACCTTGTGAACCCGTTGCAGCAAGGCCTATCCAATCCAACCTTTAGTCTAGAACGTCGTTCCAACGGGATCACGTCAAGTGGTATCAGAGCTCGTTCTAGCGAAAAGGTAAGTTCAATTCATGGTTTGATTGTTTCGATCATAACCAGGGTTGAACGTAACAATATATATATATATATATATATATAGTACGTGCTACGAGTCTTGCTACTCGTGCATTTCTTTTGTATTTCGTTGTTTTCCGCTTGTGGCTGCTCCGTGCGCTAGTGTATAGGAAGTGCAAGAATAGGTACACTAAAAAAACCGTCAAGTATCATGGGGGATAAAGGAGTCAAGAACAGCCGGGTGAACGAGAGTTTAATCAAGGCTCTCGCGGCTCGTTTGTAACAAAGTATCACTAACAAAATGGAGGATTTTCGACAAGAGTTTCGACCTGAACATCCAACCCGACCGAGGGACACACATGTGTTCCAGCAACGAGAAAAGAACCAGCATGAGGAGGACAAAAACTACTACGAACAAGGCAGTTCATTCTCGTCCCGAAGTAGTCACCGAAGGCGGCATGAGCCGAGGGAACGGCGAGACAACCCGAGGGACGACCTCGCTGGTCTCAAGCTTAAAATTCCATCGTTCCATGGTAAAGCCGACCCGGACGCCTACCTAGAGTGGGAGAAAAAGGTGGAACTCGTATTCGATTGTCAATATTACCCCGAGGCCAAGAAGGTTAGGATGGCGACCACGGAGTTCTACGACTACGCCTTGAGTTGGTGGGATCAACTCATGATTTCTAGGCGACGAAACGGAGAAGAACCAGTAGCGACATGGCTGGAAATGAAAACCATTATGCGCAAAAGGTTCGTGCCGGGTCATCACCACCGAGAAGTGCATCGGTGGTTAAGGAAGCTCACCCAAAGAAACCGTTCTGTGGAAGAATATTATAAAGAAATGGAGTTGCTAATGCTAAGGGCTGACATCTTGGAGGATAGAAAGGCATTGATGTCTCGATTCTTTGGAGGACTAAATCTGGAAATCCAAGACCATCTCGAGATGCAACATTACGTGGAGGTTGAAGAGATGCTCCACAAAGCGATCCTCATCGAACAACAACTCCAGCGGCGAAGGAGTTTACGATCGGGCTATGGGGCTGGAAAATATGGCCATAAATGGGATGAGAAACCGAGCTATCCAAGGAAGGACAGCACGGTTCCAGCAAGCCGCAACACGTCCAAAGTCATTCCAGCGAGCCGAGACGCAACAAAGCTAGGTTTAGCAGCGCTGCGGGACAAAGGGAAGGCCGAGGCAACGAATTCGAGGGCTCGGGACGTGAAGTGTTTCAAGTTTCATGGGAGAGGACACCACGCCAGCGAGTGCACGAACAAAAGAGTCATGATACTTCGTGACGACGACGAGCCGAGGATGAAGCGGCTGAACTTTCGGACGAGACGCGTGAGAAGGAACTGGCCAAAGGAGAGTTGCTGGTGGCACGACGTTCATTGAGCGTTCAATCTAAGGGTGACGAACAAGAACAGCGAAAAAATCTATTCTACACCCGCTGCCTTGTTCATGGAAAGGTTTGTAGCGTTATCATCGACGGAGGAAGTTGTACGAATGTTGCAAGCGCTACTCTGGTCCGAAAGCTCGGATTAGAAGTCCAAAAACACCCGAGACCATATAAGCTTCAATGGCTGAATGAAAATGGCGAGATGAAGATGACCAAGTGACCATATCCATTGCCATAGGCAAATACGAAGATGAAATTTTGTGCGATGTGCTACCATGGAGGCGAGCCACATTCTACTCGGTAGACCATGGCAATCGGATTGTAAGGTAAAACACGACGGTTTCACTAACAAGCATTACATGGAGTATAATGGCATGAAGACCGTCCTTATTCCATTGACGCCTAAGGAAGTGCTGTAAGATCAAATGCACTTGAAGAAGCACGGCGCACACGAGCTTAAATTGTCAAATTTTTACACGAGATCGGGTTAGATCAAGAAATCTCTTCACTCGAATCTGTCTGTATTATTGTTAGTTTATAAAGAAGCTCTCTCGAGCTTAGCTAACCTTGCACCGGTGCTGCTGAGTGAAATTTCTATTTTATTGCAGGAATATGGTGATGTCTTTCCCGAAGAAAACCTCATTGGATTGGCCCGATACGTGGTATCGAACATCAACTTCATTTCGTTCGTGGAGCCGCATTACCAAATCGACCAGCCTACCGAACCAATCTCGTGGAAACCAAGGAGCTGCAAAGGCAAGTTGAGGAACTCATAGCCAAGGGACACATCCGAGAAAGTATGAGCCCATGTGCTTTGCCCATTCTACTCGTGCCAAAGAATGATGGCAGCTGGCGCATGTGTGTTGATTGTCGTACAATCAACAACAGTACGGTGAAGTATCGACATCCTATTCCTAGGCTAGATGACATGATGAATGAATTGCATGGAATTAGGATATTTTAAAAAATTTATCTTGAAAATGGATATCATCAAATTAGGAGGAAAGAAGGTGACGAATGGAAAACGGCTTTAAAATTGAGCATGGATTATATGAGTGGTTAGGGATGCCTTTTTGGTTGACAAGTGCACCTAGTACTATCATGCGTCTAATGAACCAAGTTCTTAGAGAGTTTATAGGTAGACTCGTAATGGTTTGCTTTGATGATATGTTGGTATATAGTAAAAACTTAGAAGCACACGATGGATGATGAGCGTGAAACTCGGGTTATATATTTTTCTAGACCACTTCACCGCAAGTATACGGATCGTGTAGTACCAGGGTCAATATCTAGTGACTAAAGCAGCCAAAAACTAAGAATAACACTAAACTAAGACGTATGGAAGAAGATGAAGGTGTGGTCCTAAATACCTAAAAACTAAGCTAAGTGGTGACAACGATGGTAGGTTTGGATAAACTTGGATATGACGAACACTACGGGTGTCGGGATACCGGGAATCGTATGGATGAAGCAACTAAAGATAATAAACCTATTGAATTATCTTGACAACGGGAAATTCATGCCCTAAGGTGAGGAGTGATTCTTCTGAGCCTAAACCTCCTAACCATGAGTACGTGCAACCCTACCTTCCAGCAGTGATTAACCTGTACCATGGCAGCTTTACGAACGTAATCCTAATTCCTAAGTCGACTAACCGACCGGTCAGATTCTCATTAGGCAAACTTAACCTACAACTTAACAGATCCGGATTCATCCTTTAACCTTCCAACAAAGTCTGAATTCATATGTTACTGAGCGGGCAACACTAGTATAAAGAGTGATAATGTTGGATGTAGAACCGAATATCAAGATAAAATCAATAGATCTAAGCATTAACGCATAACATTGTTCACCCGTTACAATCCGATATCCCTAACCCATAGTTGGGAACCTACTCACTCATGGAGAATACAGATAACGAAGATAACACAACTCTAAACATGATAGAATCTAGGAAACTCGATGCCTTGATCTTCCCTATTGTGTTACCGATGTGAGGATTGATGCTTCTCTTCTTCTCCAGCGTCTCCCGAGCCTTTCCCGATGTTTTCCCAGCCTTTCCTTGCCCTGTACGTCGCTCCCTTTGCTCTAGATCTCTTCTAGTCTATAAATTAGGTCGTTTGAATGCAAGATCTAGTTGGTTGCGAGAAACGCGGCCCGCTCGGGCACCACTTTTGCCCGGTCGTGTAGAGGCGCGTCCGGTCGTGTTCTTCTTCATGCCCGATCGGGCATCAGCACCCGATCGTGT
>CM071869.1:24052270-24067468 GCA_036759665.1 Gynandropsis gynandra | reverse complement strand
AGGGGCCCCCCCGATTGTGTTCTTCGTCTCGCCCGATCGGGTATCAGCACCCGATCGTGTGGTTGAGCGGTCCGAGTCGTGCAAACTCTTGGGAAATTTTGGGATGAATTAACGCCCGAGCGGGTATCCTTGTTGCGCCCGATCGGGTATGGCTACCCGATCCCGTTGCTTTCGTGCCCCGGTCGTGCAAGGGGTGCAAATAAAACCCGTAGCTACCCGATCCCGTTGCTTTCGTGCCCGGGTCGTGCAAGGTGTGCAAATAAAACCCTGTAGGTTTTACCCGAGCGGGTAGACCATGGTGCCCGACCGGGCACCCTTGAAGTCTTAATTTTTCTCTTTTCCGCTCGTTGCTCGGGTGTTCCGTTGAGTTCAGAGGCTTGATATTGGCTCCGAGTGAATTTATCTTCAAAATACGTGATTTTGCTCAGGAATTCGTCTTTTTAAGCTCGATTAGGCCTTGTCGCCTAAATACCTGAAAACCAACAAAACGGGCGTATGTAACTCATAATCATATCGAATATGTAAATCTAACTATGAATAATATGCGAAAATGGCACTAAAACCTAGCCTAAAATCGATACACTTTCAGTTATCAATGGACACCTAGAATCGGATCTAAAGGTACTTAGGAAAGAAGAACTCTATGCTAACCTTAAAAAGTGTACCTACTGTACGGATAATGTTGGGTTTCTAGGTTTTAGTATAAGTGAAGATGGAGACAAGGTAGACGAGGAGAAGGTTAAAGCCATTCGGGAATGGCCAAACCCAAAGACCGTCTGGGAAGTCCGAAGCTTCCATGAACTCGCGGAGTTCTATCATCGCTTCGCAAAGGGCTTTAGTACCTTGACAGCCCCTCTTACCGAAGTCATTAAGTAAAACGTCGGATTCAAGTGGGAGGAAGCACAAGAAGAAGCGTTCCAAACGCTAAACGAGAAGCTTACTCATACCCCTCCATTAATTTTACTGGATTTCCTTAAAACATTTGATACTGATGCATCTGGTGTAGGAATTGGTTTAATCTTGATGCAAGAACATGAACCATTTGCTTATTTAGCCAAGAAGCTTGTAAGCGCAACCCTCAATTGTACCATATATGATAAGGAGCTTTACATGCCTTTGAGAGTGTTGCGAAAGTGGCAGCATCACCTATGGCGTTTTCGAGCTCGGAAGCGAATGATTTTCAAAACTGGTGACCAAGTTTGGGTTCATCTACGAAAAGAAAAATTCCCGAACGAGCGGAATCCAAATTAATGCCCCGGATCAATGGCCCATTCATAGTGACCAAGAGAATCAGCAACAACGCCTACCAACTCGACTTGCAAGGTAAGTACAACGTGAGTTCTAGCTTTAATGTTACTGAATTGGTTCCTTTTGTTGCAGATCAAGCGGATTTGAGGGCAAATCCATTTCAACTAGGGGGCATGATATGATCCCGGATGACATCAAAGACGTGACCGATAATGCAGAGGAGGACGCGACCTACGACGCTGAAGAAGAGGCAACCTGCGCGACCTGACACGCGACCTGTACGACCCGAGACGTGACCTGCGTGACCCGATGGAAGCACGTTGGTCCTGTGACCCGAGCTAGGGCTAGGGAGGAGGAGGCCTTGACCCTACCAGCTGGTCCCATGACCCGAGCCAAAGCTACAAAGCTTAAGGAAGCAATCATCGGGATCCTCGCGACCGACCGTCCACGTTCAAGAAGATTATTCAAGCCACATGAAGTCACTAACCTACGTATCGTTCTTCAAGCCGAAGCCTGTCTCGCAACGGTTAATAATTAGGTAAAGTGACCCGCGTGTATTCTTTTTCCTTCGTTGGTTTTGTCCCACGGGGTTTTCCAACGATGGGTTTTAACGAGGCTGCATATCACTTTTTCGTAACCTAATTATTATCCCGAGGGTTTCAAGACAAATTCGCAATCCAACGACACAACTTACAACTTGTCCATTAATGTTTAGTGATTTTCTAGAATATTAATTGGTTGTCTTGCATGGTGACTTGCATTTAATGATGCATTAAAGTGTTGCATGGCTTGTTCTTGTTATTATTGCCAGCCATGTGTTCTTGTAGAAAACAGTTCTTGATTTTGAAATTTGACTTTGATTTTCCTTTGTGAAATCTTTCTTGTTGGTGCGTAACATCCAGCAAAACCCATTGGTGTGTCATATTCAACGTTCATTTGTTCTTCATTGTTGCGTAATCTCCTTCGAAGATGTGCCGGTGAATCAAGAGTCTTTCCGTAACTCTCGTGTGACCAATCGCTCCACCCACCTTGTGCAACCCGTTGCAGCAAGGCCTATCCAATCCAACGTTCCAGCGGGATCGTGTCACATATCTTCTTCAGTTGATTGTTCAATTCACGAGTCTTCCTTCAACGGTGTATGGAATTTGTCGCCATGTTCATCTGCTGCATCTTCCGGTTCAACATCTTCATAATCACGGGTATATTCTCCATCTATGTCAGTTCTTGCGAGATTCTTTTCTTGATTGGTTGTATCAATTAACCAAATGGGTTCAGGGTGATCGATTTGCAATGAATCTTCTTTTTCTTCCGTATTTATAACGCCCTACAGTTTAAACTTAACTACGACCCACCAATGATATTTAAAAAGCATTATCTTCAAGAGATTAAGACTAACATGTTCAAACTGTAGTATTTGGTGTTAAATGATGTAAAAATTATCATCCTCTATTTTACTATTAACGCAAACGCCGTAATTAAACGTGCTTCTATGTTTTTCATGCTCGTAAATGTGGAATGTGTATCTCCGAGTAGACATAATTGGCCAACATAATACATTTCTTGTAAGAAACCAGGTAAGATGTCTCACAATCCTTGACCTAAATAATGTAAAAACGAATGATCACTTATAAGTTATAACATAAATTTTATGTATATATACCAAAATTATTTTATGTATATATACCATTTCTTGTTGGAAAAGATCGATTATCATCGTTTTGTACCTTTTGAAAGGTAATAGCTCTTAACAATTTAATAATATATATGTGTGGACTTTATTATAAGTGATTTCTAATATGGTGGTTTCCATAAAATACTACATGGTAAATTCAGATATGGACATGTACTAGACGAAACGAATCTTTATCCTCCATACAATATGGGCATGACAGTCTCTCGTGTGTGTTCAATTCAGATAACATTCAATAGGTAGAGAAATCATTAATTTTCCATAAAAAGACCACTTTCAGTGTGAATCCTTGCTTCGTATTTATGTCATAAGAAAGAATTTCATTGTTCCATAAATCTCTTAATTCATGAATTAAGAGTTGCGAAAAGAGATCGAAACTTTTCTTCGGATGTTCTAATCTTGGAATCAGCAACGTCAGAAGCATTACTTATATTTTTAGACACATATCGGAAGGCATATTATATGGTGACAAAATCACTAGCTACTACGAATATTGACATTCAGATTGTGCAAATAGGCTAAAACCATCGATGCACAGACAAAGATAAACATTTATCGTTTCATAAGTAAACTCATGAAATATTTCATTGAAATCCTTCCAAACTTTACTATCCGATGGTGGTTGCATTATTCCTTCACCTGTCGAGTGTTCCCAAAATAACATGCAACTATTTCTACAGACATCAATTTTCTTATGTGACATTCCCAAATCTTTTTAAAAATATTTGTTTCATAATATGTCTCGAGTGCTTGATTATTTCCCGGTAAATACTCAGATATGGTTTTGTAAAATGAATTCATGCAAATTTTCAGCTACATTGTAGTATGTTTTTATACCCATCAATCTTTATGAAAATGATAAACGAGATTGACCTTCATGAACACCTTCATATATAAGTTTTTTTATTGTATCCAATAGGTTGAAAAATTGACGTGTCTCATTGTTCGACATCTCTTCATGCGCTTGCTCAACAACTCCAGGAAAAACATCTAACACCATTTCCACATATGGATTGGTCGTCGACGTTTCACAATGAACATGTTCATTCTTTTCATTGCTTGTGCTACTTCCACACTATCTCTAACGCCATAATTTTCGCCGTGAAATAACCATATTTCATAATTCTCTTCAAAACCCACCTTTTAAAGTTGTTTGGAAACAACTTCTTAACTTTGACACTTCATGTTTTTGCATCTTTTGCAGGGACATAACATTGTCCCACATTCTTGACAAAAAGGTTTCATCGACGCTAAACTCATGAACTCCTCATATCTGTGTAAGAAGTCTTGGTTAACTTCCTCGGTTACGGAATTTTTTCTTCTATACATCCACTCTCACAATCTGTATATATCTCTATTTAAAGAAGACGGTATTGTTTGAAAAAATATTTTATGTTGATGGCTTGGTGGTAAACAGTTCGAGTTTGTTGTATAAATAGTGAAAATTTTAACAGATGCCAGTTGAAATAAAATGTTCGATTATTCCAATGATCGCATCGAAATTCTAACCTTTCCAATAGGTATCTATGGAATCAATTGTTGGTTTTCAATGACTTTCTAATGGATACATCGGCAAATTTGCAACAGATGTTATCTATTGATCGTTCGTTGGAAATACCAACGGATTGCAACAGACATGTGGTCATTGATAATTTCCTAATTTCCGTTACAATCCGTTGCATATAGTATCAAGGGACGAATCCATTGATTCGTCCGTTGATATCCGTCTATTTTTTTTTTGTAGTGGTGTGAGAGTGGTTGTCATTGCCGATTTTAGCTTAACAAAAACCTGTTTTGCTTGTTCATCCTAGTTGAAGTGTCCCTTCTTCAATAATTTGATTAGCGGTTTTACCAATCAATCTCTAATCCTTATCAAACTTGCGGTAGTATCTCGTAAGCGCAAGGAATCCTCTTACGTCTTTTAATGTTGTTGGTTGTGGCCCATCAAGCATAGCCTTGATATTTTTCTTGGTCCACCCTTACTCCGTCTTTGAAAATGATATGCCCAAGGTATTCCAGTTTCTCCTGTCCGAAGGCACATCTCTTTAGCTTAACATATAGTCGATGTTGTTGATGTAATGAAAAAATTGACGGACTAATTGATGGTGTTTGTCCTAGAGGCGTTGTAGATGAGGATATAATCGAAGATGACAAGTATATCTCCGTAGGTGCTCTCGAAACATCATTTTCATTAGATATTCATAGTGTTTGTTGTGCATCCAGAAAGAGGCCTTCGGAATTTCATTGGAATGCACTCGATCGAACTTGATGATACCTTTTTGTGAGGTCGATTTTAATGAAAAAACACATCCCAAACTAAGTATATCATCTACCGTTACGATCGAGAATCAATCCTTGACTATGATTGCATTTAAGGCGCAATATCCATACAAAGTCTCTACGACCCATCTTTCTTATTAACGAGTAGTACAGGACCGAAACTTAGTTGAATCAACTCGGATTATAACATTCCATGCATTTTTCCATTGATCTCTTCTTTCTAAAAATGATCATAACTGTATGGGTGCATATTAATCGGATCTATCCCTGCCTTCAACACGATCATATCGATATCCTTTTTGGAGGTAATTAGCTCGGTTCTTAAAAAATATAATATCTTTCAAATCTTGTAATAACTTGTTGAAGCCGATTAGAATATTGGGTTTGGCCCATGTAGAATCTTAACCATTGCCCCTATTTCCTTCATTCTCATGTGAAGATGCGATAAGACCCAAATTTTAGGGTTTCACCGGTCACCCCTTGAATCGTATGTTCTTCGTCGCAACACCGAATTGTCATTGTTTGTCGTCCCCAGTCATACACCATCCACCCTAGTTCGTGCAGCCATTGAATTCCTACGATGAGGTCAACCCTTTTCAAGGCGATGTCGTATAAGGTAGACACGAAATTTGTGTCGTCGATCACTAAGTTCACATTAGTGTAGTGGCCCCAACATTGCAACGGTGCTCCATCGACGACATGCACTGTGACAGCCGAAGCCAGGCTGATGCATCCCCAGCGTCGATACTGTTCTATGGCTGTATGGCTGACGAAGTTGTGGGTCGAGCCATTATCGTCCAATGAACCTCGGTGTGTTTCTCGATTCGCACCGTTACCTGAAGGTAGATGTGTTCTCATCGCCGGTGAATGCATACATCACGATTTTTGGTTATCTTCATCGACTTCCTCGGCGGCGGCGTCTCTCGCATTTTCCATGAGGAATAATTGTGGCCGGGCATAGTGATGTCTTGGCGAAAAATGTCATGTTGCAACTCAAGTACAGCCCAAGGCTTCTCATGCGTTTAATCTCTTTCCAGGTGAGTGTTTTGATTGGTTTCTCTGTTTTTCTGATTGTCGGTTGTATGCGAATGTACGGTGGTCGTAGTTACCTTTCTCTATCGTGTTAATAGCTCGTCATGCATACAAGCCAAAGCTACGGTTTCCTTTAGAGTTTGTGTTTTTAACATTTTGATTCTGTATGCAATGGATGTGTGTAAGCCCCCGATAATGAGTGCCTTCTTAGTCCAGTTGCACTCTCGTTGATAATTTCGCAAGCTACCACTCTGTCAGATTTTGGAGAGGGCCTCGTTGAAGTCAAAACAACCCATCGGTCGAAACCGTGCCCACAATTCCGCCTCAGATTCTGTCCACGTAAGTGACATGCCCTCTTCATCGTGGAAATTATTTAACGCTTGAAACAATTCTATGACATCATCCTCCAACTGCTACGATGCCAAACTGAATTTTTGATTTTTTTGGTAGCTTGATACATGAAGAATTGATTCGCTTTAGTGATCCATAGTGTAGGATCTCCGCCGGAGAATCAAAGAAAGTCAAGTTTTAGTGCTGTCGTGAGGAAGCTTTTATCGGAACTACTGTCATAATTGTTTTGTTGGGAAGGCCCTGTTTTGGGTTTGCTGTCCTTGTGAGAGGTGGATTTATGAATGCCGGAAAATGATACGTGGAGTTTGTTAAGCAAAGTTTCTATTAATTGATGGTAATAAGCAAACTAATAAGGAAGTACACGTAATTTGCATTATTTTTTGATGTCTCTATTGATGCCCTTTCATGTCTTTAAATAGGAGAGGCAAAATGACCATGATCACTTAATGTGATCCACGAAAACAGAGGCTGAAAAGTAGCTCATGTTGAGCTATTATTATGCTGAAAATAACGTTAGAACATGACATCATTTGGCTTAGTCAAAGGTTCAACCTTTGATTGGGTCTTTTTGTCCTTTTTGGTCTTTTATGTAATAACAATCCATCATATATTTATCGAAAAAGTCCACCTCTTTGATCATTCACTTTTGCAGAGGGCATATTTCATATTTGCAGTGATAGCATATTTTACATGGCTCTTTGTTCTTGTTATGCATGTATGATTAGTGCACTGGCGTGGTAATTTTTTGTGCCTTGTGCTTAACAAAATGTAGTGAATTTCAGCCTTGCCGATAACCCAGTCTGCTTGAGCATCGTTTTAGATCATCATTAAGTCTATACCTGATGATTTGGTATATGATTTCATGTTGCAAAATCCTCTCTCAGTAGAATAAGGAATTCAATGTAATATAAGATTAATTGCTAACGTGTATGTTGTAAAACTTATCTTCAATATTTGGTGAGCGATTATAATGTCGCAATTTTGTGTGTATATAGATTTCAAGGCTACACTGATACACACAGCTGAGCTTCCCTAGTCATTTCCTTCATTGTATTTTAAGTCTGTCCACCAAAGTCTTTGCAGAAATGTTTATCCCGCTATCTCCAACACGACCTTCTCAGGAATCGGCTTACAAGATACAAATTCACATTGTCCGTTGATGGACTTTTGGTTAAACAAGCAATACGCGTTCAAATGCAAGTTGGAAAATGGTCATTTGAAATGAATGGTAAACTCTCGAGAATTGGTTAAAATTAGTTGATTAGATGTACTACAACACCTAGGATATAATTGCTATTGCGTATTTTGCTTTGACATTAATTTTAAATGATTGTAATGCCTTTACGATATTAGTTTCAAAGTTATTGTTCTGCGTTGATGATGATTATTACTGTGTTCTTGTTTCAATCAATGATACGTGTTTTCACTTTGAAGATTTGTTGTTCAAGGGAATCACATGAAATGCTCTGTCAGGTATGTATATTGGTCCCGTCATGGACGCCTCATAGTGGAAGGTTGTTGTTGCACTATTGTTAACTTTAGTGTGTTACGAATTGTTGAAGAAAACCGTTCATGCGTACTGGAGTTTAAGCTTGGGTTCTATTGTGCGAAAATGTGAAGATATACCCAACATGGACAAATATTTCGATTTCGTCCTATTTAAAAATATTGCCTCAGGGTCTTTGAATGATAGCATTATGAAGGGTCGAAACAAGGCTTTTTCTTTTGATTTGTAAAGTTGGTATTATGTTGCTTTCATTGGTTAACTTGCTGATGTGCATATTTGTTTCTATTGCAGATTTTGTGTGCGAGGTCATCTCGGTTGAACACTTGGAAGATACAAATTTCAAAGAGTGTTTTGTCAAACGTCTATTTCAAGTAGGTCCTTTGCATAATACTGTGGAATTTACTATTATTGTAATCGGATCAATAACAAACGTTTTGACCAGCTCTAATTTGTTATTAATTTTTAATCCTACTTTGAGTATGTCCTGATTATTATTACTTATAATGTTGTTATTTTGGGTGCAACTATAATATCCTAGACTGTACGCTACAGCTAACTTCTCTTACGACCTGTATGATTGCGTAGGTGGTATTATATTTTACTTCAAGTATACCCAACAATTTACAAATCTTTGCAAAATAAATTTTGACGCGTCTAACTCGCATTTGACAATCTTTTTACATGCACACATAATAATGTGCATATACTGTATCCATGCAATATTTTTCTTTTATTATAGAAAGAAAAAACTATCTGCAACGTTCAATAGTCAAGCAAATTGTACGATGATCAAATGTTTGCCCTAATTGTCTTTAAAGATCAAACATTTGCCCTAATTGTCCCATTAAAAGATTTATAAGTTGGAATTCGACGTTTATTGTTTAGCAAAATGATATGTCAATTCTTACAAATTTTCAGATCTACCGCCTTGTTTCCACTACGACAGTCTACTAGGGGTTTCTGATGTTCCCAAAGTCCAACCCTTGTTTCATAACCTGATTGCAATGATACCGTCGAATTTTGGGATGGATTAATTTATGTTTTTTCTACATCCATACTTTCACGATGTTGTGATTCATTCCTCGAGAAAATGTCATATTATCATATTAAGAGCCAAATTTCCTCACAATCTTCTAACCCAAAGGTAAAAGCATCTGTACTTAATGTTTATAGTTTCGTTAAGACGGATTGATAGAAGTCTTGCAAAGTTGATATTTTTTTTTGTTTAATTGTTGTCCATCCCCACTTCGCTAGTGCATCCATCCACGACCAAGTTTTCTGTAATAGGTTTACGGTTTAATTGGATCACTAACTTGTTGGACAAGATATATTACTACTCTTTGGCATCGCTACTAAAGGAAAATCCTCTTTTGTTTTCGTGTTGCCTTATTTTGAGCAAGTTAAATTTCATAAGTTTGGCCTTGCACGCAAGAAAATTATAAGCTCTACTCTAAAGCAATGGAATGAACTTATGTTGGTATATGTTAGAAGTTAAGAAGTCAGCAATATAAGGATTAAAAAAAAATAAACTTTTAAAAATTGAACAAGTCAACAATAAAAGTCTAATCTTATGCAAGTCAATAACAAACATCAAAGGAATAAAATTTTCCATACAAATAAGGAAGACTTTAAAAACTTGGAGAAACAAAAATTGTAAAATGTTCGCTAAGGATGTCTATAAAAGGAAGAAGAAACCACAAAATTTGGTACAACTCACATCATTAAACTTGAGATAGTTAAACCTACACAAGTGAAACTTAAATACACACATTGTGTGTGTGGTGGGTTGGTTAGTGTGTAGGCTCACATATAAGGTTCATACATGGGAGGTATAGTGAACTTAGGGGGAGTGAAGTGTGAGGTATGTGATTGTTGGTTGCTTGGAAAAAACTCATGGAAGTGAAGCATATTTCGGGTGACTTCAAGTGTACTTGAGAGAGAAATACTTGTAGCTGAAGAATTGCAACGTAAATAAAAGTTTGTTCAGTGCGATGATGGAGGATCATTGCAGTTTATTCTAGGTTTTTAGTTGAGATCCATACAAAGTTTCAATTGGTATTAGAGTGGGTCGCGAACAAGAAGAAATCAATTCATGTGCAATCTAGGTAACACGAACTTATTTCAATTTCAAAACAACTTATGTTGGATTCTACAAACTATGCCTACTGGAAAGTTAAGATGAAGGCTACGATTAGAAGCATAACTGAAGTGCCTTGATAACGGTAGAATTAGAATGGAATCCCCTAATGCATCCAGACAAAAAAAAAGAAAAGAAAAGAAAAAGAAAACGAGTTCCTAAATCAAAATATGGATGCATGAAGAGAAACACCTTTCAACCTACAATGCAAAGGCGTTATTTGTTATTTTCACATCAGGAGATATGAAGTAATTCAAAACATTTAATCATGTGAATGAGCAAAAGATGCTTAGGAAAATTTTCAGATACAATATGAAGTGTCAATCATCATAAGGAGAACTCGTTTAGAGATTCTGGCCTCACAATTTGAAAACATTAAGACGGATAAAGATGAGAAGATCACTGAATTTAGTGCAAAGCTGAATGCACTAGCCAATAAGGCACATAATCTAAAAAAAACGTATAACAAAGGAAGCTAGAGAATAAACTCATCTGTTGTCTGCCATATAATTTTGAACTCACGAGATGATTTAGAACATGATAATGAATACAAAATCAAGGAATTACTTTACAAGTAACGGACAAAACAAGTCGTTTTAGTGCCTTGGAAGAAAGTATGACATATGATAACACGTAATCCGTCATAGTATTTTCATAATTCCTAGATTTAGTTTAATTACATTCTTGGACTTTACTGATTTATTGATTATATTTGAGGACTTCTTCTATCCCTTCGTGTGTTGTGTAGGGAAAAAGAATTATTACCTCTGTAGGGAACGAAGACATGTGAAGAAAATACGAGTGATTACGACAAATCCACCAAAAACGTGACAAAGTGACCAAAGTGTGAATATGAGCACGACCAAGATGAATATGTGTGATGAATCCACAAGCACGACCAGGCTTCGTTCAATGCACGACCGGGGAGGAATCAACAAAGCTGCATGACCAGGCATCACCTTGTGCACAACCGGGCTGAAGAGGTACACTTGTGCATGACCGGGCAACAATCAAGGAACGATCGAGCTTAGGAATCATGCAACATGACCGGGCATCCTTTGCTGCACGGTCGGGTTGAGAAGGCCACAAGCATGACCGAGCACCATCACTTGCACGACCGGGGAGGAACCAAACATGCAGCACGACCGGGCTCAGAATTGTGCACAACCGAGCTGGAGAATGAAGCAGATGCACGATCAGGCTTCAACACTTGCACGGTCAGGATCTAGAGGCATAATCACCCCCGTAGCTGATGCACGACCCATGCTTGCTCCATGCTTGGTCGGGCACTCAAGGAGAATGCATGCACGATCGGGCGTCTACATGAGCACGGTCGAGCTTGCATGCCAACAACCAAGCAACATACACAGACACAATTTAAATGAGCTTGAATTTAAAATCGAAACCAGAAAAAGAATAGAGAACCATACCAAGAGACAGAGGAGAGAACACAACTAAAAAGAAGACTTCGGCCATCTGAAGGGTTTCTCGGAAGCCACGATAAGATAAATACGGAAAAGGAATACTTATTGTCATTGTGTTTGTTTCCTTATGAATTATGAGTAGTTGTCTTTGCCATGGGTTAGGGATACCATTTTAATGGATTGTTTGGTTCTTTAATGCTTGATTTTGGTTTTGTTCAATCGTATGGTTCGATAGGTCGTAGTTGTGCGTAATGCATTCTTACTTTGTTGATTTCATGTTTGAATGAGACTAGATCCGTTCGCGTGAGATTAGACATGTTTGAACGAGAGTAGAGATTCATCTAGGCATGGAGAGAGTCAGACTTGAGTCTCGGAATTAACCTTCGAATGAATTAGATTAATGAGAATCTAGCGATCGATTAATCTATTTAGGAACAGTAGAACTCCCATTGTTCTTCATGCGTTTAGGATATACGTTTACTGCATCGAGAAGTGAGTACATTTATCTCCTAAATAGTGGATTTAGGCATCAAGAAAGTCATTTCCGTTAATAGAGGTCAAGTTTCCATTGTTTCTGACAGTTGAGTGTAGAGTTCCCTATCGTTCTTCATGCATCTAGACGTTCCGTACTGCATCGAGAGATGAGTAACATTGATTCCCTAGGTAGAGGATTTAGGCCTCGAGAGAGTCATTTTCGATAGCTGAAGTAGAATTCCCCACTAGTTTTTCATGCATCTAGATGTTCTGCGCTGCATCGATAGATGAGTGACGTTGATTTCCTAGATAGAGGATTTAGGCATCAAGAGAGTCATTTCCGATAGTTGAGGTAGAACTCCCCACTCATTTCATTCATCTAGATGTTCCGCGCTGCATCGAGAGATGAGTGACGTTGATTTCCTAGGTAGTAGATTTAGATTTTAGTTCCCCATCGATTGATATAACTGATTTCATGTTTCGTAGAAACACATGACCTGGTATTCCTGAAACCCATGGTACTCTGTCTTGCTGAGTCTTGCTTCGTCATCCTTTATTATCTTTATTTTCCAGATTGATAACCATCTATTGATCAATCTTCTTCTCGTGAATTCTTAGTTCTGACGCTGCACTTAGTTCCCAGAGTTCGACCCTGGTACTACACGTACCGTATACTTGTGGTAGAGTGGTTTAGGAAATTAAAACCTCTGGTTTCAAACCATCAAGTTTTTGGCGCCGTTGCCGGGGACTAGTTACGACATTAGAATTAGGATTTTGTTGAGTCCTGACCTAGTCCTTTCCGAGTCTTTTGTTTTTTTTGTTTCCTGCATTTTTTATTTTTTTTGAGTCAATTACATCTCTTCCGAGCTAAGCATTTGTTTGTTGTCTTCCTACGTGTAGATTTCTCAGTGTATGTCTAGGAGTTCGAGAAGCAAAGAACTCCTCTTCGATCCCGAAATTGATAGGAATACATGAGCGTTGACAAGACAACAAAAAGCAAGACTAAGTGGTTCCGAGAATCTTGAGGAAACAACGTTGAGCGAGAAATGGATACATCTAGTGAAGAAGAGATGGCACATGAGGAAGCCTTGGAAAGTTATGGGGCATACATAGCGCCAAAATACACACAGCTTCTCTCATATATCCGAAGGTCCAAGATAGACTGGAACAGATTTGAGTTGCAACCGTCCTTCATTCAAATGTTGAGTCAATCGTCATTCAGGGGACGAGCTACGGAATATCCGAACCAACATCTCACTCAGTTTAAGATGCTGTGTTTGAACATGAAAGCATACCTTGGGATAGATGATGAATCGATTATGTTTCTTGCCTTCCTGTTCTCAGTTAGGGAGCATGCACTCGTGGAATGGTTCATGATGCGATTCTCCTCACCCCACAAGACACATCTATGGAAGAACGAAATCAATTCGTTTATGCAAGAGGATAAAGAGAGTCTTCTGGAAGCGTGGCTGCGATTTAAAGGATATCAACGTGAATGCCCACACCATGGGATGGATAAAAGATACCTCATTGCCACTTTTATTGAGGGTCTTCGTGATGAAGTTCGTGACTGGTTGAATGCCGCTTGTGGAGGTTCACTTCATGACCTCCATTCACAACTATTGAGGCCAAGATTGAGATGTTGTCCGAGGGAAGAAACATTATGTCGGGAAAATATAATCGTCGGACACCAGCCACGGGAACAGACAACGAGGTACTTGCATTGTGTGCTGAGCTTCTTGAGATGAAAATGCAAATGGTAAACATACACCAACGACCTCCCAATTCTCACGGATTCTAGGATGTTGCAAATGCGAACTACGTTGCCAACAATCCGTACTCCAACACCTACAATCCAGATTGGAAAAATCATCCGAATCTATCCTACAAGAACACCGACAATGTTTTGAATCCGTTCCGAGGAAGCTACCAGCCGAAGCCGTTTTAGAGCCAGCCACAAAACCAGAATTTTCAGCCTAGAGCGCAAGGCTATCAAGGGTATCAGCCGAGAAGAGTACCAACACCACTTCTACAAGAAGAGGAGACACCGAGATCATGTCTATGTTTGCACAGCTTTTACAAGGACAAAAATATCAATACGAGGAGCTGAAAAATGCAAGACGTGTTCAAGAAGATGTTAAGAAGTAAATTGGGGAAATTCAAACGCATTTGAAAATCCTAGACACCCAAGTCACACAGCTTGCAGCGAGCGATTCTAATCTGCAAGGAATTCTACCAGTGAAACCTAAGCCAAACCCCCGTGAGCATTGCAATGCCATTATGTTGAGGAGCGGGACAGAACTTGCGGATGTAAAACCCCAAATTTGTGAAGAGTACTGAAAGTCTTCAACGGTGAAGCCTAGCGACCAAGATCATCATAAGGAAGCACCAGATGAGGAGGAAGAAGAACCGGTTTATATGGCACCGCCACCAAGACCTCCCCCACTTCCATTTCCCGGTCGTCAAATGAGATGAGTTGATGATTCGCAATTTGATAAATTCGTGGCGAGGTTGAAGAAGTTGGAGATCTCTATGGCATTCTCTGAGGCGATCATACAAATTTCGTCCTACGCTAAATTCCTCAAAGAAATCCTCACCAAGAAGCGTAGAGTGGAAAAAGAGACAGTGATGGTCACCGATGCAACATACGCTGTTATCTAACATAGGATGCCACAGAAATTACCCGACCCAGGTACCTTCGTCATTCCCTGGAAGCTCGGAAATGTGACCATCCACAATGCATTCTGCGACTTAGGAGCGAGTGTGAGCATCATGTCACTGTCGATTTGCAAGAAATTGGACATGGTAGATGATAACACGTAATCCGTAGTAGTTTTTATGTCATTCTTAGGTATAGTTTTGATTAGATTTATTAGATTTCATTCATTTATCGAGTCTATTCGAGGATTTCATCTACATTCCGTGTTTTGTGTAGGAAACAAAGACATGACGAGAAACACGAGAGATATTGGCAATTTAACCCCAAAATGACAAGGTTCAGCTTGTGCAAGACCGTGGATTGAAGAGAACGTGCAAACACCGAGCGAAAGGAGCG
>CM071869.1:24033239-24046253 GCA_036759665.1 Gynandropsis gynandra | reverse complement strand
TTTCAGATTTCATGGTTGTTCTTAATGCTTTCATTACTTGTACGCCACTCGAATGAATGAAATTGGTATTTTATCATGTTTTCAGATTTCATGGTTGTTCTTAATGCTTTCTCTACCTGTACGCCACTTGATTGAATGATCTTAGAAGTCTAATAAACCAATGCTAGGGCATTAGACTTTGGAACTTAGCCATGATTTAGGGTTTAGCCGGTTTAGAATCTACGCCAGGTCAATTGGTTAAATCTAGGGATTAGGATAGCGGTCGTAATGCGTCTATGCATGTAAGATGCGCAATGGATACATTGGTATATGCATGCTAGATAGTGGACAAGTCTACGCCAGTCAGTTCCTACAGGAGAGCTTGAATTCCTTGAACTCGTGATAGTATCTAAGACCAATTATCTCGTTAGAACTTCGTTACATCGTTGTGCAACTCTTGATACCTATGGTGATTTGTCGCTGAGTTATCCCTATCATTAGTTTAGTTTGCATTTGCATTTTGCATTCCATCTACCATTAGATTTATCACGTCTTATTCATTAGTCTAATAGCTTATAAGTCGCATCAATTCCTTGTGTTCGACCCTAGTTGCTACACGATCCGTATCCTTGCGGAAGCGTTAGTCTAGGTAATTTATTACTTGAGTCTAGCCACATCAGTAGAGATTAAATCCACGAAGATGATATTACAGATGACTGATGGTTTAGCGAAGTTTTCGATTGGTATTGTGGAGGATGTACCATTTAAGGTAGGCGATTACTACATCTCCGTTGATATTATGGTCTTGAACATGAAGAAAGACGAAAGAATACCCATTATCTTGAGAAGATCATTCCTCAATACCGCCAATGACATCATCGACGTGAGAGAGGGGAAATTAACGATGAAGATATGGGAATAGACAGTGGAGTTTGGGTTGAATAAGGAGCTCAAGAAAGTACCTATGATAGAGCCCGTATTCTCCGTTGATATCTTGAGTGAACCACTGAAAGAAGCTCTCATGGCTAGAGATGCGAATCAACACGATGACCACGTGCATAGACAAGCTTCGAGAGCTTCGGAGGAAATGCAAGGCAACGGAGTACATGAACGCCCAACTGACCTCATGGCTTGCACGACCGAGCTACCCCTTTGTTCACGACCGGGCACCTCCATTTAAGAGCAGCACAATTGGGCAATAGAGCAGCCCGACCCGTGCAACACTCTCGGTTCAACATTCCAGCAAGATAAGCCCGACCGATCAGCTCCAACAGCATGACCGGCCGCCCCTTAAGACCCCAGCACGATCGAGCATATACTCAGCCCGACCCGTGCAGCATTCCCGGCTCCAAATGGCACATCAAAGCGCACGACCGGGAAGAGCAGGGAAAATGACCGGGCGACCCCTCCACATGACAACATGATCGGGTATAACATAAGCCCGACCCATGCGTGTTTGTTGACCAAAAGTAACAGCAAAAAATGCCCGACCAATCAGACACGTCCACCCGACCAGGCACATACAAGCAAGCCAAGCACGACCGGGCATAGGTTGAGCCCAATCTATGCAACATTCTCGGCTAAAACCAGTAATGCACGCCCGACCACTCAGCATGACATGCTCGACCGAACGCTCAACTTGAATTGCAACACGACCAGGCAGGAGAAAAGCATGGTAGAGCATGCTGATCTCGCAAGGCGGATGACCAATCCAAGTGCCATACCCGAACAAAGGACATGATGCAAGAGACGTCGCACACGAAGACGAGGACGTCCACCTCGATGGTGATGAGGAGCGCATTTGGTCAAGCTCGCGACCTTAAAAAGTGCTAATTGGGAGGCAATCCGACTTTTGCATTTCATTTCATTTCACTTTCAGGACCTATTCTTATTCTTTTTGCATTCATACACTCGGTGAACTATTACGTTGTATTTTTTCCTTTGGATTGTGTGATGCTTTTTCACAGGTTTTCTTACGTCGATATTATCCATTAAGGAGGAGACGCGTTGTGCTACATCTTCAACTCGAGAAAGCGAGATACCCAAGGTGCACACGTTCTAACCCTCATTTTCCTGTGTTTTGGTGTGTGAAATTCTCTCTTAGGTCTTGAACACCAAGACGGTGTTCCATTCAAGTCTTGGGGAGTACTCGTCGAGTAACATGCATGTGATTAGGGTTAGATGTTGAGTTTTCTTTTTAGGAATAAACAGATGGATACCTAGCATGAATTTTTGAGCTTTAGTCATTATTGTGCGATCTTGTTGAATCGTGAACAATAGTCTAGGTTTGCTAAGAAAGTCTTTTGGATATCGATTAGTCTAGTAGTTATCTATGAAACCATGATTTGTAGTTGCATTTCACCTCCTAGGCTTCACTCCCAAGTATACATATCTCCGTGTATATCATTCATTCTTTGCTTTGTCGGATATATTCTACCATTCATTCTTCATGGATTATTAGATTCCACGCTCTTATACTACGATGTCAATATGGATAAGTTTTAACTATTTCAATTTTACGTTGACATGAGTACATCGAGATCGATGATTCGGGTCTAAGTGGTGGGATGAGGTGCTATTCTATGTCCTAAGGGTTAGGTTGATGCGTAATATTTGGTCTAAAAATTCTTCAATGACCCACCTCTTCACTCTGCTAAGATTACACCTTATGAGTATGCCATCAGGAACCTGGGTCGAAGTAGAAAGCCATCCTCTTCGACTTTGATGTCCTAGAAACAAAGCGTGGATTTTCAAAGAAAAACTTTTTCGAAATCGAAAAAATAAGAGAATAGAAAAGAACAAGGAAATGATTGTAATGATATCTCGCGTAAGCATAGATGAATTGGTATGGAGATCGCTTGGACGTTGTCTTGGGGAGTGAAATGAACTTAGGTTATGTATATGATTGCATGGCTTGGGACTTTTAGTTGATAAAAGTCTGAATTAGGTACGCTTAGGCTTATGTTCGCGTGACACGTTGTTATGCATGATGACTAATCCTTCGAAATATTTGTGCTAGTATCCATTTTTTTCTAACTCTTTTTGTACTCGACTCTAGTTTTGCTCGAGGACGAGCAAAGGGTAAGTCTGGGGGAGTTTGATAACACGTAAACCGTCATAGTATTTTCATCATTCCTAGATTTAGTTTAATTACGATTTTTGGACTTTACCGACTTATTCAGTATATTTTAGGACTTCTTCTATCACTTCGTGTGTTGTGTAGGAAACGAAGACATGTGAAGCAAACACTAGTGATTACGGAAAATCCACCCGAAAACATGACAAAGTGACCAAAGTGTGATTATGAGCACGACCAAGATGAATATGTGTGATGAATCCACAAGCACGGCCAGGCTTCATTCATTGCACGACCGGGGAGGAATCAACAAAGTGGCACGACCGAGCATCACCTTGTGCACGACCGGGCTAAAGAGGTAGACTTGTGCACGACCGGGCAACAATCAAGGTACGATCGAGCTTAGGAATCATGCAGCATGAACGGGCATCCTTTGCTGCACGGTCGGGTTAAGAAGGCCACAAGCATGACCGCGCACCATCACCTGCACGACCGAGGAGGAACCAAACATGCAGCACGATCGGGCTCAGACTTGTGCACAACTAAGCTGGAGAATGAAGCAGACTCATGATCGAGCTTCAACACTTGCACGGTCAGGCTCTAGAGGCAGAATCACGCTGTAGTTGATGCACGGCCCGAGCTTACTCCATACTCGGTCGGGCACTCAAGGAGAATGCATGCATGGTCGGGTGTCTAGATGAGCACGGTCGGACTTACATGCCAACAACCAAGCAACATACACAGACACCATTTTAATGACCCTGAATTTAAAATCAAAACCAGAGAACAAAGAACCAGACCAGAAGACAGAGGAGAGAACACAGCTGAAGTGAAGACTTCGGCCATCCGAAGGATTCCTCGGAAGCCACGCCCAGAGAAATAGGGAAGATGAATACTTACTGTCTGTGTTTGTTTCCTTATGAATTCTGCGTAGTTGTCTTTTCCATGGGTTAGGGATGCCATTGTAATGGATTGTTTGGTTCTTTAATGCTTGATTTCGGTTTTGTTCAATCGTATGGTTCGATAGGTCGTAGTTGTGCGTAATGCATTCTTACTTTGTTGATTTCATGTTTGAATTAGATTAGATCCGTTCAAGTAAGATTAAACATGTTTGAATGAGATTAGAGATTCGTTTACGCATCGAGAGAGTCAGATTTGAGTCTCGGAATTAACCTTCGAATGAATTAGATTAATGAGAATCTAGCGATCGGTTAATCTATTTAGGAACGGTAGAACTCCCATCGTTCTTCATGCATTTAGGATATAAGTTTACTGCATCGAGAGGTGAGTATGTTTATCTCCTAAATAGTGGATTTAGGCATCGAGAGAGTCAGTCCTGTTAATAGAGTTTGAGTTCCCCTTTTTTCCGACAGTAGAGGTTAGAGTTCCCTATCGTTTTTCATGCATCTAGACGTTCTGTACTGCATCGAGAGATGAATGATGCGGATTCCCTAGGTAGAAGATTTAGGCATCGAGAGAGTCATTTTCGATAGTTGAGGTAGAAGTCCCCACTATTTCTTCAGGCATCTAGATGTTCTGCGTTACATCGATAGATGAGTGATGTTGATTTCCTAGATAGAGGATTTAGGCATCAAAGGAGTCATTTCCGATAGTTAAGGTAGAACTCCCCACTCGTTCTTCATGCATCTAGATGTTCTGCGCTGCATCGAGAGATGAGTGACGTTGATTCCCTAGGTAGTGGATTTAGATTTTGGTTCCCCATCGATAAATATAACCGATTTCATGCTCCGTAGAAACATCCATTGCATGTCCCGGTATTCCGAAACCCGTGGTACTCTATCTTGTTGAGTCTTGCTTCGTCATCCTTTATTATCTTTATTTTCCAGATTTATAACCACCTATTGATCGATCTTCTTCTCGTGAATTCGTAGTTCTGACGCTGCACTAAGTTCCCAGAGTTTGACCCTTGTACTACACGTACCGTATATTTGCAGTAGAGTGGTCTAGGAAATTAAAACCTCTGGTTTCAAACCGTCAAATTTTTGACGCCGTTGCAAGGGACTAGTTATGACATTAGAATTAGGATTTATTTGAGTCGAGATCCATTCCTTTGCGAGTCTTTTGTTTGTTTTTGTTTTCTGCATTTTTTTCTTTTCTTTTAAGTCGATTTCATCTCTTCTGAGCTAAGCTTTTATTTGTTGTTTTCCTTCGTGCAGATTTCTCGGCGTATGTCTAGGAGTTCGAGAAGCAAAGAACTCCTCTTCGATCCCAAAATGGATAGGACCACCCCGAGCGTTGACAAGACAACAAAAAGGAAGACTTAGTGGTTCCAAGAATCTCGAGGATACAACGATTGAGAGAGAAACGGATACATCTAGTGATGAAGAGATGGCACAGGAGGAACCACTGGAAACTTATGGGGCGTACTTAGCGCCAAAAGACACGCAACTTCTCTCTTGTATCTGAAGGTCCGAGATAGACCGAAGCAAGATTTGAGTTGCAACCAGCCTTCATTCAGATGTTGAGTCAATCACCATTCAGGGGACGAGCTACGGAATATCCAAACCAGCATCTCAGTAAGTTTATGATGCTGTGTTCGAACATGAAAGCATACCCCCGGATAGATGATGAAGTGATTATGTTGCTTGCCTTCCCGTTCTCAGTTAGGGAGCATGCATTCGAGTGGCTCTACATGCTACCACCGGATTCTATTCACAGGTGGCGCCAGCTCGAGGAACGCTTCATGATGCGATTCTTCTCACCCCACAAGACGCAGTTCTGGAAGAACAAGATCAATTCGTTTATGCAAGAGGATAAAGAGAGTCTTCTGGAATCGTGGATGCGATTTAAAAGGATATAAACGTGAATTCCCACACCATGGGAGGGATCAAAGATACCTCATTGCCACTTTTATTGAGGGTCTTCGTGATGAAGTTCGTGACTAGTTGAATGCCGCTTGTGGCGGTTCATTTCATGACCTCCCATTCGCAGTTATTGAGGCCAAGATTGAGAAGATGGCTGAGGGAAGAAACATTATGTCAGGAGAATATAATCTTCGGATACCAGGCAAGGGAACGGACAACGAGGTACTTGCATTGCGTGCTGAGCTTGCCGAGATGAAAATGCAAACGGAAAACATGCACCAAGGACCTCCCGATTCTCACGGATTCTAGGACATTGCAGATGGAAACAACGTTGCCAACAATCCGTACTCCAACATCTATAATCTGGTTTGGAGGAATCATCCAAATATATCCTACAAGAACACTATCAATGTTTTGAATCCGTTCCAAGGAAGCTACCAGCCGAAGCCGTTTTAGAGCCAGCCACAAAACCAGAATTTTCAGCCTAGAGTGCAAGGCTATCAAGGGTATCAGCCGAGAAGAGTACCAGCACCACTTTTGCAATAATAGGGGAACACCGAGATCATGTCTATGTTTGCTCAGCGTTCACAAGGACAAAAAGATCAATATGAGGAGCTGAAAAATGTAAGACAAGATCAAAAGACATTAAGAAGCAAATTGGGGAAATTCAGATGCATTTGAAAATCGTAGACACACAAGTCGTACAGCTTGCAACGAGCGCTTCTAATCTGCAAGGAATTCTACCGGGGAAACTTGATCCGAGCCCTCGTGAGCATTTCAATGCCATTATGTTGAGGAGCAGGACAAAACCTGTGGTTGTCAAAGCAAGAATTTGTGAAGAGTGCTCAAAGTCTTCAACATTGAAGCCTAGCGACCAAGAGCATCATAAGGAAGCACAAGATGAGGAGGAAGAAAAACATATTTATGTGGCACCACCACCAAGACCTCCTCTACTTCCATTTCCCGGTCGCCAAATGAGACAGGCTGATGATTCACAATTTGATAAGTTTGCGGCGAGGTTGAAGAAGTTGGAGATCTCTATTCCATTCTACGAGGCGATCATGCAAATTTTGTCCTATGCTAAGTTCCTCAAAGAAATCCTCACCAAGAAGCGTAGAGTGGAAGAACTGAGAAAATTCAATTTTCGACCAGATTGAAAAAGGAGGGAAAAGCTTTTAGTCAATTCTATGAAAGTAAGTTTTTGGTCACTTCAAATCCCAATTTTCAAACACCTTACAAAAGGAAGTAATAGTGAAAACTTCAAGGAAATTCAATGTTTTGAATACAAATGGTATGATCGCATAAAAATTGAATGTGGAGAAATAATGAACAAGAATAAGTAAAAATCCTTTACAATTTGGAGTGAGTCTGATATTGATGAGGACGATGAAGAAGACATGACATATCTTACGGAAATTCTAAGAGAAAAATAATGTATCTAATAGTGATAATGATGATTATTGTTGAATCAATATATGAATTGTAGATGAAGATAAGTAAACGAAATATTATGTTGGTCAAAGAAAATATACGGCGGGAAGGCCGAATCAAAGAAAATAAAGTGCAATTTCAACAACATAAAGAACAAGTGATATTAATCAAACATCAATTAGAGAAAACTCAGAAGCAACGGTGCATGCTTCTTAACAATGATACTTAAAAATTATAATAATCTCTTAACTATTAGGAGAATAGATAAACAACATTATGAATTTGGTTATTTTAATGAATTACCAATAAATAAGACAACATTGAAAAACTAGTGAAATTTGTTACTAGTGTTTTATTAATGCAATACAAATTGTTCGAACTACAATTCAACCAACAAACATTATAGTAAAAAATGAACCTACGGTTTGGAAGGAAAAGCAAAGAAGTGTACGAAGATACTGCTCATGTGGACAATGAGGATATCTATAGAGATTGTGCCCTGTTATAGGAGAAGACAATCTACATGTAAGTATTCTCTCTGAAAATCTAAAAATGTCAAATAAATTTGGATGAGAAAATCGAGTATGTATTGGAAGCTTGAAAGATCAAACAAGATTGGGTAATCAGATTTACATTGAAATATCGCTTATACTCCTATTCATGACAATCATGATATCACTTAGTATTTCGATGGTTGTTATTCTAGGCATGTGATGGGAACAAAGGGATTACTTTCAGATTTTTCTGAAACAAGAGTGGACATGTTACCTTTGGTGATGGCAAAAAAGGAAGAATTAGGGAAAATGATCATTTAGCAAATGGAAAATTATGACTTGTTGATATATAAAATATGGAGGATCTAAAAGCAAGTACACAAGAGATCTAGTTTGACCTTTCGAATTGGAAAATTGCAAAACACCAAATACACCACTGTCTACAACAACAAAACTCACAAAAAAACATAGATGGTTAAGATGTTGATGTCACGTTATACAGGAGCATGATCAAAAGTCAAACCACACTTGATTGCAAGTAGACCTGACTTGGCTTTAAATGTAGGGATATTTGCCAGATATCAAGCCAAACCACACATATGTTTGTTTTAAATGTATTATTAAGGATACAAAAAGCAATCTTGCAAGATTTTGTAACACGGATTGGTTCAGGATTGTAGATGATAGAAAAATCATTAGTAGTGGATGTTTCTTTTTGGGAAGTAACTTAATTTTATGGCACAAGAAGAAACAAAATGCAACATGTTTATCGACTAACATAGTGGAATACATCGCTCTTGGAAGTTTTTGTACATAACTTATGTGGATGAAGCAAATGTTGGTCGATTTATGACTAAGTACATGTACTTTTGTGGCTCATTGGACGAGTTAGATTTAAATATGTAAGAGAATCATATAGAACACTCTAGAACCATCATATTAAGACAATATATCACTTTTGAGAATAAGAAAATAAGAAATAATTAAAGGTAGGCTATGTACCTATTGAACAGTAACTAACTGACATACTCACTAAACCTTTTGATATGAACAGACTTATATGCTTAAAAAATCCCTCGGAGTTTGTGATATATGAGCTCTGTACTTGTTAGAAAATTTAAAGGAGATATAAGTTCACATGACATTTGAAACAAATGAACTAGACTGGATGAACTCTAAAAGTCAAGTGCATTTGAACCTCTTTATAGTATAGTTGACAATATTTGAAGTGCAATTCAATAGTAAAAGTCGAAAACAAAAGAGACAAATAGCATTGAAAGTGCAAAAAGTATATGCTCAATATTTCTACACTCCATTATCAACTTAAATAACTTAAGTCTTGAATTTACATTTTGTTGACATGAGTACATTACTTGGATCGAATTGATGAGACATTGATCCAATTTTTACGCTTTAAAGGTAAACGACAATAACATGTCTACTCCATTGTGATACATATCTCATAATTATAGTCAATAAAATAACCTGGGCCTAAGTAGTTTGACGATCTGTGAACACGAGTTAATAAAAACCCTAACATCCTAAAAATGTCGAATAAGAAAGATGAAAAGAAAAGAGAGTAGAAACACAAAAAAAATTATGATGATGATGTTTGATATACACAAATGAAAAGCTAAGTTAGTAGTATAAATAATAAAATTTTGAGTCACTTCAGTGAAAAGCAACTGTACTATCAGGAGATTGTGATACACTTTAATATTTAGTGAGAATTCGTGGGATATGTTCAGTTTAGTAGAGTTGAATTGGTAAAATTTGTTTTTCGCAAGAGGATTTTATTTGTGATAGTTGAGCTCATAAAATAAACAATGAACATTTAAAAATGTGATTAAGTGTGCTCTGTGGTGAGTAATCTTCTACGTGGTTCATATTTAGTTTGATTTCTAACTAAGTGATTAGGTTTTTAAGTTGAAATTTGATAATTTAAAACATTTATGATTTTTATTTAAAGGAAAGTTATCGAGATACAAAAGACATTCGATTCTTTTGCTAACCCTTATTGCACCATAGTGAAGCAAACAACTTCCATTTTCTGTGCAAATCCTCTTGAAAATGATAAGAAAAAAAGAATCAAGTGCAATAACTGGAGAGCCAGCCACCGAAAAAGAATACTGTTTTGACGAATAAAGCAAAATGTTGAATGATCTTGTGAAAAACTAGCACATGAAAATAATTTTGTGAAATTTGAACCAATCACAGAGATAACACAGAAGGAATCATATGGAGATCCACCAACAAAAAACCTTGGGCGAACACGAGGGTAAAAAAACAATCTAAGGTCCCTATAACTGCAAAACAAATTCAATTTTGAGAAAGAAGAAAAAAGAAGACAGAAGATGTTGAACCTAAAGAAGTCAATAAAGATGCAGAATAACCATCAATGGTAGAAGGTGCATAATTTCCGAGGATCAACTCACACCTGAAACCCTAAAGCTAATTATTGAAGAATTTATCCCTCAATATGAATACAAAATGAGGGAGCACCTTAAACATCTCCAAAAATAGTTAGAGAGCAAAATCTTTTGAAAATAAAAGAAGTATCGATTGTGGAGATGTTGAAACAATTAAAGTTTGGTGCAACTGCTCATGGGAGAAGGTAAGAGGTACAGACTTAGAACACTCCATCTAAAAATGGAACTTTAGATACACAAGATACATTTGATGTTCTATCTGAAGGTGTGTTTAATAAACAATTATTTTCGATTGAATATAGAGAAAGATTCTGATAATTTGAAATCAGATTGATTGATTCAAATGAGCCAAAACAGCTAAATATATAAAGTTAGACCTAATTACAATAATAATAGATCTAATTATAAAAAGACTTATATACCCCTATACATGTATCCTTTACACGCCCCCTCAAGATGGAGCATCCTGGGTGAGTCCAATCTTGGAACACAAGAGCTGAAACAGTAGTCTCGGGAGAGGCTTTAGGAGAATATCCACAAGTTGATCCGCGGCTCGCACATGAGTGACCCGAAGAGTATTGGACTCGACTAGGCCGCGGAGGAAGAGATAGTCAAGAGCCAAGTGTTTCATTCGAGAGTGAAAGACGGGCTTAGCACTGAGGTATGTCGCTCCAATGTTGTCGCAGTAGATGGTGGGTGGTGATGATGACTTGATTCCAACTTCCGATAGTAAAGCAACTACCCATAGAACTTCCGCGGCCGTGGACGCAATAGACCGGTATTCAGCCTCGGTAGACGAACGGGAGAGTCCAGTTTCCTTCTTAGATGACCAGAAGATAGGGTGCGCACCAAGGAAGAGTAGATACGCTCCGGTGGACTTGAGATCAAGTGAGTCTCCAGCCCAATCTGCATCGGTAAAGGCATGTAAGGAGAGGGTGTTCTTGGCGGATAAGAAGATACCTCGATCCTTCGTGCCAGAAAGATAACGTAGGACTCTTTTGACGGCTTGCCAATGAACATCCGTGGGAGCATGCATGAATTGGGACAGCTTGTTGACAACAAAGCTAACGTCCGGTCATGTAAGAGATAGATACTGTAGTCCTCTGACAATGGACCGATATTCCGTGGGATTTGAGAGGGAAGTCCCCGTGTCAAGTGTCATACGAGATGATGACCGCATGGGCGTAGGAACCGGCTTTGCTTCATGCATGAGACAACGGTTGAGAAGATCCTGAATGTACTTCCATTGAGTCAAAAGAAGGCCATGAGATGTCCGCGTTGCTTCTATTCCGAGAAAGTATGATAAGTCGCCCAAGTCTTTGATGGAGAAGCGGGCGGCTAGGGCATCAATGAACTGTTGTACTTTCAATGAGCAATTTCCTGTAACAACAATATCATCAACATAAACCAGCACATACAATTGTAGCGCGGTTGTGTTGAGAATGAACAAGGAGGTGTCCGCCAAAGAGTTGCTAAAGCCGCGAGCAAGAAGAAATGTGCGAAGTTCCGAATACCATGCTCGAGGAGCTTGTTTGAGGCCATAGATTGCTCGCTGAAGCCTGCACACATGAGTAGGATGAGTTGGATCAATGAAACCCGGGGGTTGAGACATGTGTACCTCCTCCATGAGACGACCTTGAAGAAAGGCGTTATTGACATCAAATTGTCGGAGAGACCATCCACGAGAGACCGCAATGCTCAAGATAACACGGATTGTTGTAGGTTTTACAACCGGGCTGAATGTCTCATGATAATCGATGCCCGGTCTTTGGTGAAACCCCTTTGCAATAAGCCGAGCTTTGAATCGTTCCACGGATCCGTCTTGTTTGCGTTTGATCCGAAACACCCATCGATAACCAACAATATTCTTTGCTTGTGCTGCGGGAACACGCTGCCACGTTTGGTTGCGATGTAAGGCTTGTAACTCAGAATCCATTGCATCACGCCATCGAGGATCTTTCAAGGCTTGAGTGATATTAGCCGGTTCACCTTCTACCTGAGCTACAAGAGCAGATCGGTTATTTTGGTTAGCAACATGACTCTTTGAGCGAGTAACCATCGGGTGCGAATTTGTCCGAGGACGTTGCGGTGGTACGTCCAAGATAATAAGCTCAGGAGACTGTGATGACGTTGGGGGCTCAACATAAGGAGGAGTCGAAGACCGAGAGCCAATATACGAGGATTGCTGCGGTGAAGGATCCGAGCTTAGGGGCTGAACCGGCAATGGAGCAACGAGTGGTGGCGAGAAGGATGGTGTAGGATTGATGCTATTTGAAGAGGTGGGTACCGTAGGTGGCTTTTTGGGTTGTGGAAAAAATTTAGTAGGCTCGGCAAAGGGATAGATAGACTCAATGAAGTGGACATGACCGGAGATAAATATGCGCGACCTAAGCGGATCAAGACAAACGTATGCACTTTGAGTGGATGAGTACCCTAGGAAGACACATGGATCGGACTTGGGTTCTAATTTGTTGGCTGTAGAGGGTCGTAACCAAGGGTAACATAGACATCCAAAGACACGAAGTTTAGTATAGTTTGGTGGTTGTTGGAAAAGACACTCGTAAGGGGAGGACATACCAAGGGTCGGTGTCGGGAGGCAATTAATGAGATAAGCCGCCGTACAAAATGCATAAGACCAATAGGTTAAGGGCATGGAGGAATGTGTGAGAAGGGAAAGACCGGTTTCTACCACGTGCCTATGTCGTCTTTCCGATATATCATTGTGTTCGGGAGTATGTGGTGGAGATGTGAAATGAGAAATGCCATGAGAGGATAGAAAA
>CM071869.1:24005762-24017778 GCA_036759665.1 Gynandropsis gynandra | reverse complement strand
TGCTGGAATGATGCCCGATCGGGCATGGCATGTGTGCCCGCTCGGGCACAAGGCAAAATGGTCGGGATTGCTTGCCCGAGTCGTGCTAAATGGTCTACACAATTGGCCGTAGGTTTTGCCCGATCGTGCAAGGGTTGTGCTCGACCGGGTGAGGCTTTTCCATGCTCAATCTCGTCCCGTTTGTCCCGTGATGATCCCCAAAGTTGCTCCTTAGCTCCGTGCATGTTCCTTTAGCTCCAAAATGGTCCAAATACGCGTAAAAACCTGTAAGAACATGAAAAGCACGAAAGCAAGTAAAACGGATACGGAATCATACGTAAAACATCACATATGTATCAAAAACGTCTCCTAAATCATGCAAGAAATACGTATGAAAACGAGATGATCAAACCCTCGCAGGCCATGATGCTTTATTACGACAATCAGGTGGCGATTCACATATCCTCCAACTTGGTATTCCACGAAAGAACAAAACATATTGAATTTAATGGTCATTTTGTTCAAGAGAAGCTCAAAGATGGCATCATTGAATTTACATACACAAGAAGCTTATATCATTTTGTTGATGTCTTCATCAAAGCCACAAGTGAAAAAGTATGCAAAGATCCCCATAATCGGATCAACCTCATACATATCTTCCGTCCCTAGGCATCGAATTCAAACTTAATCGATCGTCCATTGATCTCATAAGTGTTATACTCTTTTTCCTTCATCATTTGTAATCCCTTATACGAGTAGATCATTTCAAGCTCCTATTAGGATCCCGACTTTTAGGCATGGAAATATGTACCTTTTTTTGTTAAATCATAGTATGTGACCTGCGGCCTATTTATGTAATTATCTCATCTCTCATGCCCCCCATCTCGTTGATTATAGTTTCAAAACCCCATGTGAAAATATGAGAGTAGGTATCCTACAAATAAAATAAATTCAAACAATTACTTTTCAACCTAAACAAACACCACAACACAAAATATAAACTCCATTTTTAACAATGTACAAAAAATTCGAACCCCAACTAACCTTTCAAATAATAGAAGACGAGAACTTGTTGTCGATGACCCTTAAATCACTCGCCACCGATGACCATCTGAAGCACTCGCCGCTAACTGAACCATTCGTCGTTGACACAGAACATCACTGAGAAACTCACATAGAGGATGGTATGTTTCTTGAATATATTTTATTTATAAAACATGTTTTTCTAAGAGTAAATTGTTTATATTTGTTCGAAATTTTTCACTCTTATTGAGGTGTGCCATGGTGTTCGACGTGGTGAACATATCAGTGTTTCTTAACAAAACTTTTGTTATTATTTAAAGATTTTCGGGATTTACGAATTGATTTAGAAGAAACTTGGTAAGCTGATCTATAATTGTGAAAGTAGTAGATAGTTTCATGCATAAGAGTTTTTTAAAAAAATTCATTTATTTTTCTATGAGTTTTGAATTAAGCCCGTGTATTATTATCAAATTTTCTCTTAAGTAAAAATAGTTGAACAATCCAATGTGAGACCTTTACCACCAGTGCAATACATTTCTTACGATATTAGTGTGCAACAATTTAGTTTAATCCAATACAAAAAAGGAAAATGAAAAAAGGATTGATCAACCATATCCTTCATCAATAAGAGTTTTCGATCCTTAATGATGTGTGCATGCTAATCAAGAAGGAAGAAGAGTTGAATTGACTCTTCAAAGGGTCCATAGAGATAGTACATCTCCGCAAGCAACATATTAGTTTCAACATTAAATTTAAACTCCAAATTGATTGAAAAATTTCCTATTGTGATCATTGCAGGAAGAAATGTCACTCGAAAGATTAATGTTGGATCCTTCGTCCTCACCTAAAGGTCCGGGGCAAACATGGCTAGTTCTTGAGGGAGACTGCACATCTTGTGTCTCATCATGAGACCTCCTCGATGGCTCAACCAACTCATGTAACGATTGAGGCTCTCGAACACATGATTAACAAAGTTCTCAAACCACCAATATAATAAAGCTGGAATCCAAGGAGGACAGTAACTCTGCTTACCTATCTAAAATAAAATAACATGTGGTTATTGATTTGGGAGCTACGTCACACATGATTAAGGATAAAAATTTACTTGAGCATATGCAAAAAAGATAGGGCAAGTAACAATAGTGGACGAGCAATGTGTTTCGATAAAGGAATAGAATGTTGAACTTACTTGAACAACACCCAACCAACTTATATGTTCCAGATTTTATAACTGATCTACTTTCGGTTCATAAATTGGATCATGATTGTAATTGTATTGTGTGCTTTAATTCTAACAAATTCTAGTTGCAGACTATTGAAACAAAAAAAAAAATATAGGAGGTGTGACTCTACGAAAAGGCCTTTATATCCTCAAAGAGCTTCATGATTCCTCTTAATCTTTGCCTCGTGCTTTATCAGATTTGTCTCCTCATTATAATAAGAAAAATGTTTCCTCTAGACCATAGCATGCTAGAGTAGGACACCCTAATTTTCAACCTTTCAAGCATGTGTTTTCTTATATTGCGTTTGATCATGAGAAGTGTGAGTCTTGCATCTTGGGCAAACATTGTGGAATAGTTTTCCTAGTCTAAAATAATATATTATAAATGTTTTGATTTGATTCATTCTGATATGAGGACGAATCCATGTTATTCTAGATATAGGAAGAAATACTTTGTTAGTTTTATTGATGAAAAATCCACTTTTACATTGTTATACCTCCTTAAATCTAAATTTGTTGTCTATGAGTGTTTTACCAAGTTTTATCATCATGTTCTAACTCAATATTCAACAAATATTAAGTGCTATCACATAGATAATGGTGGTGAATTTGTCAACCATAAACTTGGATCGTTTCTTGACCATCATAGAGTAATTCACCAAACCTCATGTCCATACACCCCGCAACAAGACGGTGTACCGGAACGAAAAAACCTACAATTAATGATAGTCTCTCGAACCATCATGTTCGATCAAAAAGGTCCAAAACGTTAATGAAAGTCTACCGACCAAATTTTTTGGAGACAAATCTCCATATGAGGCACTAAACAAAATAAAACTTGATATTAATTATCTTCATGTATTCGGGTGTGATTGCTTTGTATTTCTTACAAAATATCGACCCAAGATCGATCCCAAAAGCATGAAATCCATGTTTGTGGGATATAGTCCAACCTCGAAGGGTACAATGCTACCATCCGGACTTGGGATGGATTATTTGTTTCATGAAGTCCACTTCTATTAGGAACACGGTTTGTACGAGAAAAAAGAAGTTGAATTGACCTTGAAAACCTCTCGGTATCACAAGATTCAATTCTTATTACATTTTTTGTTACTCAACTGGAAAAATGAGTTAACACATCATCACATCAACCGACGGAAAAACTCTGATCTATAATGAATACGTTTAGTTTCCAGTTGATTGGTCACGTACACTCACCCAAAATATAGACAAGACTGGATTGACCGAGGTAGGGAACAATCATCTAGCAGATCTGCCCGAAGACACCACCGACCAAACAAAATGTGCGATCAGAAATCATGACAACACAATCATAAATGAGTGCGTGACTTATAATTCTGATCGTACAACTGGTCGGATTACTAATTTGTTGGGAGATCACATTCTGGAGCTTGATAATACAAATGATGAGGAGGGACTCTTGAAGATGCAACTGTTCAAGAGCATAATGATGATGTTGTCTTTCGGCGCATTGCTAGCATAAGAAGACCGGTCTTGTAGTGGTTGTAAACTGGATTGTACTAAACATGTCTTGCTATCTCTCACCCAATACAAAATTATTGTTATATCTCTCTCTTACCAACTTACCAATATGTCTTCTTAAGCAAAATCGATCAAAGACATGAACCTAATTCCTACAGTGAGGCCATGAATAGTCCGAAGTGGGAGTCAACCATGAACGAAGAAATACGTCCTCTTAAGAAAAAATAGATGTGAGATCTTGTGGACCTACCAAAGTATAAGAAAGCTGTGTGTTGTAGGTGGATATTCAAAATCAAGTATAAAAGCAATGGGTCAATTGAATGCCACAAAGCGTGGCTTGAAAAAAGGCTATACACAAGGACTATATCCAGACATTTGTTGTCGTAGCTAAACTCCATACATCACTCATCTTATTTTTGGTGGTTACTAATCTTAATAGGGACCTATGGCAGATGGACATCAAGAATATGTTCCTTCAAGGGGATCTTGATGAAAAGTTTACATGCACTATCTACTGGGGTATGCTAAAGGCACCAACCGAGTTTACAAACTCAAAAAAATCATATATGGTCTAAAACAATCCTCAAAATCATGGTAGTAAAATTCATTATGCATTCAGTTGTCATGGGTTTGTTAAAAATGAAGCGGATAATTCTTGTTTCAATTTAGGGGAAATGAGGTACTATCATTCTTCTCTTGTACGTTGATGACATTATTATATCAGGAAATGATCATATCCAAATTAAAAACACAATAGAGTTCTTAAAACATACTTCAAAAAAAGATTTAGGAGTTGAAATATTTCCTTAGGATTGAAGTTACTCGTTCTATTAATTGATTGTTCTTGTCCAAAGGAAGTATATTTTTTATCTCCTAATTGAGACCGGAAAGCTCGGCGCCAAACCGGTTAAGAAGCCCATTGAAGAGAAGCATAAGGATCGTCAAAAGGGATCACTTATATCAAATGTGTCTTAATACCAACAGATTGTGAGAAAGCTAATCTATCTCACCATCACTTGGTCAAGCCAACCAACACATGCATGCTCCGAAGAAGCAATACTGGTTACCTATAGAGAGAATTCTCAGAATCTAAAGGGGTCATCAGGAAAATAATTTGTTGGAGCGCAGTGGTCATAAAATGTTCATGAGGCACTATGATCTTGGTTAGGCTAGAGATATAACTGATCGAAAGTCTACAATTGGATACTATACCTTTCTTGGGAGGAACCTGCTCACCTAGAAGAGTGAGAAACAAACTATGGTTGCTCGTTGAAATGTTGAAGCCGAATACATAAGTATGGTTAATACTACATGCAAGCTCATTTGGGTTACAATCATTCTTTGAGACCTTGGCAGTGCCATAGAGGATCATACCACCCTGCATTGCAATAATCAAGCCGCCATAAACATAGCCAAGACCGTAATCTTTAATGAAAGAACGAAACACGTTCGACTGCCACTTCATCTGTGAGAAAATAAAAAAGGAAATAATCTCAGCTACCTACACAAGAAATTCAAACAAGCTAGTATAGATCTATTTACCAAAGTTCTCTACAAAAGAAGCAATACAAGTCTTCAAAAAATGATTGGTCTGATCGATATCCTAGTCACCGACAAGAAAAAGTTTGAATGAACTAAACACAAGGACTGCTCCATGGTAATACTCTTTTTCCTTCACCAAATTTTGTCCCATTGGATTTTCATGGTAAAGGTTTTAACGAGCTATACTTCTCTATCCTTGATCATTACAACCTTGAAGGGGAATGTTAACATGCAATCTTATGGTTCAATCAAGATGATTACACTCGACCATATCTAGAAATAATATCTCGTGATTCAATCCTGTTGATCATAATCGACTCTATCTTTTACAAGAAGATCTCGTGATTCAGTCACGACGAATACGGTCGGTCCTATCTTTTGTAAGACGATCATCAGATCTAGAGTATCGTTAAATCATGGAAACTTGCTGATCCTTTATAATCTCTCTTTATTCTCTTTTTCTTTTTTTATATATATTCTTCATTTTCCTTATAATTGCAAAGTTTCCATTTTTCTTATTCCTTCTGAATATTGTATTTTTTCTATATAATGTTCTTCTCGTATATTGTAAAAAATAAGATGAAATTTCTTATTCTTTTTATGTCTTCTTGTGTTAATCGATTTCGGGCCCACCAAATTTTTTATTTAAGTCCATTGATCACTATTTTAAATGAATTTTATTAATTGTGATTTAAATACACATTTAGAGTGCGTCATTTAAAGGTAAAGTCATAATTATGAAATTAATATTATTCATTTAAAATATGATTGTTCAATAATTAAATATAATTTATTGATGTATGAAATTTAATTAAATTTCACAACTTCTTGTTAAAATAGGGAATCTTGTGTAAATCCATATTTTTTAATTATATTTACAAGATTACATAAATATGTCTAGTGTAGACTTCAATAAACCCAAATATTATATGTTGTTTGGGTAGAGTTGTATCTATATATGCATATATAAATTAGCATAAATTTAATGGAAATACCCAAATGTTGACATATGACGTGAGATTTTTGGTTATCACTATTTACTTAACACATTGAGCCACATATTGCAAGTAGAAGTTGATGTTCCACATATGTCATAATGAGATTAGATAATGTGTGATCATTCAATAAACTTGTTGTTGAATTTAAGTCTAACATGGGTTTTTTTTTTCAGTTATGCAAAATGCTTCAAGCCTCTTTGCAGAAATTAGTTCTATCCTATGCTAAATGGATTGAATTTTTCATAATGGAAGGAGAAAATATTGATATTTTCTTTCCTTATTGGGTCACATTGTTGCAATTAGGAGGTTCTTCTAGTAATTACAAAATCGGAGTCTATTGAGGGTCATAATAATCTCAAACACTTGAACACATTGAACCGCACGTATCTCATGATCATTAAACACATTCCTCTATTTTTTATGGGTTCTATGGCGGATGAAGTGACAATGGTTAAGTAATATCCCAAGGTCTTGAATAAATGTTTTGTTAGAAATGACACATTTTTAGCTGAAATTGTCTCCATAAAGTATAAAGGCAACGAGAGTAATTGGACTTATTCGTGAGAATATATTATCATGTAATTCATATATGATGAAATCTTAATGAATTCGTTTTCCATTGTGAGCAAGAGGAATAAAGATTGAGGCAACAAATGATAAAGAGTGATTTTGTAGGCATCGCCTCAAAGGACAAGAAGTGAAAAAGAAATCAACAATTCGAACCACTAGTTTAGATAAATGTTTGTTGTTAACTTTGATTTGTTCTGAGGTCAATTCAGTTTTAATGTCAAGTAATACTTGGTTAGTTTATTCAGGTGTTACAAGTCATGTAAGTATTGAAAAAAAACAAGCAAACAAAATATATAAGGTTCTTATTGGGCTTCATAGGTTTTGGAGTTTATATTCATGAATGTATTCATTTCATTATGAACGGAGCATACATAAAATGTTAATAATTTCTTCTACCTTCTTTAAATCAATATTACTTTGTATCATTCATATATGATGACAAAAAATATGGTGATGTTAATCTAATGAGAAGTTACAACTTATGGATGTTTTCAGAGCTTTTGAGGTTGATGTTGAATTTCAACATAACTGATCGTTGTGGTGAATACTATGATCAAAATAACGGATTACGTAAACACCATTTAGATAAACACCATCTAGAGTCATTTGATCAATATCTTGAGGACTGTGAAATCATTCTAGAATACATAATGTTAGTTACTTATTGTTAAATCTTATCCCTCAATAAGAAGATTCAAGGTGTGGATCATGGTCGACTTATGTCCTCCCTTAGGCTACACACAATACTAGACGAACGGAAATCCATTGTTTCAATTTCTACAATAGTATATATATATATATATATGTAATTATGTAATGTTACTTCTTTTATGTTTTTCCCTTTCATCATCTTGTAATTTAGAGCCTTGTTTGATTTAAATTATATTCGTGCTAAGATTCTTTCTCATTCAAAAGCCTAAAGCCTTGGCTAAAATCTCCATTTGGATTTCTATGAGTTATCACGGAAACCATTATTTCATGAGGTATTCCGTTCAATTTCAGTGAAGACAACCACTTGGTATGGTCACAACATTCCAAGCCCAACCTTGGAAGTAAAGGATTATAGAACTAAGTGGTGAAGATGTAGAGGATGACACGATTGAGAGTGAGGCCTTATCACTATTAAAACAAGAGACTGTCAACGGATGGATCAACGGATCCATCAGTTGACTTTAATTCCAACGGATTTCAACGGATAGAGTGGCACTATAAATGGGTGAATAACCATTGCAATTCGTTGGAATTATCAATGGATTATCAATATATATTATCCATGTCTATTTAGCACAAAAGCCGTTCAAAACCAAACGGGCGACCATTGCTCCTTCCAATGGATGACCATTGGAATTATCAATGGATAACCATTGATACATTTAAAATTTCGATGCAACTGTTGGAAATAATCGATCGTTAGCAATCCATGGGTATCTGTTGGCAATTTCAACAGATATCGGTTGAAAATTTCAATATTTATACACCAAAATTGAATTCCTTAACATCAAGTCATAAATAAGAAATATACTTTCACGCAATGATTTCGTCGTAAAATAAAGATATATACATATCAAGAGAGTACATTTATAGAAGAAAAGATATCATAACCATAGAAATTATGCATGAATTCTTACATGGATTGGAGTTGTTCATGAGTTTTGCGTCGATACAACCTTTGTGTTAGGAGCACGAGACAATGTTATGTTCGTTTTGTACACAATTTTGAAGTCTAGAAATTATTTGTAAACACATTTACAAGGTCAATTTAGTAAACGATTTTGAAATTTGGTTCTTTCACGATGAATATTGTGGCGTTACATATATGTGTGTGCAAGAAACACAAGTAATGGAAATGAAGAAAGCCAACTCGTCCAACATTGGGAGTCGGAAGACTTCATGGTCAAGAGCAAAAAGGTCAAGAAGTGTCAGTACGACTAGAAAATTCTCAGGGATGGTCCGTATCGCCATACATCGGGAGAGAAATAATTCCCAAAAAGAAAAAATAATTGGTAAAAGTTTTAATTTTTAATTTATATTTCTTTATATTTAAAAAATTTATCTAATTAAAATTATTTTAATATTGCAGATGCAGAGGTGGGAAGAGAACCGATGTTTCGTGAGCTGGTCGTCGAAACACATGCCAAGAAAAATTACATCGCCGAGGAAGATATCGAGAAACCTGAGTTAGTAGACCCTCGGTTAGAGCGGATAGTGAATGCTCTGAAGGATAAGATCACACAACAATCACAAGCCATTGGTTCATCTCTTGATGAACTTAGTCCTTTACAAAAAGAGAAATATATTTACAGGTAAATGGCATATATAATTTGTTATAAATATATGATATACTAACTTTTAATTGTTTTATATTACATTCTGTTAGACCATATAAGATTCTAATATATACCATGTGGATTCTTTATAGAAAGATATTGTAGATGATGGCATGATGGTACTCAACACGATCTAGGAGATGTACACAAAGGAACAACACAACAAGAATCTGGAGGCTACACTTCGAGATACGGTGGCAAAGATGCGTCATATGGAAAGCATAATAAAATTGATGATCGGTCAACTGTATCATCCACCTCAACCTACGGAGGAAACACCGCCTAGACATAAATCGATCCTCGATTCCAATGCTAACCTTTTCAAGGCATCACAGAAGACAAAAACGAAAAAGATGGTGGAGGTTTAGATTATATGCACACTAGTTTATTTTGATTTTTTATTTTAATTAGTTTTAAATATTATATAAACATTTTAAATATACTAAAACTAATTTTTTTATTTTTTATTTTTTTTCCAAATTCGGCATACTATCAATGGATGCACATTGATCGTAGAACAACATTATCAACGGGCATCCGTTGATAACATTCAAAATCACCCACCAAACCCGACGAGAATCTATTGATAATCCCTTGTAAAAATTTCCAACGAATGCTCGTTGGGTTCTGGAGGATGATCCAACAGATGCCAATTGGATGTGCTACGGGAATTCATTATAATTTGCAATGAGCATCTATTGCACTTTTAGATGGGTAAATATTGAATTTTCAATGGCCTTAGCCGTTACAAATCGTTGCTATATTTGCAACGGATAGTTCCCGTTGAAACAATGTTACAATTGTAGCAAATTAAAATGTTCCAACGGTTGATTTCCAACAATCCAAAATCGTTTGGAATCCATTGCATAAGGTTGTTTCTATGAGGTTATTAGGATATTATTGTATTAAGGGTATTATTGTAATTTTCTATTCCCTAATTAGGTTAAATCCTTAACCTCTTGTACATATAGCCGTTTAAGGCTTTTGAGTAAATACAATTTGAAATTATCATTCACATGGTATCAGAGCGGAAATCGTCTCACGACGTACCCCTAGCCGCCGAACCTTTTTTTTTTCGGCCGCCCTAGCCGCCGCACCCTACTGGTCCGGCCGCCGCACTCTACTCTCTTTCCGCCGCTGCTCCGACGTCTCACTCCCTCGGTTCAGCTGTCATTCCGTCGCCTCACCAGCACGGAATCACATCGATCCGTCGATCCAGACATCGCCGCACACAAGCGCCCCAACCGTCCGCACAATTATCGCGCCGCGTCCTACCTCACCTGTTTGCTGATTTCTCGCGTGATATGCGTTATATCGAGTTTTAAAACCTAGACTAACGCTTCCGCAAGAATACGGATCGTGTAGTAACTAGGGTCGAACACAAGGAATTGATGCGACTTTAGATATTAATGAGTGCTCGCTTCCATCCGTGGCCTTGCATAAGTCGAACCTTGTTACACAACTTCGTTTTCGGGGTTAGATTGCATAATCACTCGTGTTTCTCTTCTAGTCTTCGTTTCCTACACAAAACACGAAATGTGGATAAAGTCTTCGAATATACTCAATAGATGAATGAAATATGAATAATCTACTCTAAACTAGACCTAGGAATGATATAAAAAAACTATAACGGATTACGTGTTATCATCGCGCCGCGTCATGCATCCATGTCGCACATCCCGAAGCCGTCGAATCGCACCGAGTCTGTGAGCATGTTCGATCCACAACAGCCACAGAAACTCCTCTTCGCTTGCAACATGTCAAGCGTTACAAAACTCACTCCGACAAATTACCTCACTTGGAGCGTCCAGATCCGTTCTCTCCTCGAAGGCTACAATCTTGAGTGCTTCATCACCGAAGACTCCATTGTGCCGCCAGCCACGATTCTCATCAATGGAATTCAGCAATCCAATCCCACCTTCAGCCCGTGGAAACACCAGGACTGATTGCTCTTCAACTCCTTGTTTGGCGCACTCTCCCTCCCGCTCCAACCGGTCATCGCTCGAGCCACCTCCGTTCGAGAAGCTTGGCGAACCCTAGCCAACATCTATGGCAAAGCCTCCCGTGGTCATGTCAAACAACTATGAGATCAAATCAAACGCTGTGTCAAAGGATCTCAATCGGTGGAAGAATACCTACGGTTCATCACCACCAAAACGGACGAACTCTCACTCCTCGGGAAACCGATGGATCACGAGGATGTTCTTGAAGCCATCCTTGATGGACTGCCGGAGGAGTACAAACCTGTGGCTGATGTGATCAATGCAAAAGATACAACAATTTCCATTGAAGAGCTGCACGAAAAACTCCTCAATCATGAGGCGAAATTGGCCGTGGAACTCCCTCCGTCCGCCACTGCCCTACCGGTCACGTCTCACCTTGCCACTGCCCGTCCTAAACTATGAAACTCTAGTTCTCAATGGAGTCGCAACAATAACAGGAGCTCCACGGGAGGTTACCGAGGCCGATGCCAAGCTTGCGGAACTCAAGGACACAGTGCGAAGTTTTGCAACCAATTCCGACTCATATCCATGAACACATCCTCGGATCCAATTCAACAACGGTGGACACCCCCTTAACGTCTATGGCCGCCTACTGCACACGTTGCTACGTATCCTACATATGATACCTCGAGTTGGCTTCTTGACAGTGGTGCCTCACATCACATCACTTCCGACTTGCAGAACCTATCACTCCACAGTCGGTATCAAGGAGGCGAGGAAGTCACCATAGCCGATGGCTCCGGACAGCCCATCACTCATACGGGTTCTTTTTCGCTATCCTTACCAAATCGTTCACTATTACTTGATAATGTGCTTTGTGTTCCCTCAATGCACAAGAATTTGGTCTCG
>CM071869.1:23989045-24004605 GCA_036759665.1 Gynandropsis gynandra | reverse complement strand
AATTCAATGCCCTTCTACGCAACGAGACATGGGAACTTGTATCTCCTCAAACCGCAAGCAATGTTGTTGGATGCAAATGGGTTTTCCGTATCAAACGAAACCCCGATGGTTCAATTGATCGCTACAAGGCTCGCTTGGTTGCTAAAGGCTTTCATCAACGTCCGGGAGTGGATTTTCACGAGACTTTCAGTCTAGTGGTCAAGCCCGCAACCATCCGCACCGTGCTTAGCCATGCGGTCTCCAAAGGATGGCATATAAATTAGCTTGATGTCAACAATGCCTTCCTTCAAGGCAAACTCACCGAAGATGTATACATGAGCAACCACCTGGATTTATTGACAAGGATCACCCTCGTCACGTTTGCAAACTCCGGAAAGCTATCTATGGTCTCAAGCAAGCACCCCGTGCATGGTCCTCTGAATTACGGACCTTTTTGCTTGGCAATGGCTTCAAGAATTCTCTTGCGGACGCTTCACTCTTTGTACTCAACACGCCAACCACGAAGCTCTATGTTCTCATCTATGTCGATGATATGATCATCACAGGCTCATCCTCCACTCACATTCAGACCTTCATCAAGTTGTTGGCGTCTCGGTTCTCCATTAAAGACCTCGGTGCTCTCACCTTCTTTCTAGGAATTGAAGCCACGAGGACATCACAGGGTCTCCACTTGTCGCAGCGGAAGTATATCACGGATCTTCTCATTCGGACAAACATGAATTAGGCGAAGCCTATCTCTACACCATTGCCATCAACCTCACGGCTCACCATTTCCTCGGGCTCACCTCTTTCCGACCCAACCGAATTCCGACAAGTCATTGAGAGCCTACAATATCTTGCCCTCACGCGTCCAGACGTGAGCTATGCTGTCAACAAATTGTCTCAATTCATGCATCAACCGACGGATGAGCATTGGCTATGCGCCAAACGTGTGCTTCGTTATCTTGCTGGCTCTCGTGCACAAGGTATCTTTCTTGCAGCTCAAAACACTTTGTCTCTTCATGCTTTCAGCGATGCGAATTGGGCTGGAGACTCATCTGAATTCAAATCCACGGGAGCATACATTGTTTATCTTGGCAAGCATCCGATATCGTGGTCCTCCAAGAAACAAAATGGCCACTCACGTCATCCACCGAGGCGGAATATCGGTCCGTTGCCAACACCTCGGTCGAAATTTGTTGGCTAGGCAATCTTCTCATGGAACTTGGTGTTACCCTCACGTCGGCTCCAACTATTTATTGTGACAATATTGGAGCTACTTATCTCAGCGCCAATCCGGTTTTTCACTCCCGTATGAAGCACCTCGCACTTGATTACTTCTTTGTCCGTGGCCAAATTGAAGCTGGTACTCTTCGAGTCTCTCACGTGCACTCCAAAGACCAACTCGCCGACGTCCTCACCAAACCTCTAGCGCGGTTACAGTTCCACGAATTGTGTTCCAAGATTGGAATCACCTCGGGTGATTCATCTTGCGGGGCCGTATGAAGGTTATTAGGATATTATTGTATTACGGGTATTATTGTAATTTTCTATTCCCTAATTAGATTAAATCCTTAACCTCTTGTACATATAGCCGTTTAAGGCTTTTGAGTGAATACAATTTAAAATTATCATCCACAGTTTCCAACTGAAAAATAGCCATTTCTAATGGATTTGGCCTTTGGAAATTGCATGGTTTTTTTTGTAGTGTTGCTTCAAAATTATTCGGCAGTAAACATTATAATATCTTACATGACAAGATTAGTGCTCATTTTTTTAGAATGAACTCAAGAAGGTCTTTAACAATACCTCCAACCTCACTTGTATTACGAGATCAAGAATACAATGAACAATCTCCAACAAATTGACAACTCGTTCAATCATCATCTTGGAGATTTCAAGTATATTGCTCTAAACTTAGAGAGATACACTTCTTCACAATAAATCACAAGGAGATTATTGACCGAGACAATCAAAACCACGTGTTTCAGCTCTTTCAGATTTCGGAGGTGGTCCATTACAATGAGGTCGACCCAAGGATTTATCCTAAGATGGTGTTGTGCGATCTGTAAGAAGAGAGGACAAACAAAGCAGAAGTGATGGCTTATTCACTCTCATCTCAACAGTGCAGGCTCCTAATAAATCCCATTACATAGATTAACCACCATATACAACCACGAGCAACACTACTGGACCAAGGCAATGGCATATATATTTGGGTAAAATTTCTCTTATATCTAAATACAATAAACATAATATAGTTGACTTAAGAGCCACAAACACTACAAGAAAATTCAGATTTAGGGACAGAAGAATTCGTCCCTAAATGTGTTTAGGGATAGATTAGTGATAACACATAGTATGTATCAGTTTTAGGCTAGATATTTACATCATTTTCGTATAGATTATATAGCACGAATTAAAAATTGGACACAAATGTTCTTTATATATGACCTTTTTGTTGATTTTTAGGTTTTAAGGCGATAAGGCCTAAACGAGCTTTAAAATGCAAATTCTTGGATTCAACCGCACATATTGGAAGCTACAAATCACTCGGAGAAAACTTCAAGCCACGGAACCAAATGGAACATCCAACCCTCGAGCGAAAGGAGCGGAAACAACAATTGAACCTTGCCCGCTTGGGCATGAATGGAACCTGTTCGGGCAAAAGTTACGGGGAAAATTTCAGGAAACTTTACACGACCTTGGCACGAAGAGAACATGATCGGGTAAACTATCCCGCTTGGGTTGTGTAAGAAGCCCGCTCGGGCTGCGCATTGGACCGCAAGGACCCGAAGATGCAACACAACTCGGGCATGAAGAGCATACGGTTGGGTAGCATTGCCCACTCGGGTTGGAGTCTCTACACGCTCGGGCTGAAGGATGCACGACCGAGTGAAACATGTGCCCACGCGGGCTGCCTTTCTCGCAACAACCTGTCTTAAGTGTTTGAACGAGCAAAAGAGAATGAGGAATCAGTTCCAGAGACCAGAGGGCGATGGCTAGGGCAAGGAAAGGCCTGAAATTCTTCAGGAAAGACTCAGGAGAAGCTGTAGAAGGAGAGGAACATCAATCCGGACGTCGCTAACAAGATAGGGAAGATCGAGGAATCGTATTTCCTAGTTTTTATCATAACTAGGGTTATGTTTTCTTGTTTGACAGTAGAAGCCATGAATGAGTAGATTTCCAACTATGGGCTACGGATATTGGATTTGTAATCGATGTTTGAATCATGCGTTAATGCTTAGATTTATCGAACTTTTCTTGATATTCGGTTTTTCAATCAACATCGTAAACGTTTCATACTAGTGTTGCCCCGCTCAGTAACTTAGGAATTCGTTTTTAGCTGAAAGGTTAAATTGTGAATCCTGAACTGTTGATTGTAGATTAAGTTTGATTAATGAGAATCTGACTGATCAGTTAATCGACTTAGGAATTAGGATTGCGCGCTTAACGCTACCGTAGTCACGAGTTAATCCCTGCTGAAGGTAGGATTGCACGTAATTATGGTTAGGAGATTTAGGGTCAGCAGAATCATTCCTTATTTCAGAGTCAAGTCTTTCGAAACCCGTAGTGTTCTTAATTGTCAAGTCTTTCGCATCTTTCCATCATTGTTACCATTTATCTTAGTGTTTTAGAGATTTATATCACGTCACCATCTATATCACCTCGTCTTAGTTTAGTCATATTCTTAGAATAGGCTGCATTAGTCCCTAGAGTTCGACCCTGGTACTACACGAACCATATACTTGCGGTAGAGTGCTCTAGGAAATATAAAGTTTTGATATTTCCCACATCAAGTTTTTGGCGCCGTTGCCGAGGACTAGTTACGACCTAGATTAGGAATTAGCTAGATTAAGATTTAGTCATTTCAGAGTCTTAGTCATTTTTCAGCATTTTCTTTTCTTTTTCTTTTATCGAGTCTATTTTATCTGCTTCAGATCTGCACTTTGGTTGTTGGTCTATTGTTGTGCATGCACCATTGTGTCAGAAGCTCCACACAAAAGCTACTCATATAAGATCCGGAGGTTGAGAGAACACTACGAAGCTTGCGCAAAAAAAGAAGGATTAGACTTGCAGATTCTGAGTCCGAAGTAGATAAAGAGAGCGGTCAAGAGATATACGCTTCCAAAAAGGAAGGAACCGATAACGAAATCAACAGCGCAAGCAGCGGAGAAGGTCACGCAAATAACCCCAAAATGGCTGCTGCTGATGAAACTTATGGAGCCTACACCGCTCCAAAGCAACTCAGTTGCTGTCGTGCATGGCCCGCCCCATAGAGAATCAAGTTGAGCTACAACCCGCTTTCATCCAAATGCTCAACAACTTCGCTTTCAGAGGAATGGAGAATGAGGATCCGAATTCACATCTCACGGACTTCAAGATACTCTGCAGCACCACTAAAGTTGGTACAGGAGTCACACGGGAAGACCTATACCTATCCGCATTCCCATTCTCGCTCAAGGATGCAGCACAGCGTTAGTTGTTCAACTTGCCTACTGCGTCAATTACTTCGTCGAATGACCTAGAGCAGCGATTCATGCTGCAACTCTTTCCGGACCACAGGACGCGACTCGCCAAGAACCGAATAAACTCTTTCCTACAAAAAAGAGGCGAGACTCTACACGATGCATGGGAGCGCTTTAAGAACTATCAGCGAATATGGCCACATCATGGAATCGATAAGAAGTACCTTATCACGAGCTTCATACAAGGTCTCCAAGAGACCACACGCTTAATGATCGTAGCAGCGGGTGGTGGTTCCCTCAGCAACCTCATTTTCTAACAACTCGAGAATCTAACCGAGAGCATGGCAAGGGAAGGAGACAAAAAGGTCGGAGACTACAACTGTGATTACTCATCCAAAGCGGCAGTAAATGAATTAGGCATCGCCAACCCGGACTTAACAGATTTGAAGCATCAAGTTGGGGAGATATACAGGATGATGGCATGCCTTCATGTCGATCGACAAGATGCATCCGTAGGTCAAGGAATCGAGGAAGTAAATTATGTCAATAATCGGGCCTACCAGCACAACTACATCAAAAGCCATCCCAACCTCTCTTATGCCAATACGAGCAATGTACCAAACCCGCAGGATTTTCAACCGCGGATGATGGCAAGAAACCAAAACCAAGGTTTCCAGCCGAGAGGGAGTGGCCAAGACTACGGCTATCAGCCTCGCGCAAAACCTTCAGGTGACTCCGAAATTCTTTCTATGCTCCAATTAATGTATCAAGAACAGAAAAATGCGCTTGGAGGAATTAGGGCTGAACAGGAGAACATGATGAAGAGAATGGAGGGGTTCCAGACACACTTAAGGCTCCTGGAAATGCAAGTGGCACAGCTAGCCTAAGGGTCTAGCCGACAGCGCAGACAGCTCCCCGAGAAACCCGAGATGAACCCCAAGAGCAAGTAAACGCCATTTTTCTAAGGAGCGGAAATACGGTGGAGCAACCCATGCCTTCCACAGCTGCAAGAGGAGAGCCTTTGAGCAATATAATTGAATAACCCATCACTCAAAGCGTGGAAGAGAAGAAGATCGACGAGGATGAAGAGAGGGAGTTGCCTTACGTAGCACCTGCCCCGAGGGCACCAGCCTTACCTTTCCCGTAGCGTCAAAGGAAGCAGAACGACGATGCTCAATTCGCCCAATTCGTGGAACTCCTAAGGAAGCTGCAAATAACCATTCCATTCTACGACGTGCTCATGAAAGTCCCATCCTATGCCAAATTCCTCAAGGACAATATAATGAGGAAGAGAACCGTAGACAATGAGGTAGTGATGGTCACCAATTCCCTCATACAGCCCTTTACCATGGCCGAGAAGATGCCCGATCCAGGTAACTTTGTCATCCCTTGTAAGATCTACGATTATGAGATTGAGCATGCACTGATCGATATCGGAGCGAGTGTAAGCTTGCTACCATTGTCTCTTGTTGAGATGCTTAATCGAGTAGGAAATCTACAGCCAACATGTATGATGATCACCTTGGCCGATCAATCCGTACGGTGTCCCGTAGGCAAATTGACGAATGTTGCTGTACAAGTGGGAGAATTCTGGTTCCCTGCGGACTTTGTAGTTGTGGACATGGAGATAAATCCGAAGATCCCCGTCATTTTGGGAAGACCATTCCTCAACACGGCGAAAATGGTCATTTATTGCGCTGTAGGCAGACTAGTCATGAAGTTTGGAGACGAGTCTATTGAATTCAAGCTCGACGACACACTTAAGAAGCCATATATGACTGAACCTGTGATGCACATTAACACGATGGATACACCAACAGAGAAATTTCAACGTGAACATCGCGACATCCATCCCGTGGAGATACCACTATCCGAATGGACCGGTAGCCTATTTCAGTCACCCCAAGACGTCGATGCCTGCACACAACTCGGGGAGAATTTCAATACCCCTCAGACGAGAGTTAGCCCACGTGTGCCCCTACCTAACCCACGTGGGCTGCACCAGAATTAGGAGACCAGCCCGGGCAACTTCACAGCCCGACTCGGGTAGTATACTCGGGGACAAATGAAGCATTTCGTGACCCGAGCAGGTTGGTCGGTGAGCCCGATCGGGCAGAGCTAATGGACAAAGACTCTCCCGGGCGACCTCACAGCCCGACTCGGGCAGACCTCTTGGGGGTAAATTACACATTTAGGAGCCCGAGCGGGGCAAAGAACGAGCCCGATCGGGCACTTCGTATGAATAGGAATCCGTACGGGTTAACCGAGACTTCAACGCAGGCGGCGGTTCTTCGGCCATACACCCCATCTCCCACACCTTCGATGGCATGCATGCACACTTATCCCGCCAGGAACACCGAGGAAACGCTCAAGCAAAATCGAGTCCGATGGAGATACAATGGAGTCGTAGGATTGGACGAGAAGGATGGAGATTCGAAAGTGAAAAACGCTCCAAGGTTCAAGCTGATGTGCGTTATATCAAGTAATAAATTACCTAGACTAACGCTTCCGCAAGGATACGGATCGTGTAGCAACTAGGGTCGAACACAAGGAATTGATGCGATTCTAAAGCTATTAGACTAATGAATAAGACGTGATGGATCTTAATAGTAGTGGAATGCAAACTAACCTAAATGCAAACTAAACCTAAGATAGGTAGGAATGACTCTAAGACTAATCACCATAGGTATCGAGAGTTGCATGACAATGTAACGGAGTTCTAACGAGATAATTGGTCTAAGGTACTATCATGAGTTCAGGGAATTCAAGCTCTCCTATAGGAACTGACTGGCGTAGACTTGTCCACTATCTACCATGCATATACCAATGTATCCATTGCGTATCTTACATGGATAGACGCATTACGACCGCTATCCTAATCCCTAGATTTAACCGATTGACCTGGCGTAGATTCTAAACCGGCAAACCCTAAATCATGGCTAAGTTCCGAAGTCTAATGCCCTGGCGTTGGTTTATTAGGCTTCTATCATCATTCAATCAAGTGGCGTACAGGTAAAGAAAGCATTAAGAACAACCATGAGATCTGAAAACATGATAAAATACCGATTTCATTCATTCAAGTGGCGTACAGGTAATGAAAGCATTAAGTTCCACCATTCATTAAGTACGAAACTCCATTACATCTTGGCAATACTCTCTATCCTATGGCAATAGATCTATATGAACATGAACTCAGAAAACGAAACACAAAACAAATCTATATTCAACATAGAAAGAGAAAGAGATGACTCCCTATGTCTTCAATAGATCCTCCATGCCTCGGATCCCTCGTTCCGTCCTCCGTGATGTCTCCAATTCGTGCTCTAATGCCTCTGAATCGTCCCCCTTTTCGTCCCCCCTCTGTTCTAGCTCGAATCCTCTTTAAATAGATCTAATTTCCCTTTATTTGGCCGTTCCAAAACTTAGGAAAGTTGTTGAGATCTAGGGACCCGATCGGGCACATCTTGTACCCGATCGTGCAAGCTATGTACCCGACCGTGTGCATCCATTTTCGCCCGAGCGGGCACCTTTGCCCGACCATGTGTGTATTGAGCCCGAGCGGGTAAAACTCACGGTGCTTCTTGGCATGAATTGGCCCGAGCGGGCAATGCAAATACACCCGAGCGGGCACCTATGCCCGAGCATGTCCATTGAGCACCCGAGTCGTGTAGACTTACGGGATTGCTTGGCATGAATTAGCCCGACCGGGCACTCCCTATCCACCCGAGCGGGCATGTCTTGAAATGTCGATTCCGCTCCTTTCGCTCGGTGTTTGAGTGCTCACTTCCATCCGTGGCCTTGCACAAGTCGAACCTTGTTACACAACTTCATTTTCGGGGTTAGATTGCCAATATCTCTCGTGTTTCTCCTCATATCTTCATTTCCTACACAAAACACGAAATGTAGATGAAATCCTCGAATAAGCTCGATAAATGAATGAAATCTAATAAATCTAATAAAAACTATACCTAAGAATGACATAAAAACTACTACGGATTACGTGTTATCACAAGCCATGCTATGTCGTTCAGGTAGAAGATGGAGGAGACGTACCTCCTCTTTCCGACATCACGCACGTCTGAAAGTGTTAGGGTCAAGCTAACGACCGTAAACAAGCGCTTCTCAGGAGGCAACCCGAGCTCAGTATCCTTTGTTTTCTTCATTTTTATTTTATTTCTACTCTCGAACTCTCTTTAAGACATGGGTAATTTTTTTTTAGGATTTAGGATTTTAGTGGCCGTCATAATTTTTGCTGCATGGTTTTCCTCGTTATTTTTTTCAGTTTTTGCAGCACAGCCTAATCGGGCTGACAAAACGACCTGCGTGGGCTAGGTCAATTTCCAAGACGCCCGATTGGGCGAGTTCACGCAACCCACGCGGGCACCGTGTTTCCTCTGCAAAGGTGAGTATATTATTTCGATTAACCCGAGCGGTAGCCCTCACAATAAAAAACCAACCCGAACGTGCTCCACGCCAGCAACCCCTCACGCTGCCGGACACCGCTCACGTCGCCGCCGTCGTTCCTCATCACCGCCGGTTCCTCACACCGAAGAACACTCGACCGCGGTTACTCGATATATTCCTCTCTCCCTCTTCTCTCGCAAATTTCCCCAAAAACTTCAATTTCTTCTCTGATTCCAGGTATATTCGTGAACTAATTTGTGTTTTCGATTTATTTGGACTAGATTTAGGCCTGGTTAGAAGGATTTAGGGTGATAACCATGAAATCGGATTGCAGGTCGTGATTTCACGACTCAGCCCGATCGAGATAGAGTTTGTACCCGGTCGGGTAATTTGGTTTCAAGCTCGATCGCGCTGTGACCAGACCCAAGTCGGGCGAAATTTTCTGGACCTACGGCAAATTTTGTCTGAATTGAAGCCCGAGCGGGTTACACCTTCTACCCGCGCGGGCTCTCTGCAAACAATGGCTAAACTTTCATTTTTCTTCTTCGATTGTTTTGCAGATGGCTCCAAAAAGCTTCCAAAGCTCAAAGAAATGACGATCAGACGCTTAAGACCAAGAGCACGGATGCCCAGCAAATCCGGTTGCTATCACGGAATTTACACCGTACACGCCCATCACGACATCCCACCAACAATACAACTACCGGACAACAACCTTTTTATCCGGTCATAAGTCAAGGTTCAACGACCTACAGCCGCGCATACAGCCATCCCACTTCCTATCTGCGGAAGCCATGAGTGCTCTCCACATTGAGGAGCACATAGACACCATATTCAACACATTGGGGTGGAGTGGATTGCAAGTGGCACATGAGTACACGTACCGTAACCTCACTGCAGAGTTCGTAAATCGGGAGAAGGCATTTATGGAGTTCCGTCTGCTAGAACAGAACTACCGGCTCAGCACGCGACAGTTCGCTATCGTGCTAGACGCCCCGCACCACGCCTTCATCAAACTACCCGAGCATAAGAAGAATCTTCGAGCGCAGTTCTGGCATCGGATAGCGTATGGTGATTATTCAACGAAGTCCAAGGCCAACCATATACGCCATCCCGCCCTCAAGTACTTCCACTATTTCCTAGTCTCCTCAATCCTAGGCAAAGGAGCACAGGGTGGCGTGAACCACATGGAGCTGGCGTACCTAAGGCGTGCGGTACATGTTGACGTCGATGGCGACGAATGGGACATACTCGATGTGGACTTGGCATCACTGGTTATGCGACACTTCCATGACATTGCCACCGAGAAGTGCAGCACGAAGACAAAGAACATTTGTGGTGGGATAGCTACGATGATAGCACGGAGAGTTGGTATCAACCTTGGCATACTGACGGAGGACAAAATTGATGAGGAGCCCGAGCTGAACCTCTAGAACCTTTGCAACCGAAGGGAAATATCAATTGATCAACATAGAGTCATCTGGAGCTACAAGGATGAGCAAGGTCGAACCTTGGAGGTCGACCTCGATGAGATTCAGATGCCCGGAATAGACGAGGAGGGCATACGCTTCAACATCGATCCCCCCATCGGTCACACAGGTCCGGGACTAGATGAGGCAGATCAAGGTCCGGCAGGTGCATCACGACAATCGATGTCTCGACAGCACAGGCGATCCGCCCCTCATTCTCGTACCCTCCCCGACTACTGTGGACCGCTCTGACTTCCCTTCTATGGAAGGTGTCTGATATGATCTCGGAGGACGTCGAGGATGAGACCTCCAATGCGGAAGAAGACGTTGGTCCCGTGACTCGAGCTAGAGCTAAGGAGGAAGAGGCGTTGATCCTACCAGCCGGTCCCGTGACCCGAGCCAAGGCTGCGAAGCTTAAGGACGCAATTCTTGGAATTCTCGCGGTCGTCCATGTTCACGAAGATTATTCGAGTCCACGTGAAGTCACGACCCTAAGAAATGTTATCTAAGCCGAAGCCCGTCCTGCAACGGCTATTAATTAGGTAAGTGACCCGCGTGTACTTTTTTCCCTTCGTTGGTTTTGTCTCACGGGGTTTTCCAACGACGGGTCTTTAACGAGGCCGGGTGTCACTTTTCTCGAGACCTAATTAATATCCCGAGGGTTCCAAGACGAGTTCGTGTTCCAACATGCACGAATTACAACTTGTCTTAATGTCATTTTCTATGTTTTCTATGCATTTAATTATTGCCTTGCACGGTGACTTACATTAAATGCTACATTTATGTGTTGCATAGCCTTATTTTGTTTATTATGGCCGTTCATGTTGTGTTTGTTTAGACAACTTCGAATTTGAAACTTTTACTTTGATTTTCCTTTGTGAAATCATCATTTGTTGGTGTGTAATATCCAGCAACCCGTTGGTGTGTCATATCCAACGTTCGTTCGTTCTTCGTTGGTGCATAAAATCCTTCGGAGACGAACCGGTGAATCGAGAGCCTTCCGCAACTCTCGTGTGACCATCCGTTCAACAACCCTTGTGCAACCCGTTGCAGCAAGGCCTATCAACTCCTAACCTAGTCTATAGCGTCGTTCCAGTCGGGAGCGCGTCAAGTGGTATCAGAGCTCGTTCTAGCGAAAAGGTTAGTTCAATTTTGTTTTGATCTTTTCGGTCATAGCTTGGTTGAACGTTACAAAAAAATCAATATATATATATACATACATTTCGTACGTTTAAGTGTCTACCTTGTGCGTGTCTATCTCGTGCATATCTATCCCGTACGTGTCCTTTGCGAGGGTTTTTCTTGCTTTTCGCTTGTGGCTGCTCCGTGTGTTTGTGTGCAGGAACTTGTGAGTAGGTACACGCAAGGAATTGTAGGACGTCACGGGAGAAATAGGTGCCGAGAACATCCGGGTGAGCGAGAGGCTCATTGAGGCTCTCGCGGCTCGTTTGGAGCAAAGCATCAACAACAAGATGGAGGAGTTTCAGCAAGAGTTTCGGGCCGAACATCCAACCCAACCAAGAGACCCTCACGCGTTCCAGCAACGTGAAAGGAACCAGCATGAGGAGGACAGCAACTACTACGAACGAGGCAGTTCATCCTCATCCCGAAGTAGTTACAGACGGCGGTGTGCGTCAAGGGAACGACGAGACGAACCGAGGGACGACCTCGCTGGTCTCAAGCTGAAGATTTCGGCGTTCAATGGTAAAGCTGACCCGGAAGCCTACCTAGAATGGGTGAAAAAGTGGAGCTCGTCTTTGGTTGTTAAGCATACCCCGAGACCAAGAAGGTTAGGGTAGCAGCCATGGAGTTCTACGACTATGCCTTGAGTTGGTGGGATCAACTCACGATTTCTAGGCAGAGAAATGGCGAAGAACCAGTAGCCACTTGGCTGGAAATGAAGACAATTATGCGCAAAAGGTTTGTGCCAAATCATCACCACCGAGAGGTGCATATTTCCAAGAGATGGAGCTGCTCATGTTACGGGCTGATCTTATGGAGGATCGGGAGGCGACGATGTCTCGTTTCTTTGGAGGACTCAACCTAGGCATCCAAGATCATCTCGAGTTACAACACTACGTGGAGGTCGAGGAAATGCTTCACAAAGCAATTCTTATCGAGCAGCAACTCCAGACACGAAGGAATCCCCGCTCGGGCTATGGGGCTAGAAAATATGGCCAAAAACGGGATGAGAAGCCGAGCTATCCAAGGAGGGACAGCATGGTTCCAGCGAACCGCGACGTGTCCAATGCGAACCCAGCAAGCCGAGTTGCCGCGAAGTTCGGTCCAGCAGCACCGCGGGACAAAGGAAAGGCCGAGGCGATGACTTCGAGGGGTAGAGACGTGAAATGCTTCAAGTATCACGGAAGAGGACACTACGCCAGTGAGTGTACAAACAAGAAGGTTATGATCCTTCGCGACGACGGAGAATTCGAGTCCCAAGACGAGGCGGCCAAACAGTCAGACGAGACGTGAGAGGAGGAACCGGCCACGGGCGAGTTGCTGGTTACACAACATTCTCTAAACGTGCAACCTAAGGGTGACGAGCAAGAACAGCGAGAAAATCTGTTCCACACCCGCTGCTTAGTTCATGGCAAAGTATGTAGCGTTATCATCGATGGAGGAAGTTGCACGAACGTTGCAAGCGCTACGATGGTTCGAAAGCTCGGATTGAAAGTCCAAAAACATCCGAAGCCATATAAGCTTGAATGACTGAATGAAAATGGCGAGATAAAGGTGACAAACCAAGTAACCGTGCCCTTTGCCGTAGGAAAATACGAAAATGAGATTTTGTGCGATGTGCTGCCAATGGAGGCGAGCCATACTCTACTCGGTAGACCTTGGCAATCGGATCGCAAGGTAAAACACGACGGTAATACTAATAAACATTACTTTGAGTATAATGGCAGGAAAACCGTCCTCGTTCCATTGACGCCCAAGGAGGTAATGCAAGACCAATTGCATTTGAAGAATCAAAGTACGCTTGAACTTAGATCGTCAAATTTTTACGCAAGATCGGGTGAGATCAAGAAATCTCTTCAATCTGATCAGACCGTGTTGTTATTTGTCTATAAGGAAGCTCTCTCGAGCTTAGCTAACCTTGCACCGGTACTGCCGAGTGACATTTCTAACTTATTGCAGGAATACGGCGATGTCTTTCCCGAGGAGAACCCCACCGGATTGCCACCGATACGTGGAATCAAACATCAAATTGATTTCATTCCCGGAGTTACGTTACCAAATCGGCCATGGCCAAAGGACATATTCACCAAGGAACCAATCCCGTAAAACTAAGGAGCTGCAAAGGCAAGTGGAGGAGCTCATGGCCAAGGGACATATTCGCGAGAGTATGAGTCCGTGTGTTGTACCCGTGCTACTTGTGCCGAAGAAGGATGGCTGCTGGCGCATGTGTGTTGATTGTCGCGCAATCAACAACATTACGGTAAAGTATCGACATCCTATTCCTAGGCTAGATGACATGTTAGACGAATTGTATGGAAGTAGGATATTTTCAAAGATTGATCTTAAAAGTATTTATCCTCAAATTAGGATGAAGGAAGGTGATGAGTGGAAAACAACATTTAAAACTAATCATGGATTATATGAGTGGTTAGTGATGCCTTTTTGGTTAACAAGTGCACCTAGTACTATCTTGCTTCTAATGAACCAAGTTCTTAGAGAGTTTATCGGTAGATTCGTAGTGGTTTGCTTTGATGATATGATGATCTATAGTCAAGACTTAGAAGCACATGTTGGACACCTAGAATCAGATCTAAGGGTACTTAGGAAAGAAGAACTATATGCTAAGCTTAAGAAGTGTACCTATTGTACGGATAATGGTTGGTTTCTAAGTTTTGTTATCAGTGTAGATGGAGTCAAAGTGGACGAAGAGAAGGTCAAAGCCATTCGGGAATGGCCTAGTCCAAAGACCATCGGGGAAGTCCAAAGCATCCATGGACTCACGGGGTTTTACCGTGGATTTGTGAAGGACATCAGCATCTGGACAGCCCTTCTCACCGAAGTTATCAAGGACAACATTGGGTGGGTAGAAGCACAAGAAGAAGCGTTCCAAACACTAAACAAAAAGCTTACTCAAGCCCCTCCGTTAATTTTACTGGATTTCCTTAAGACATTTGAAACTGATGCATCTGGTGTAGGAATTGGTTCAATTTTGATGCTGGAACGGGAACCATTTGCTTATTTCAACAAGAAGCTCGGAGGTGCAACTCTAAATTATGCCACCTATGACAAGGAGCTATATGCGCTTATGAGAGCGTTGCAAATGTGGCATCATTACCTATGGCGTATCCGAGCCCGAAAACGAATGATTTTCAAACCCGATGAACAAGTTTGGATTCACCTACGAAAAGAACGATTCCCGAATGAGCGAAAGTCAAAATTAATGCCCAGGATCGACGGCCCATTCTCAGTGACCAAGAAGATCAGCAACAACGCCTACCAACTCGATTTGCGACGTAAGTACAATGTGAGTTCTAGTTTTAATGTCACTGACCTGGTTCCTTTTTTCGCAGATCGAGCGAATTTGAGGGAAAATCCTTTCTAAGAAGGGGGCATGATATGATCCTTGAGGACATCGAGGATGCGACCTCCAATGCAGAAGAAGACGTTGGTCCCGTGACCCGAGCTAGAGCTAAGGAGGAAAAGGCAATGATCCTACCAGGCGGTCCCGTGACCTGAGCCAAGGCTGCAAAGCTTAAGGACACAATTATTGGAATTCTTACGGTCGTCCATGTTCACGAAGATTATTCGAGCCCATGTGAAGTCACGGCCATAAGAAACGTTATCCAAGCGGAAGCCTGCCCTACAACGGTTATTAATTAGGTAAGTGACCTACTGATCATCTCGTTTTCATACGTATTTCTTGCACGATTTTAGGGATGTTTATGATATATATGTGTTACTTTATGTATGATTCCGTATCCGTTTTACTTGTTTTCGTGTTTTCATGTTCTTACAGGTTTTTACGCGTATTTGGTTCATTTCGAAGCTAAAGGACATGCACGGAGCTAAGGACCAACTTCGAGGATCATCACGGGACAAACGGGATGAGATTTGGCAAGAAGAGCCACCACCCGATCGGGCACAACTCATGCACGATCGGGCAAAGGCTACGGCGAAATTTGGTGCGCATTCACGCACGACTCGGGCAAGGAAACACCCGAGCAGATGCCTCTCACCCGACCGGGCGCACATCATGCCCGATCGGGCATCCCATGCA
>CM071869.1:23978728-23988907 GCA_036759665.1 Gynandropsis gynandra | reverse complement strand
TTAACTTAAAATAAAAGGAAGTTCGTGGGGAGATTAAGGCAACATTTTAGACCGACTTAAAGGACATAAAAGGAGGCTAGAGGACGACATTGGAGAAATTTTACATTCAGTTCGTGATTGAGGAGATTCTTGCGAGGAGGCAAGCGGGGAGCATTTGAGATCAAGCCCCGACACTTCGGTTTCGTTTGGTTTTCATGTTCCTTAGACTTTCTATTTCGTTTATGTTTGTTTACAGACGCATGAGCGAGTAGTTTGTTTGTTCTAGGAGAAGGGATTAGCCCTTGGCTATCCCGGAACCATCTTTTGATTTGTCTTGAATGCATCTTCCCATTTTCGTTTATCTATTCTTTATCTGAGTGCTTGAATTTACTTGTGTTTGCGATGGCCACGTAGATGCATGTGTTAGGGGTTAGGTAGTCTTGTGGTGAAACTGGATTCCTAGAACGTTTGTCTTATCGTTTAGAACCAATTCGTTTATTTACTTTCAGTATTTCATTTTTCAACCATATTCGTTCGTTAGCAAGTTTGATTCATAGTTCGAGTTTAGATTGTGTTGCGTAGTCTCTGTGGGATATACATCTAAAATACTACACACGTGCCGTGCACTTGCGGGTAGTTTAGGTTATTTTATTTAACTTTGAGAACACATCAAGTTTTTGGCGCCGTTGTCGGGGCTATTGTCAACGCGTCTTAGATTCGAACCTAAAGTCTTTCTTCCTTTGTTTTTATTTTTGCTTTTGTTTACTTACGATTCTTTCTACCTGATTCCATTCGTTCATTCTTTATCGGTTTATGACCAGGTCTCAAGGCACTTCTAGTCTACTCCGAATCGACCCAGAGATCGAGCGAACTTGCAGACTACTGAGAAAGGGTAAGGAAGAAGATAACACAGAGCCGTCAGATCAACGAAATATGGATAATCAGAACGGCCGCGAACATGCTCAGTTACCTCTCGGTAATTTGGAACAAATGCAGCAACAGCCACTCGCGCCTCAGCCACGAGAACCACAGGAACATGAACAACGTGCAAACAGCCATAAGGATGCCTGCTGTTGCAAGAGAACAGTTTGAGATTAAGCCAACAATGATCAACATGCTTTATCAGAAGCAGTTCATGGGTGGAAACCATGAGGATCCCCATCAGCACCTCAGAGACTTCCTTCAGCTTTCAGGTACGTTCAAAATGCACGGAGTCTCAGAGGATGCGATCTTGTTGCGTCTTTTACCCTTCTCTATTGGGGGAAGAGCGAAAACTTGGCTGCAATCGCTCCCCGCCGGATCTATCACCACTTGGGATCAGCTCTGCACACTGTTCCTATCATGTTTCTTTCCTCCGAGCAAGACGATTCAGATGAGGGGGGAAATCAAAACATTCAGATGCAGAGATGGAGAGACTTTGTTTGAGGCGTGGGGTAGATTCAAGGATCTTCTACAGTTGTGTCCACACCATGGTCTTGAGGAGTGGTACATTATCCAAACTTTCTATAACGAAATTTCGATGAGCACCGAACGGCGTTGGATAACGCTGCCAGAGGATCATTCATGGATCTGAACGTCGAGGAGGCATTCGAGCTGATCGATAACCTCGCCATGAACCACACCATGTGTTCAACTGATATGATCCCGGAGTACGCCGAAGACGTGACCAACGACGCAGAAGAGGACGCGACTTGCGGCGCGGAATAAGAAGAAGAAGGCGCGGCCCAAGACGCCAACAACGCGGCCCGAGACACCAACAACACGGCCCGAGACGCCAACAACTCGGCCCGAGACGCCCACAGCGCGGCTCGAGACGCGATTAGGTCAAGATACGTAGGTCCCGTAACCCGAGCTAGAGCCATGGAGGAAGAAGCCTTGATCATACCCGCCGGTCCCGTGACCCGAGCCAAGGCCGCGAAGCTCAAAGACGCCATTGTCGGGATTCTTACGACCATCCACACACATGAAGAGTATTCACATTCACGTTAAGTCACGAGCCTAACAAACGTCATTCAAGCCGAAGCTCAACCCGCAACGGTAGTTAATTAGGTTAAGTGACCCGCGTGTACTCTTTTACCCCCTTCGTCGGTTTTGTCCCACGGGGTTTTCCGACGACGGGTTTTTAACGAGGTCGTGAGTCACTTATTCCTGCGACCTAATTAATTACCCGAGACCCAAGGAGAGCGCCTCCCAATGTGCACGGCCAGAAAGGAGTTTATCTTCTTGTTTGAAGAAACCAATGCAGTTATTAGGGCTTTTGCATGAAGACCTAGCATTTATTGTAATTTTTGAATTCCTTCTTGATTGTATCTACTTATGGCCGGCCACCCTTGTAAAACAATAATCCAACTTTTGAAACTAAACTTTGAATTGATCTTTTGATCTTTCTTTTGAATTCCTTGTGAGTTCTTGGTTGTTGGTGCATAATATCCAGCATCCTTTCGTTGGTGTGTCAAATCCAACGATCGTTCGTTCTTCATTGGTGTGTAATATCCATTGGAGACGAACCAGTGAATCGAGAGCCTTCCGCAACTCTCATGTGACCACTCGCCCCACATACCCTTGTGAAATCCGTTGCAGCAAGGCATATCCCTTCCCTAACCTTGTCTAGAGCGTCGATTCAGTCGGGATCGCGTCAGGTGGTATCAGAGCTCGTTCTAGCACCAAAATTTAGTTTTATTTTCGTTTTGATCTTTCGGTCAAAACTTGTTTTCAATCCTACGAAAAATCAAAAATATATATATATATATAAAGGAACGTTCGAAGGTTCAAGGTTTATTATGTGAGTGATTAGCTTGAACGAATCCTCGTTAAAAGATTGAAGCATTTCGTGCGCCTAGGTTTAACGTTTGTAGTCTATCGTGTGCGTATCTATATTTCGTGCATTTAAGTGCCTATTGAGTGCGTATATTTGCAAATGTGTTCGAAGATATTTGTGTGTGTAGTTCGTGTATATTTGAAATTTTATTTGTACGTATCTAGTCCGTGCGGTTGAAATTGTTCGAACGTGTGCGTGTGCGTCTATATTCGTACGTGTTCTTGTATAGGTTTTTGTGTTTGTTTTCTTTCCGCTTGTGGCTGCTCCGTTTGTTAAGTGTGCAGGAGATCACGAACTGATTCACGCAAGGAAAAACCCAAGACAACACGGGTGAAATGGAAGGCGATCAAAGCCGTGTCAATGAGAGACTCATTGAGGCTTTCGCGGCTCGCCTAGAGCAAAGTATCAACAACAAGATGGAGGAATTCTGTCAAGGGTTTCAAGCCGAACGTCCCCCACGGCCAGGAAACATCCAAACGTTCCAACAACGTGAAAGGAACCCGCTTGAGGAGGACAACAACTACTACAAACGAGGCAGCTCATCCTCGTCCCGAAGTAGTCACCGGCGGCAACGCGCACCTAGGGAGCAAAGAGACGACCCGAGGGATGACCTCGCTGGTCTCAAACTTAAAATCCCCGCGTTCCACGGCAAGGCCGACCCGGAAGTGTATCTAGAGTGGGAGAAGAAAGTAGAACTAGTGTTCGGATGCCAAGCTTACCCCGAGGCCAAAAAGGTTAGAGTAGCGGCCACGGAAATCTACGATTATGCGCTAAGTTGGTGGGATCAACTCACGATTTCTCGACGAAGAAATGGCGAGCAAACAGTAGCTACTTGGCTGGAAATGAGGTCAATAATGCGCAAGAGGTTCGTGCCAAACCATGACTACCGAGAGGTCCATCGGCGGCTACGGAAACTCATCCAAGGAAACCGATCCGTGGAAGAGTATTACCAAGAGATGGAGCTGCTCATGTTGCGGGCTGATCTTATGGAAGATCGAGAGGCAACAATGTCACGGTTCTTTGGAGGTCTCAACATAGACATCCAAGACCAACTCGAGCTACAACATTACGTGGTGATCGAGGAGATGCTTCATAAGGCGATCCTCATCGAACAACAACTCCAGCGGCGATGCAACCCCCGTTCGGGTTATGGGGCGGGAAAATATGGACAAACACGAGATGAGAAACCGAGTTATCCCCGGAGGGACAACACGGCACAAGCAGGCCGCGACCCGCTGAAGACGCAGACCGCGGGCCGAGACGCGCCGAAAACTGTTTCAGCCGCGCCGCGGGACAAGGGTAAACTCGAGGCCACAACGTCAAGGACTCAGGACGTAAAGTGTTTTAAGTGTTTCGGTAGAGGACACCATGCCAGCGAATGCACCAACAAGAAAGTCATGATTCTTTGTGACGACGGTGAGTTTGAATCCGAGGACGAGGCGGCCGAACTATCGGACGAGACGCGAGAAGAGGAACCGTCCACGGGAGAATTGTTGGTTACGCAACGTGCCCTAAGCACACAGCCCAAGTGTGACGAGCAAGAACAGCGTGAGAATCTGTTCCACACCCGCTGTTTGGTTCACGGCAAGGTTTGTGGCGTCATCATTGACGGTGGAAGCTGCACGAATGTGGCTAGCGCTACGAGGGTTCGAAAGCTCGGACGAAAAGTTCAGAAGCATCCGAAGCCGTATAAGCTTCAGTGGTTGAATGAGAATGGTGAGATGAAGGTGACAAACCAAGTGACCGTCCCATTTGCCATAGGGAAATACGAAGACGAGGTTCTATGCAACGTACTACCGATGGAAGCGAGCCATATTTTGCTCGGAAGACCTTGGCAATCCGATCGTAAGGTAAAACATGACAGATACACTAACAAACATTATTTCGAGTACAATGGCAGGAAAACCATACTTGTGCCGTTGTCACCAAAGGAGGTAATGCAAGACCAAGTACATCTAAAGAAGCAAAGTGCACTTGAACTTAGACCGTCAAACTTTTTTGCGCGATCGGGTGAGATCAAGAAAACTCTCCATTCCGACCAAACCATAATACTGTTTGTTTATAGGGAAGCTCTTTCGAGCTTAGCTAACCTTACACCGGTGTTGCCGAGTGAAATTTCTAATCTATTGCAGGAATACAGCGACGTTTTTCCCGAAGAGAGTCCCATCGGATTGCCACCGATACGTGGAATCGAATACCAAATCGATTTCATTCCCGGAGCGACATTACCAAATCGACCAGCCTATCGAACCAATCTCGTGGAGACAAAGGAGCTGCAAAGGCAAGTCATGGAGCTTATGGCCAAAGGACATATTCGCGAGAGTATGAGTCCATGCGCCGTACCCGTGCTACTCATACCGAAGAAGGATGGCAGCTGGCGCATGTGCGTTGATTGTCGAGCAATCAACAATATCACGGTGAAGTATCGACACCCTATCCCTAGGTTAGACGACATGTTAGATGAATTACACGTAAGTAGGGTATTCTCGAAAATTGATCTTAAAAGCGGTTACCATCAAATTAGAATGAAAGAAGGAGATGAGTGGAAAACTGCATTTAAAACTAAGCATGGTTTATACGAATGGTTAGTCATGCCCTTTGGATTATCAAATGCACCTAGTATGTTTATGACGCTAATGAACCATGTGCTTAGGGAATTCATAGGTAGATTCGTGGTAGTATACTTTGACGACATTTTAGTCTATAGTGAGAATTTGGATAAACACCTAGGACATTTAGAATCGGGTATGAAGGTACTTAGGAAAGAGGAATTATATGCCAATCTAAAGAAGTGTACCTTTTGTACGGATAACATTGTTTTCCTAGGATTTGTAGTAAGTGCAGATGGTGTTAAGGTCGACGAGGAGAAAGTCAAAGCCATTCGGGAATGGCCGAGCCCAAAGACTATCGGGGAAGTCCGGAGTTTCCCGGAGTTTCCATGGACTCGCAGGTTTTTACCGGCGATTCGTAAAGGACTTCAGCACCATAGCTGCCCCTCTTATGGAAGTTATTAACAAAAACGTGGGGTTCAAATGGGAAGAAGCTCAAGAAGCAGCGTTTCAAACGCTAAAGGATAAATTGACTAACGCCCCGTTGCTTATATTACCCGACTTTCTTAAAACTTTCGAGATTGAGTGTGATGCATCAGGAATAGGCATTGGAGCAGTCTTAATGCAGGATCGGAAGCCGATCGCCTCTTTCAGTGAGAAACTCGGAGGAGCCACTCTTAACTACGCTACTTATGACAAGGAGTTGTATGCACTTGTTCGGGCATTACAGACTTGGCAACATTACCTGTGGCCGAAGGAGTTTGTAATCCATAACGACCATGAATCGCTCAAGTATCTGAAGGGTCAGAACAAGCTGAGCAATAGACATGCGAGGTGGGTAGAATTTATTGAGACGTTTCCTTACGTCATCAAGTACAAGCAAGGTAAGGAGAACGTCGTGGCTGATGCCTTGTCCCGAAGGTATGCTTTGTTAAGTACCTTAGATGCAAGACTTCTAGGTTTTGAACAAATTAAGAATCTATATGAAATTGACCAAGAATTCGGAGAAACATATAAAAATTGCGAGAAATTGTCTAGGTTTTGAACACATTAAAGATTTATATGCAACTGACCTAGAATTCGGAGAAACGTATAAAAATTGTGAGAAATTTGCATGATGATTATTTATTTTACGATAGTCGTTTATGCGTGCCTAATTGCTCTTTGAGGGAGTTATTTGTTAGAGAAGCCCACAGTGGTGGCCTCATGGGCCATTTCGGAGTCGCCAAGACTTTGAAAACATTACAGGATCATTTCTACTGGCCACAAATGAAAAGAGATGTGGAACGTATCTGGGAGCGATGCGTCGCTTGTAAACAGGCTAAGTCCAAAAGTCAGCCTAACGGTTTGTACACTCCACTCCCTATCCCAACTCATCCTTGGACAGACATATCAATGGATTTCGTGATTGGGTTGCCTAGGTCTAAAACTGGAAAGGATTCTATTTTTGTGGTAGTAGATAGGTTTTCTAAAATGGCACATTTTATACCTTGTCATAAATCAGATGAAGCATTGCATGTAGCCGAATTGTTCTTCAAAGAGGTAGTACGATTGCATGGCATGCCTAGCACCATAGTTTCCGATAGGGATACCAAATTCCTTAGTTATTTCTGGAAAACTTTGTGGTCCAAGTTAGGAACCAAGCTTTTATTTTCTACGACTTGTCATCCACAAACCGATGGTCAAACCGAAGTAGTAAACCGAACCCTAGGTACCTTACTACGTGCATTAGTTAGGAAGAATTTAAAAACATGGGAAGATTGTTTACCGCATGCTGAGTTCGCATATAACCATGCCGTACATTCTGCATCAAAATTCTCTCCTTTCGAGATTGTGTATGGGTTCAATCCTGCTTCACCCCTGGATCTATTGCCTTTACCATCAAGTGACCGAGTCAGCCTGGATGGAAAACAAAAGGCCCGGTTGGTCAAACAAATTCATGAAAAGGCAAGGAAGAACATCGAGGAGAAGACCAAGCTTTATGTTAAGCAGGCGAACAAAGGACGGAAGAAGATGACCTTCAAGCCCGGTGATCAAGTCTGGATTCACCTGAGGAAGGAGTGTTTCCCGAATGAACGCAACTCAAAGCTCATGCCCCGGATCGACGGTCCTTTCACTGTGACCAAAAAGATCAGCAACAACGCCTACCGGCTAGATCTGCGAGGTAAGTATAATGTAAGTTCTAGTTTCAACGTTTCTGACTTAATACCTTTTGTTGCAGATCAAGCGGATTTGAGGACAAATCCTTTTGACAAGGGGGGCATCGCGATTAGGTCAAGATACGTAGGTCCCATATTCCGAGCTAGAGCCATGGAGGAAGAAGCCTTCATCATACCCGCCGGTCCCGTGACCCGAGCCAAGGCCGCGAAGCTCAAAGACGCCATTGTCGGGATTCTTACGACCATCCACGCACATGAAGAGTATTCACATTCATGTGAAGTCACGAGCCTAACAAACGTCATTCAAGTCGAAGCTCAACCCGCAACGGTAATTAATTAGATTAAGTGACCCGCGTGTACTCTTTTTCCCCTTCGTCGGTTTTGTCCCACGGGGTTTTCCAATGACGGGTTTTTAACGAGGCCGCGAGCCACTTATTCCCGCGACCTAATTAATTACCCGAGACCCAAGGAGAGCGCCTCCCAATGTGCACGGCCAGCAAGGAGTTTATCTTCTTGTTTGAAGAAACCAATGCATTTATTAGGGCTTTTGCATGAAGACCTAGCATTTATTGTAATTTTTGAATTCCTCCTTGTTTGTATCTACTTATGGCCGGCCACCCTTGTAAAACAATAATCCAACTTTTGAAACTAAACATTGAATTGATCTTTTGATCTTTCTTTTGAATTCGTTGTGAGTTCTTGGTTGTTGGTGCGTAGTATCCAGCATCCTTTCGTTGGTGTGTCATATCCAACGATCGTTCGTTCTTCATTGGTGCGTAATATCCATTGGAGACGAACCGGTGAATCGAGAGCCTTCCGCAACTCTCGTGTGACCACTCGCCCCACACACCCTTGTGCAATCCGTTGCAGCAAGGCATATCCCTTTCCTAACCTTGTCTAGATCGTCGATTCAGTCGGGATCGCGTCATCAACTCCGAGAGGTACGCCTAATAGCACTCGTCGTTTATATGAGCCTAATCAGAACAGAGCTATGGGTAATGCAGCGAATGCCATGTACTGGGCGAATTACGGAGATACGGAGCATGTAGCGTATTAATGCACGGTACATGAGGATCTCGAACAGATGAATTATGCCCAGCAGCAAGGCAACACTCAATTCGGGAATTCTTACAACCCGAGTTGGAGGAATCACCCGAATCTTTCGTATCGAATGACTCAACCGGTAAAGTATTCGGGGTTTCCACAAAGGCAGAATAATTTTAAGCAAAACAACCAGCAATTCTAGCAAGCTCAGCAAGCTCCGCAACTCCCTCAACCTCCTCAAGCCTCTTCATCAAAACTTGAGGGGGTATTGCTCGAATTTATGAAGAAGCAAGAGCAGCAACAATCGATTCGAGCCAAATTCGACGCGGATGTGGGGACAGCGATTAGTGAGCTTAAATCTCAGATGGAGTCTCTGAGTACACATGTGAAGATGTTGGAAAACTCCATAGCACAACAGGCTACCTCATCCTCTCCGAATCCCGGACAACTTCCCGGTAAGCCCGATCTTAACCCGAGAGAGCATGTGAACGTCATCACCTTGCGCAGCGGTAATGTGCTCACGAATCCGCCTCCGAAAGAGCAAGAGAGAGTTGCTGGAAAATCAGTGGATAAGGGAAAAGGTATTGTGAATGAGGGAGGAGCTGAGTCAGAATTGGAGAAACCGTATGTAGCTCCACCGGCGTACAAGCCTCCAATACCGTTTCCGCAACGATTGGTGAGCAGCAAAAACGAGCTAAGGTATGGACGGTTTGTAGAGATACTTAAGAAACTTCAAATTAACATACCTTTTGTAGAAGCTCTCCAACAAATGCCCATGTACGCCAAATTTCTCAAAGAAATTCTGTCCAACAAACGGCGTATCGAAGAGAGTGAGACGGTAGCACTCACCGAGGAATGCAGCGCCATTCTTCAAAACAAGTTGCCCCCGAAGTTGAAGGACCCCGGAAGCTTCTCCATTCCATGCACAATAGGTAATCTCGATATTGATAAAGCGTTGTGTGATTTAGGAGCAAGCGTGAGCCTCATGCCACATTCAGTCTTCAAGCGGATGAACTTCGGCGATCTCAAACCTACCAAGATGTCTCTCCAACTCGCTGATCGTTCGGTAAGATATCTGGTGGGAATCGTGGAGAACATTCCCACCAAGGTAGGTAATCTTTGTATACCCGCTGACTTTGTTGTACTTGATATTGAAGAGGATGCTAGGATACCTATTATACTTGGTAGGTCGTTCTTAGCTACTGCAGGTGCGATGATAGACGTACAACATGGGAAACATTCCCTACGTGTCGGAGACGAAACGATTGAATTTAACTTGTCCAAATCCATGAACGGACCCTCCATCAAGGAGTCTTGATTTTGACTTGCTGGACGAGTTAACGGACGACACGTTTGATCAAGTAAGTATTTCCAATCCCCTCGTTAGATGTTTGACTCAAGTTTACAAAGATGCAGACCGATGAAGAAGCTGAGGCGTACGCAGAATTCATGAGTGCTGTTGAAGCACTAAGAGACGCCCCACGTGAGGAGATAACACATGAAGTACAAGCTGACTTCGCAGTGGAGAAGGCGCCCAAACTCGAGCTGAAGCCGCTGCCCTCTTCTCTTCGGTATGAATGCCTCGGACTTAATGATACATATCCCGTTATTGTTAATGCTGACTTGAGTG
>CM071869.1:23958083-23976082 GCA_036759665.1 Gynandropsis gynandra | reverse complement strand
TCGTCTTAAGCTTTTTCCGGGAAAACTACGGTCGCGTTGGTCTGGTCCTTTTCAGATACGAGAGGTATTCCCGCATGGAGCAGTATAACTTTGGAGCGAGACGAGTGGCACATTCAAAGCTAATGGACAGCGGCTAAAGCTCTACCAAGCCGCCCAACCGATCGAAAGTGGAAACTCCATTTCCCTTTCCGATCCACCCGTCGCGCACGCATGAGGATGGGAGACGTCAAAGCTTAAAGACGTTAAATAAACGCTTTCTGGGAGGCAACCCAGCTGTTTGCTTTTACTTTTCGTAGTTTTTATGTTTAAGACTCGGTTATTTTCTTTCGTTTAAAAAAACCACCACAAACGTGCTTCACTTCCTTTACCCTCCATCGGAGCTTCACGTCGACGACGCCGTTCAATTCAAGTCTGGGGGAGCAGCTCACGTTTGTCAGGTGATCTCGTTTCATTTTCTTTCATCTTCCTTTTGACTTTGTAGTTTTTAGGTTTTTTGTGGTTCAGATTCGTCCCAAGGCACTTGTCCGGTGCCATGTTTTGAGATGAACCCTGAACTTAGGATGCTTAAGAAGTTGACCCTTTTCCGTGAGATTTTGCATGTTTGAGCTAGGTTTTCCTAAGCGTTAGAGCTTATTAGTCGGCTGAAAAACATTAGGTCGAAGTTCTGTGGAAATCCTAGTGTTGCTTGTGGGAAGTTCAGACGAGGTTGCTAGGCTAGTTTATCGTTTATTCTCTCTACCCAGATGGTCATACTTCGTGTAGACGATGCTTTACTTCTGTTCTATTGAGGATTATTGGATCATATAAAATCGAGCTTATTTTGCAGATTAAAATCGCACACTAACACTCCGCTGTCGATAGAAATAGTGCCTAAAAAGCATGATAAAAAATCGATATGAGTGCATCGACCTTGTTACTCCTTCGGTGGCTCGGGTCTAAGTGGTGGGTTGGCGATCATCTTTCTACGTCCTAAGGGCATGGCACAAAAAGCCGCCTACTCCGCTGCACTCTTACACGAGATGCATGAGTATACCGTCATCGGTAGTCTGGGTCTAAGTAGAGGCTGTATCCCTTCAAATCCGATGTCCTAGAAGCCTAGTGTGTATGCGAAGAAAAAGAAAAAAAAAGAAAACAAAAAGAATTCATAAAAAGAAAACAAAAAAAAAGAAAAAGAAAAGAAAAAGAAAGAAAGAAGCTCGGAAAGAAAGAAACAAGTATCCTCGGTTCATCTAGGTTTAGCATTGTCTGAAGTCTTGTTTGGTGGAGGGAGTTACGGTAGCTTGTCTAGTTTTCCTTTGATTTACTTTCTCATGGGTAGCCTTGATGGACTTAGGATTAAGGCTGAAAACTTGATTAGGCCGAATTTGCTCTCGACATGCTAGTTGATCGGTTAGGTTCGCTTTAGCGATGTCTTTAGGAGAAGGGGGAATTCTCGTGTTTTTACACCCCATGTGTTCCACGTTTACGTTTGCTTAGGGACAAGCAAACATTCAAGTCTGGGAGATTTTGATCATCTCGTTTTCACACGTATTTCTTGCACGATTTTAGGGATGTTTATGATATATATGTGTTGCGTTACATATGATTTCGTATTCGTTTTACTTGTTTTCGTGTTTTCATGTTCTTACAGATTTTTACGCGTATTGGGTTCATTTCGAAGGTAAAGGACATGCACGGAGCTAAGGACCAACTTCGAGGATCATCACGGGACAAACGGGACGAGATTTTGCAAGAAGAGCCACCACCCGATCGAGCACAACTCATGCACGATCGGGGCAAAGGCTACGGCGAAATTTGGTGCGCATTCACACACGACTCAGGCAAGGAAACACTCGAGCAGATGCCTCTCACCCGACCGGGCGCACATCATGCCCGATCGGGCATCCCATGCGGATCGCGATCCGCGTGACCTAACCTAGCCGTACCTGAGCGGGTACATTGAGTACCCAAGCGGGTCGCGACCCGAGCAGCAAGTTAAGTTAAGTTAAATTAACTTAAAATAAAAGGAAGTTCGTGGGGAGATTAAGGCAACATTTTAGACCGACTTAAAGGACATAAAAGGAGGCCAGAGGACAGCATTGGAGAAATTTTACATTCAGTTCGTGATTGAGGAGATTCTTGCGAGGAGGCAAGCGAGGAGCATTGGAGATCAAGCTCCGACACTTCGGTTTCGTTTCATTTTAATGTTCCTTAGACTTTCTATTTCGTTTATGTTTGTTTACAGACGCATGAGCGAGTAGTTTGTTTGTTCTAGGAGAAGGGATTAGCCCTTGGCTATCCCGAAACCATCTTCTGATTTATCTTGAATGCATCTTCCTGTTTTCGTTTATCTATTCTTTATCTGAGTGCTTGAATTTACTTGTGTTTGCGATGGCCATGTAGATGCATGTCTTAGGGGTTAGGAGAAGGACCGAAAGGAGAATTCTAGTCCTAGAAGATCAGGTTTAGAACAATCGAGGTTAGGCCACGAAAGTAGGGTAGCAACGTTTGAGGGTAAAACGGATGAATCATAGTTCTTATGGGTTTAGTTCAAAGTGTCAGCCACGAAAGTAGGGGAAAACTTGTCTAGATCACGTGTCTATGCCTCGAGAGAGGGTAGATATCATATTAGGATCGTCTGCCTTAGATAGCTTAAACTGGGATTGCATGATAGATAGATTGATCGTTGGTTTCAGTAGTCTTGTGGTGAAACTGGATTCCTAGAACGTTTGTCTTATCGTTTAGAACCAATTCATTTATTTACTTTCATTATTTCATTCTTCAACCATATTCGTTCGTTAGCAAGTTTGATTCATAGTTCGAGTTTAGATTGTGTTGCGTAGTCTCTATGGGATCGACGCCTAAAATACTACACACGTGTCGTGCACTTGCGGGTAGTTTAGGTTATTTTATTTAACTTTGAGAACGCATCACCTGCGTGTAATCTTTTCCCTTCGTCGGTTTTTTCCCACGGGGTTTTTCTACGACGGGTTTTTAACGAGGCGGCGTGTCACTTTTCTCGAGACCTAATTAATATCCCGAGGGTTCCAAGACGAGTTTGTGTTCCAACATGCACGAATTACAACTTGTCTTAATGTCATTTTTTATGTTTTCTATGCATTTCGTTGTTGCCTTGCATGGTGACTTACATTAAATGCTACATTTATGTGTTGCATGGCCTTATTTTGTTTATTATGGCCGTCCATGTTGTGTTTGTTTAGACAACTTCGAATTTGAAGCTTTATCTTTGATTTTCCTTTCTGAAATCATCATTTGTTAGTGTGTAATATCCAGCAACCCGTTGGTGTGTCATATCCAACGTTCGTTCATTCTTCGTTGGTGCGTAACTTCCTTCGGAGACAAACCGGTGAACCGAGAGCCTTCTGCAACTCTCGCGTGACCATCCGTTCCACAACCCTTGTGCAACCCGTTGCAGCAAGGCCTATACATTCCTAACCTAGTCTAGAGTGTCGTTCCAGTCGGGAGCGAGTCAGTGTCTCTGATGTGCTGAGGTATGTTGCAGAGGAGAGCATATATAAGTCCTTCATGGCAGAGCAGCGATACGACCTCGAGGCGGCAAGGTACGACATCGAGGCAGCGAGATATGCGGAGCAACAGCAATTCCAGGAGCAGTCCATCCAGCACACATATTACACACGGAGTCCGTTCACCGATTCCAGCAGCTGAGCATACAGCATTACTCGGACCCGTACGTGCCTATTCCACAGGACTACCACGCAGGCGCTATTCCATACCGCCCACACATCGTGTACGAGCTGCAGTCATTCTACTTCCCACCTGGGGAAGGGACATCCGCAGAGCCAGCAGACCCTCCGACCACCCGTGGTGGACAGGAAGAGGATTAGGCCACTACTTTCCATTTCCATTTTCTTTATGGACCTATTTTCTTAATTTTGCTTTATGGACCTATTTTCTTAATTTTATTTCTTTTTTGTTTTTGCGCTTACGTACGCTCTATTGGACATAATGATGTATTATTTTCTTCTCTATTTTCGCGTTGCATGACTCTTATCACAGGTTCTTTACGATAATACCCGCAATAGAGTAGAAGAGTATAACATCCGGATGTATCACAAACTCGAGAAAGCAAAATACACCAGGTGTACTCGTTCTTATTTTTTATATTCTCTCGAGTCTTTGGCATGCGGGTACCTCTCATAGATTTCGAACACCGGGACTGTGTTCCGTTCAGGTCTGGGGGTACTCTTTTGAGTGATCTGATTTTCTTAGTGACATATTTGCGATTAGGATTAGGATAAGGAATAAGTAGATGGATACCTAGTACGAATTTTCAAGTTTTAGTCATTATTTTGCAACTTTGTTGAATCGTGAACAATAGTCTAGGTTTGCTTAGAAGTCTTTTGGATACCGATTAGTCGAGTGGTTGTGCTTGAAACCATGATCTTGAGTTGCATTCACCTCCTAGGTTTCAGTGCCAAGTATTCATATCTCCGTGTATACCGTTTATCCCTTGCTTTGTTTGATATATCTTACCGTTCATGAGTTTTTAGATTAAACACGCTTATACTCCGTTGTCACCTTGGATACGTTTCTGACTACTTCAGGTTTACATTGACATGAGTACATCGAGCTTGATGGTTCGGGTCTAAGTGGTGGGTTGAGGCGCTATTCAACGTCCTAAGGGTTAGAGTTGTGGCGTAATCTCGAAAAAAAGAGAGAAAAATGTTCTTCAATAACGCACCTCTTCACTCCACTAAGGTTACACGACCTTATGAGTGTGCCATAGGCAACCTGGGTCTAAGTAGAAAGCCATCCCTGTTCGACTTCGACGTCCTAGAAACCAAGCGTGGATCTAAGTAACAAAAAAAGAAAAGAGAATAAGAACGAGAATAAGAGTTTAATGATATCTCAAGCCTAGGGGAATTGGTATGGAGATCGCTTGGACGTTGTCTAGGGGTTTGAAATAGACTTAGATTATTGGTAGGATTGCATGGCTCGTGACTTTCGGTTGATATAAGTCTGAACTCGATACGCTTAGGCTTACTTTCATGTGATGCATTGTTTTTCATAATGACTAATCCTTCGAATTTTTCGTGCTAGTATCCATCGTTGATGAACTCTTCTTATACTTCGCTCTAGTTTTGATTGAGAACAAACAAAGGTTCAGGTTTGGGGGAGTTTGATAACGCGTAGTATGTATCAATTTTAGGCTAGATATTTGCATCATTTTCGTATAGATTACATAGCACGAATTACAAATTGGACACGAATGTTCTTTATATACGCCTTTTTGTTGATTTTCAGGTTTTAAGGCAAAAAGGCCTAAACGAGCTTTAAAATGCCAATTCTTGGATTCAATCGCACATATTGGAAGCTACAAATCACTCAGAGAAAAATTCAGGCCACGGAACCAAATGGAACACCTAAGCCTCGAGCGAAAGAAGAGAAAACATCAATTGAACCTTGCCCAGTCGGGCATGAATGGAACCCGCTCGGGTTGTGTAAGGAGCCCGCTCGGGCTGCGCATTAGAGAATGAGGAATCAATTCCAGAGATCAGAGGGCGACGGCGAGGGCAAGGAAAGGCCTGAATATCATCAGGAAAGACTCAGAAGAAGCTGGAGAAGGAGATGAACAACCGTCCGGACGTCGGCAACAAGATAGGGAATATCGAGGAATCGTATTTCCTAGTTTTTATCATGTCCATGGTTATGTTTTCTTGTTTGACAGTAGAAGCCATGAGTGAGTAGATTTCCAACTATGGGCTAGGGATATTGGATTTGTAATGGATGTTTGAATCATGCGTTAATGCTTAGATTTATCAAACTTTTCTTGATATTCGGTTTTTCAATCAACATCGTAAACGTTTCATACTAGTGCTGCCAGCTCAGTAACTTATGAATTCGTGTTTAGTTGGAAGGTTAAATTATGAATCCAGAACTGTTGATTGTATATTAAGTTTGATTAATGAGGTATTTCTGAATCGCTGCTGGAAGGTAGTATTTCCGAATTGCTGCTGGAAGGTTGATTGTAGATTAAGTTCGATTAACGCTCCCGTAGTCACGAGTTAATCGCTGCTGGAAGGTAGGATTGCACGTAATTATGGTTAAGAGGTTTAGGTTCGGCAGAATCATTCCTTATTATAGAGCATAAATTCCCCGTTGTTAAGATAGTTTGATAGGTCTATGATCCTTTGTTGTTACATCCTTGCAATTTCGGTATCCCGAAACCCGTAATGTTCTTAATTGTCAAGTCTTCCGCATCTTTTCATCGCTATTACCATTTATCTTAGTTTTTTAGAGATTTATATCACGTCACCATATATTTCACACCGTCTTAGTTTAGTCATATTCCTAGAATAGGCTGCATTAGTCCCTAAGTTCGACCCTGATACTACACGAACCGTATACTTGCGGTAGAGTGGTCTAGGAAATATAAAGCTCTGATATTTCCCACATCAATTAGGGATGACCAAAGGTAATCTGTAAACGAGTGTCACCAAATGATAACCGTTCGTAATCTGTCTGCAATTAAAGACAGAAATTTCAGTCCGCAAACGGTCCGTAATTGCAGACCACTATGTCGTCCGCAAATCGACGGTAAAAATGACCAAAATATGGACTCCCAATATGCTAGGAAATTACTGATTGGTCACCCATCAGTATTTGCGGACAACCTTAGTCCATCCGTATTCCGTCCGCAAATTTACGGATGACCCTTGTCCGTCTGCAATATTTTTTAAATAAAAAAATTAAAATTAAAATTTAAATTAATACATTAAATTTTAAAAGTTTGTACATAACGATAATTAATTAAAAAGCATTTACTAATCTGTTGGAGGTATTTCCGAATCATCGTGATCGGAATCATTGTTCTGAAATGCATCCCAATCGATGTTAGGCATTTGCGCTTTCATCATGCGCATGAACTTTTCAATTCTCCTTTGTAATCGTTTAGCTCGCTTTTGTGATCATTCAGCATCCTTTAGTGTTTGTTGAACTTGCCTTTCGGATTCTTGTTGCGCCTTGAACACTTACGATAACGTATTCTGGAACTCGTATTCTGATACTTTTTCTTTACCTTTGGAGGAAGTTGAATGTTTGGATGCCATTGTACAGTGTAACTTGTTGGAAAACAATTATCGAGACTTAATGACAATTATAAATAGCAAAAAATTGTATTATATTGAAATGTCATTAATTTAACTCCATATACAACTCGTTGCATTCTTCCTGACTAAGGGAAGTTTGTGTTACGTCTTCTCTCGGCGGAATTTCAGATACTCGTTCCACTACCATGTTTTCCACATCACTGTGAACACGTTTCATCTTGGAATCTATGCACGAACAAATCAGATTTCTTAACGCACGTACGTTTTAGCAATTCTAGGTACGATTGTTCGGATCCCTTCTCTTTCGCCTAAAACAAATAAAAAGGATATAAGCTTAATATTAATCAAATTTTAATTATATAAATACATAAAAAGTATTATAAAGCTTACCAAATATTCGTATACTTCTGCAAAAGAACGAGATCATGCGGTATGTACACTCATCCCATATCCGTCTCGATCAGAACGACGTGATTTACTTACTCGCTCGCTTTTTAGCTTAAATGTTGGATCATCCTAGTATGCGCACATCTTTTCCCAAACATCATCTACTATCCAAATGGGTTTTCCTTTCGTCTGTTGATATTCGTTACAATCGTTTACGAGAGATTTGAGATGAATTCTCATAACCTGTACAAATTCGGACCTTACTACTCCGGTAATCTTGGGATTCCAGTAAACTTTTTGCTGAAATAATGAAAAGATTATTTTGTTTAATATATAATTTGAATTATTGGATAAAATTAAAAATGATTTAAAACATACCATAAATGATTTCCACCATCGTTCCTTAGTTTCTGGGTCGGTCAGCGTCTAATTGTAACAAGGCCGATCATAATCAGCTTTCATCGTTTTTTTATATGACGAGAAAGTTGATCGTTTCCAAACCTACAAATCAAAATTAAGATAAATTAACATTTAATTAACTGTGAATAAATTGAAATTTGAAAGTAAGTATACGTACCACTGTGCGCCATTTTCACGAGTAGGGTCTAAATGAGGAAGTCTGCGTCGTTCCTCATCCATTGATAAAATTTCTTCTACGGTTGGTTCATCATTCATCTCAGGTTTGTGATGCAGTACTAGTTTGACTGGTGGTTGCATTTACAGATAATAAGGCATATATTGCGCCAATTGTGTCGATCCAATGTTCTTGAAGAAATTTGGATGCATCAATTCTGTAAATCCCGAAATAGAATGTCGTGAATGAGATGACACGTTACCATTTTCCTCAGAGTTAGAGCGGTTTCTCGTTTTACCGCCTCTTCCAACTCGACGCGACATACTGAAATGTAAAATTGAAACATTACGTTTTTAATATCTTTGAAACATTTCAACAAATACTTTAACTACATATTACATCTCTAACTAAAATTATTTCATAACATTTTCAAACTCTTTCAAGCATTTCAACAAACACTTAGACTACACTTATTGCAAATCTAACTTAATCTATTCCAATTCTAACTTAATCTATTCAAAATCGTAAAATTGTGTTAAAATTAACCTTCAAAGTGTCGGGAGATGGGGGATGGGACGAACTATCAGGAGACGGGGATGGAACGAGACGAACTGTTGGGGGTCGGGGGACAGAACGGGACAAACAGCAGCCGGGACGCACGATTGGACTAGGGCGGCGGACGGCGGCTGCTGCGACACGCCAACATGAAGATCTTGTAATATGCGGATAGGAAACATAACGAACATGATCAACTTATGACGCAAGAATATAAGGCTCGTATTTTGCATATGTTTGTATGGAGTTAACTTCTACAATGCCTGATTTGTTTATTGTTGTTACGCGGCCGATTATTGGATCGAACCAATCACATTGAAATAACATCACTTTTAAGCCCATGTAACCTCCAAAAATATCAAAATATGAGTCAATATAATCCAAAATGACATACGTGGTAAGGATAACATTGTTTTAAAATTGTTATGAAAACCTGGATATTCCAATTGCAAAATTTCCTTCAAAATCCCATAAAAATCTGGTTCATTGACCGATGCACAATAGCTTTCACCTTTCACACATATATCATAGTTCATCGTTGACTTTAATTTTCCGTGTTCGTCAATGTGAAAATTGTAACCACATGGAAAATACATAGGCCAACTTGTAACTTTCACAATCGGTCCTTTGGCAAGATCTCGTAGCCACAACAGGTGATTGCACATCTCAACATACAGTACGTGCAAAAACTCAGACATATCGTCAGAATACTATAGAAGTTATTTATTTATTTTTAAAATTTCATTACTTACATATTGTCTGATCCGTGTGGAGAAATCTCTTTCTTTATGTTCTTGGAGTTGAGATTCATCAATGTTCATATATGTATTCTTCAATATATCATCAAATATTCTATAAAAAGAAACAAAATTCTATAAATACTACAAAAAGAAAAAAAATTCTCATCATGATAACCATAGTTATGGAATTTTACCTTTCAAAAGGTTGTAGATATTCACAGTTCAATAAAACATACGTATGTGCGATATGAAGATCTCGTTGTGATAACCATAGATCTTTCATCTTATAAGCAGATCGACCAATTCCGCAAAATATATACGGAACATCTGGTACTGGATATGAAAATGTCACACCACCATCAAAATATCTATATGAATTTCTAGTCCGCATTTGAACATGTTGCTTAAAGTAGTATGAAGTGAAGAACGATATTTCCTCATTCAAGTATTATTCCATGATTGAACCCTATGGGCGAGCTTTTTGTTCGGTTTTTTCTTCAGATGAAATATAAATCGCTTAAATGGATACATCCAACGAAATTTAACAAGACCTCCTAATATTGCTTTGTGCAGTAAATAAACTGTCAAATGTTCCACAACATCGAAGAATGATTGTGGAAAAATCTTCTCCAAGTTACAAACTATAATTACTATGTTATTTTCCAGTCTACGAACCACATCCATACTCAGATTTCTCGCACATAAATATCGGAAGAATAGGCCAATACCTAAAACATGAAAGTATTATTAATATATTTAACAATTGTTATTCATAATATTAACAAAATCAACCACATACCTCCAATTGTTTCGTGTGCATGTTTGTCCATCATAATCTTAACCACATATGAGGCTTAAGAAAACGCATATCGATCTGGTGATTGAGAAGATAAGAAAAGTTATCCCCAAGATGCCTCATTCTCGGAGGGTTTCCTTCTTTGTCTTCTGGAGAAGATGAATGGAAGTATGAGTATTATGAAGGTCTGTCACAGAACCAAAACGGGAATGACTGTGGTGTTTTCTCCTACAAATTCGTAGAAGCCTCCTTAATGAGTAGGAGGAATGTGTTTCACTTAATTTGCGACGACAATGTTACTTCCATGCGTGATAAGATGGCGGCTGATATATTTAGTAATGGAGAACGTATCTATTCACCCCAAGAAGACTAACTTGATATTTGGTACATTGTTTTTTTAAATGGAAGATGTAAACATTTGGTACATTACTATTTTTTAAATATTTGGTATATTTTCGCAGGGGTTCAAAGGGTCGCAGAGGTACAAAGGTTGAGAGGTACAAGGGTCGCATGGGTCCAAGGGTCACAGAGCCTCATGCGACTCTTGTTACCCATGTGGACATTGCGACCCTTCTGCCCATTGCAACCCTTGCGACCCATTTTCTCATTTCGATCCTTTCGACTAGTCTTTTCAATGTCAGACTATTGGCTTTTCCAGGTGCTAGCTATGCTTTTTATTTTACCAATGCCACATTCAAGACCATTGGGACACGTCTCTATTACCCCTATATTAAAAGGTTCATCAAATTTTCTAAGTCTCACCATAACACCCATTTGAGATGAGAATGAATAGGGAGAATCCCATCTCTCTCCTCTCTTCGTCTAAGTCTCTAACCCTAAATTCTCTGAAAAATACATGTTACCTTTGTGACCATTTTGACATTCGTCACGAAGGTCACATGGTGAACGCATGGCATCGTGTTGTCTATTTGTTACTCAAGGTCTTGGTAATCGTCGACTCGGGCTCTATGCAGATATACACAAGTACTTACAACGTTGATGGAGGACTTTGTGTTGTATCTGCACTACATAAGGTCTTGGTAATCGGTGGACTTAGACCTCAAGCTGTATTCGCGTTACCTAAGATCACGGTTGGAGGTCAACTTTGAAGAAGGCGTTGAGTCACACACGACTCTCTTTACGGGGGAGGGCTCCGATGTGTGTCTAAAGTCGGCAAATTTGCCCTTTGAGACATTATGTATTTTTTTTCTTTTTCTTCTACTTCTTTCTTTCCTTTTTTTTCTTGAACCTTTTTCTTCCCTTTTTTTTCTTGAAATTTTTTCTTGTCTTTTTTTTAACCGTTGTGACCTTTGAGACCTTATGTAACCTTATGTAACTTTTGTGACCTTTGTAACCTTTGTGACCTTATATAATCAATATTTAAACGTTGAAAATGTCTTATTTTGCATCCATTGTTCGTAAGGTTATGACCCATCCGACTCATGCGACCCAATATGACCCGTTATGCGACCCCTAATCGGATAAAATTAGAATCAAGTTTAAACGGAAACCCATCCGACGCATGTGACCTCATGCGACAACATATGACCATGTACGACTCATGCGACCTATACGACTCATGTGGCTTGTCATTTTGCTGTCAGACTCCTATCATCCGACCCATGTAACCCTTCCGACCCATGTGACCATTCCGGCCCATGTGATCCTACCTACCCATGTGACTTGTTGTTTTGCTGTCAGACTCCTGTCTTTTGACCCATGTGACCCTTCCACCCATGTGACCCTTCCGACCCATGTCTATAAGTTAACGTCTACATCTCTTCTCTTAGTATGCGTACCTAACCCCAATTTCTATGAAAAATCTTTTTCACTATTGTGACCTCAATGTCGCAGTCACTATTGTCAACCCAGGGCATCGTGCTGTCTATGTGTTACTCAATGTCTTGGTAATCGGCGGACTCAGTCTCGATGCAGTCACTGACGGGTTACGGGTGTGACTTAGGTTACGGTGTTGGGTCACTCTTGACATATGACTGGAAGACGAAGTCTATGGCAGGAGATAACTCTGGACTACAATACCAAACAAGAAGAATGCAGAAGACTGGAAGACGAAGACGGACTGCGACCAAGCGACCCATGCGACCCTCAATTGGCATTAATTAATTTGACATTGTAGATGTATTGTTTTGTTTGGTTTTGTCATTTTATCATTTTAAACTAGTAAATTCGTCGATTTCACATCTATTGATCCATATATGCGACCAAGCGACCCATGCCATTATCAATATGCCATTATCAATATATTTGAGTTGTATATGTCTAATTTAGAATCAAAATAGATAATAATATCAATAATATCGACATTTGAACAAAATGTTAAATGTATTGTTTAATCATCTGACGAGTTTTTAAAACACTACTATCACTTTTGAAACACATGCATTGGTTATACACAACTCAACTAGGTACACATGGGTCATAATCTATTTTATCCGTTGATTGACGTTGTAGATGTATTGTTTTGATTGGTTTTTGTCATTTTATAATCATAAACCCATAAATCGTCGAGTTCGCATCTATATCAATATATGCGACCAAGCGAACCATGCGACCCTCAATTGGAATTAATTAGTTTGACATTGTAGATGTATTGTTTTGGTTGGTTTTTGTCATTTTATCATCATAAACCCGTAAATTCGTCGACTTCGCATCTATTCATCAATATATGCGACCAAGGGACCAATGCGACCCTCAATTGGCATTAATTAATTTGACGTTGTAGATGCATTGTTTTGATTGGTTTTTGTCATTTTATCATTATAAACCCGTAAATTCGTCGAGTTCGCATCTATTCATCACTATATGCGACCAAGTGATCTATGCGACCCTCAATTGGCATTAATTATTTGACGTTGTATATGTATTGTTTTGATTGGTTTTTGTCATTTTACCATTATAAACTAGTAAATTCGTCGATTTCGCATCTATTGATCCATATATGCGACCAAGCGACCCATGCCATTATCAATATGCCATTATCAATATATTTGAGTTGTATATGTCTAATTTAGAATCAAAAGTACTATGTCTTAATTCAAAAGTATCCTAACTCTAAAGTCGTAATCAATTCCCCGGCAACGGCGCCAAAAACTTGATGTGGGTTAATCTCAAGTAATAATATACCTAGACTAACGCTTCCGCAAGAATACGGATCGTATAGTACCAGGGTCGAACACAAGGAATTGATGCAACTCTAAAGCTAGTAACTAATGAATAAGACGTGTGAAATCGATAAGTGAATGCAAACTAAACTAAACTAATGAAAGGAATGACTCAACGACTAAACACCATAGGTATCGAGAGTCGCACAACGATGCAACGAAGTTCTAACAAGATCATTGGTCTTAGATATTATCACGAGTTCAGGGAATTCAAGCTCTTATATAGGAACTGACTGGCGTAGACTTGTCCACTATCTAGCATGCGTATACCAATATATCTATTGCGTATCTCACCTACATAGACACATTAAGACGAGATTCCTCCCTATTCATATACCGACGTCTTCAATAGCTCCTCCATGCTCCGGATTCCTCGTTCCGTCCTTCTCCCTCTTTCTCTATGTCTCCAAGTCTGTCCTCTAATGTCTCCTTTCGTCCCCCTTCAAGTCTAGTACGAATCCTAGCTTTAAAAGGTCTCTTTTCTCCTGAATTGGCCGTTCTAAAATCAAGGAGTTTGTTGAGAAAAAGGTGGACCCGACAAGTCTGGTTCCAATCCTAGCTCTAAAAGGTCTCTTTTCTCATTAATTGGCCGTTCAAAAATCAAAGAGTTTTTTGAGAAAAAGGTGGACCCGAGCGGGCACAAGAGCAGCCCGATAGGGTGCACAAACACAGCCCGATCGGGTGCACAAACACAGCCCGAGCGGGCACACTTCATGCCCGAGCATGTACACCATCAAATGTTGTTTCCGCTCCTTTCGCTCGATGCTCGAGTGTTTGATTTGCTTCCATGGCCTTTGCACAAGTTGTACCTTGTCATTAAATCACGTTTTTAGGGAAGAATTGCCGTAATCTCTCGTGTTTCGCTTCATGTCTTCGTTTCCTATACAAAACACGAAATGTAGATGAAGTCCTCGAATAAACTCGATAAATCGGTGAAATCTAAGAAATCTAATCAAAACTAGACCTAAGAATGATGTAAATACTACGACGGATTAGATGTTATCAATATGTCTAATTTAGAATCAATATAGATAATAATATAAATAATATCGACATTTGAATAAAATTTTAAATGTATTTTTTTAATCATCCGACGAGTTCTTAAAACACTGTTATCACTTTTGAAACACATGCACTGGTTATACACACCACAACTAGGTAGACATGGGTCATAATCTGTTTTATCCGTTGATTGACGTTGTAGATGTATTGTTTTGATTGGTTTTTTGTCATTTTATCATCACAAACCCGTAAATTCGTCGAGTTCGCATCTATTCATCAATATATGCGACCAAGCGACACATGCGACCCATGCGACCCTCATGCGAACCAAAATTCCCGCCGAACTTTTCACCAAAATTTGAAAAAAAATATTGAATTCCATCTGACGGTAATTTGATGTCAGGATCATGTCTTTTCGTATTCCAGCCGTTTCCTTTTTTCGAATAACGAGACACCCTCTCTCTTTCTAACTTATTATCTTCCATCCATTTTTTACCGAAAATGCAACATTTCCCTACTTTCATTTAAATCATTCTTCTGGGGTTTTTGGAGAAACTACCTCGTAATATCCTTCATCTCTCTCATTCGGTATGTTAATGTAGAGAATGCAAATATTTGACTTTTTCTTCGATTTTTGTTATATGACATTCTGATGAAATTCTTCTATGAGCATATTTATGGGAAAACGAGGGACGACAATACGAAAACGCTTAAATTGGATGTGTCTAACAAAATATGGGAAGTCAAGTTGGATGGCTCAAGATTCACTGATTGATGGAAATATTTCTCCAAGGACCATGATTTTCGTATTCGGGATTTCTTAGTTTTCCGTCACGAAGGTGACATGATTTTTCACGTCATTGGTTTTAGAGATGATATGTGTAATCTACAATATGCATCATCAATATCGTCATCATCAGTCGTAGAAGCAGGGTCATCTTCTTCAGGTCAGAGGATTTTCATGGTACCACTCACGCGTTCAAATCTGGCCGTAGATGCAGTGGCAAGTGAACTCAAACCGATTTATTCGATTCTTTAAATATGGTCGTATATTGATGCGTATCAGAGTTAAATATAACCTAATCTACCCGCAAGTGCACGGCACGTGTGTAGTATTTTAGGTGTCGATCCCACAGAGACTACGCAACACTACCTAAACTCGAACTAGGAATCAAACTTGCTAACGAAAGAATGGTGATGAGGAATGAAATACTAAATGTAAATAAACTACTTGGGTTCTAACGATAAGACAAACGTCCTAGGAAACCGGTTTCACCACAAGACGACCGAAACCAACGATCAACCTATCTATCATGCAATCCCAGTCAAAGCTATCTAAGGCGGACGATCCTAACATGATACCTACCCTCTCTCAAGGCATAGACACGTGATCTAGACAAGCTGCCCCCTACTTTCGTGGCTGACACCATGAACTAAACCCATAAACTCTGTGATTCGCCCGTTCACCCTCAACCGTTGCTACCCTACTTTCGTGGCCTAACCTCGGTTGTTCTAAACCTGACTTTCTAGGACTAGAATTCTCCTTTCGGTCCTTCTCCTAATCCCTAACACATGCATCTACGTGATCAGCACAAACACAAGTAAATTTAAGCACTCAGATAGAGAATAGATAAACTAAAACGGGAAGATGCATTCAAAATAGATCAAAAGCGGTCTCGGGATAGCCAAGGGCTAATCCCTTCTCCAAGAACAAACAAACTACTCGCTCATGCGTCTGTAAAGAAACATAAACATAGTAGAAAGTCTAAGGAACATAAAAACCAAACAAAACCGAAGTGGTGCTGCTTGATCTCCAACGCTCCTCGCTTATCTCTTCGCAAGAATCTCCTCTATCTTCGCTGAATTGTTCTCCTCTGTAAGCTTGCTCTAATGACGTCTTTTTGCCTCCTTTTAAGCCTCCTAAGTCAGTCCAATTGTTGCCTAAATTGCCCCACGAGTTCCCTTATGTTTTAAGTTAAGTTTACTTAAGTTTTGAGCAGTTACGGGCCGCGACCCGCTCGGGTAATGAGATTACCCGCTCGGGTGCGGCTAGGGTAACCCGCGTGGTCTGCTGGCTGGGGTGCAATGCCCGCTCGGGTGCTAGGTTTGTGCCCGCTCGGGTGCTAGGCAACAGCTCCGGCATGTGCTTGCCCGAGTCGTGTGGTTTGTCCTGTCCAAAGCCCCGTGGGTTCTGCCCGATCGTGTAAGACTTGTACCCGACCGGGTGGAGGCTTCTCCAAGCTCAATCTCGTCCCGTTTGTCCCGTGATGATCCCCAAAGTTGCTCCTTAGCTCCGTGCATGTTCCTTTAGCTCCAAAATAGTCCAAATACGCGTAAAAACCTGTAAGAACATGAAAAGCACGAAAGCAAGTAAAACGGATACGGAATCATACGTAAAACATCACATATGTATCAAAAACGTCTCCTAAATCGTGCAAGAAATACGTATGAAAACGAGATGATCAAAATCCCCCAGACTTGAATGTTTGCTTGTCCCTAAGCAAACGTAAACGTGGAATACATGGGGTATGAAAATACGAGAATTCCCCTTCTCCTAGAAATACCGCTAAAGCGAACCTAACCGATCAACTAGCACATCGAGAGCAAATTCGGCCTAATCGAGTTTTCAGCCTTAATCCTAGGTCCACCACGGCTACCCACGAGAAAGTAAATCAAAGGAGACTAGACACGCTACCGTAACTCCCTCCACCAGACAAGACTTCAGACTATGCTAAACCTAGGTCAACCGAGGATACTTGTTTCTTTCTTTCCGAGCTTCTTCTTTTCTTCTTTTTTTTTTCTTTTTCTTTTCTTTTTCTTCTTCTTCTTTTTTTTGTTTTCTTTTTATGAATTTTTCTTTTCTTCTTTTGTTTCCTTTTTATTTTTCTTTTCCATTTTTTTTCTCTTTTCTTTTCTTCTTTTTCTTTGCATACACACTAGGCTTCTAGGACGTCGGATTTGAAGGGATCCAGCCTCTACTTAGACCCAGACTACCGATGACGGTATACTCATGCATCTCGTGTAAGAGTGCAGCGGAGTAGGTGGCTTTTTGTGCCTTGCCCTTAGGACGTAGAAAGATGATCGCCAACCCACCACTTAGACCCGAGCCACCGAAGGAGTAACAAGGTCGATGCACTCATATCGATTTTTGATCATGCTTATTAGGCACTATTTCTATCGACAGCGGAGTGTTAGTGTGCGCTTTTTAATCTGCAAAATAGCTCGATTTTATATGATCCAATAATCCTCAATATGACAAAAGTAAAGTGTCGTCTACACGAAGTATGACCATCTGGGTAGAGAAAATAAACGACAGACCAGCCTAGCAACCTCGTCTAAACATCCCCACAAGTAACACTAGGATTCCCAAGAACTACGACCTATTGTTTTTCAGCCGACTAATAAGCTCTAACGCATAGGAAAACCTAGCTCAATCATGCAAAGTCTAACGGAAAAGGTCAACCTCTTAAGCATTCCTAAGTTCAGGGTTCATCTCAAAACGTGGCACCGGACAAGTGCCTTGGGACGACTCTGACTCAATCAAAACAAAAACAAACTAAAAATCGCAAAAATAACCTAAAAACTAAAAATCAAAGGAAAATGAAACGAAATCACCTGACAAACGTGAACTGCTCCCCCAGACTTGAATTGAACGGCGTCCTCGACGTGAAGCTCCGATGGAGGATGAAGAAA
>CM071869.1:23908232-23944247 GCA_036759665.1 Gynandropsis gynandra | reverse complement strand
GACCCTTGGACGACTCATGCGACCCTATAAGACCCTTGTACGACTCATGCGACCCTATATGACCACATATGACCCATGGATGACTCATGCGACCACATATGACCCATGGACGACTCATGCGACCAAACATTACCCATGGACGACTCGTGCGACCAAATCTGACCCTTGGATAAGTGTTAACTATCTTGTGACACGTCTTGATCTACTATGAAATATAAGTATTCCAAAACATGAGTTAACTATCTTACAAACAAGATTGGATAAGTGTTCACCGCGAACAATTCAAGTCCAAAAGACACCTATATCACACATGTTGTTGAGAAATATCTTATATTCTAATCAAATGAGGGAATTGTTATGATTTCATTAGAAAAGGTGGGTAATTGTTAGAATTAAATTGGAAAATATGGAATATGAAGGTACATAGTCTCATGGAAAGTTGGAGAGTCATTAATACATTATATGAATGATGTTCTCTTATATGGAATGAATAAATGATATGGACTTGTATATGAGTTTTAAAATTGGGTATGTGCATGTGCAAATTGACAATTAATATACATTAAATGTCAAAGATTTAAGGCTCTTCAGCTCTTTAATCAATCTGACTCTAATTTTAAATTTGAGTTTAGATTTTTAATTTTTTAGATTTCAAACATTCAACAATCATGTTCAACCGTCATAACTTTATGAACATTCACTTCTTTCTGAGCAATCATGATTGTTTGTTCAAACTGAAAAATTGGCTCCATAAGGCTTCTAAATTTTCTATAAATAGAGAATTTGTCATAGAAGAAAATTGGTATTTATACATATTATATTTGTAATTTTATAATGTTTAATATATTATACTCCATTTTTATAACCGAGAGATTTGTTCCAACAATCTAAGAAAAAATTGACTTTGTCTTAAATTTCAGCCATCATGGAAAAATCTTTGTCAAATGTAAAAAACAACCATGTTAAGAAACCTAAGAAGTTTCAGGAGAAAGACTTCAGGCGATGGTAACAAAAAATGTTATTCTATCAGTCAACTCTTTGAGTCGCTTATGTTTTAAATGTGATGGCTCTTAAACCTTTCATAGAAGATGAAGGAGTGAGTCCAATTAGAAGGTCAAAAGAGAGAAATCCATCGTAGCATGGAAATAGAATGAGTTTAACTGCAAAAGCAGCGTTTTGAATGCTCTCGATGATTGATATATATATATATATATATATATATATATGCTAAGTATAATATTGCATGTGAATTGTGGATGTCATTGGAAAAACAATACCAGACATAAGTGGACTATTCAAAAAGATTTAGGACTCATAAATTCCTAAACTTCAAGAAGATTGCTAGAAAATCGGTTATCAAGCAAGTGGAGGAACTATAAGTCATAATCCATAATGTAGATGAGGAAGGTATGACATTGAATTAAGATTTTATATAAGTAATTTCATTTAGAAGTTACCTCTTTCAAGCAAGGATTTTAAAATTGATCTCAAACATAAAACTGTGGATATAAGTCTTGAAGAGCTGGTCTTGAAACTCCGCATTGAAGAGAATAATCATATTGGTGACGAGACAGATATGGCCGCCATGGAGGCATATACTAACGTGGTTGAAATGAAGTCGAAGAAGACAAATAATGGAAAGGATTGAGATACACATGTTAGAAATATCGCCCCAAAGAAACAAGAGCTCAAGAAAAGTCTGAGAATAAAGGTAACTCTTAACTATTAGGTGAGTAGAAAAGATCGACAGAAAGCAGATATTTGCTACCACAAGAAGAGTTGGGCCAAAGTAGTGTTCTTGAGGAAACCAACAACCAAAGGATTATAATTAAAAATCAATTCATTGTGGTTGTTGAAACGAACATGATCACCAACACAATAGATTGGTGGATAGATAGTGGGCTACTTGGCATATGTGCTCGGCTAGCAAATTGTTATCCACATAACAACAAACTGAAGATGGTGAAACTGTATGTGGGATATGAAGCAATAGCAAAGGTCAAAGGCAAAGGAAAAGTAATCTTGAAATTAAATTCAGAAAAATAACTTGTGTTAGAAAATGTTTATCACGTTCCTTTTATTCGTAAGAACCTTCTTTTTGGTGTTGTTCTTAGAAACAAATGCTTCAAATTAGTGTTTGAGACAAATAAGTTTGTAATCTTTAAGGAGGAATATTTGTGGATAAGGGTTACCTAATTGAGGAACTCTTCAAGTTGAATGTTGTACTGAATGTATCTGATACTATTTAGAAAAAATGCAGTCATTAGTGCTACTTCTATGTACACGATTGAATCATTATCTTCTTTATGGCATTATAGGTTAGAACATGTAAACTTTCAATCTTTACAAAGAATGGTAAATTTAGGTCTTTTACCAAAATATTCTATGAATATGAAAAGGAAATGTGGGGTTTTTATGGAATCAAAGTACATAAATCATCCACATAATCTATTGAAAAATCAAATGAAATGCTAGATTTAACTCATTCAGATTTATATGATTTTCAAGCAACTCTGAGTAGAGGATCGTCCGCCTTAAATGTCTTGATTGGGAATGCATGATTAGATTGATTGATTGTTGGTTCCAAAGAGCCTTATGGTGAAACCGAATCCTAGAGCATTTGTTTTATTGCCGAGAACTCGTTAGTTTATTGCCTTTAGTTATTTGATCTCAAAACCATATGAAAGCTTGTAGAAGATGACTAATACGTAAATGATCAAAACTGGACTGCGAGATATCAAACAATATATGTATATTTACTTGTCAATCTTTAGGTACACTTGTTGTTTTCTACAATGTACTAAAGATTTCCACCTATTTAACTCCCCCTGAGTTAAACGTGTAAATACAACTCACAACTGTTTTTCTTTTCAACCTTGTATCTATTTAAGTGCACCTAAAACTCTGAACTTTCTTGTTCTGTGTTTCGTGCTCTTCCAGATACTCTTCAGACTCGTTGATCTTCCTTCTTTATTTCAGATCAATTTATCTGCATTTCTCACGGCTCAGCAACCACCTCCTGGTCTTCAGCTGCGCCGTTGTGCTGAAAGTCTTCAGCATTGAATCCGGTCGATTCAAATCGTTCCTTATTCTTCTCCTTGATCTTCTAGTTGACTCGTTCTAGCTTTCTTCAATTTAAATTCAAACTCCCTTAATGTTTTCAATCACCTGAAACGACATACATAAAACTCGATCCAATTTTTACTGCATTAACAATCTCCCCCTTTTTGAATTCTTATCACAAAAACACCTAATCGTTAGAAACACAAGAAATTCAAAATATTGCAGTAAAAAAATCACGCATATCAAAGTTTAACACCCTAAACCAAGTCATCAAGCATAGGAATAAAAGTCATTAAGTACACTTAAACAAATGTCTTTTAGGTGCACTTAAAAGAAAGCAGAATTCCTCTGCTTCTTCTTCTTCTCTTTGTATTTCTCCCCCTGTTTATGTGATAAGATATTAAAAGAAGTTAGTCACAACATAAACTAGAACGAGTGAAATATTGAAAATAAGTTCACTAGATTACTCTGAGAACGCAAGATGAGATCATCAATCTTGCGAAGCATACATCCCATGGTCTCCGTCACTGATTTGCGCAGTTCTGTAAGTTCACGGACCAAATTACTCTTCGAAGATGTAGCAGTTGACGCCAAAGGAATCTTTGCCATATAACGCTTTTCCAATTTGATCCAAGGTGGAATATTCTCACGGGACTCAGTTTGACCAATTATCTCGGGTACTTGTTGAACCAAAATATTCTGAATTAGGCAAGGGAACGGAAGAATGAACTTGGTCGAGTTGGAGACTCCAAGTCCCACAATAACATCCAGAAACACTTTCCCAACGTTGATGGGAATGTCATTCTTCACACAGTAAAGAAATACTGCGGTATCTTGCCGAATTGCATCCGATTTTTTATTTGGTATCCAGTTCGTTCGGGAAATCTTATTTAACAGGGCATATTCCCATTGCAGTTTGGAGTTCGGGATTTGTCCAGACCACGAACTCATCTTGCCCTCTGTCAACTGCTGAGTGACAGCATCCATATCCAAATCAAACTGGATTTCTTTACTCCGAGTAATGGGTATATGAGGGGTACCCAAAAAATCATTAATGACCTCTGCACTGAACTTCAAAATTCTACCACGCACATACGTGGTGCCAAACTGAGCTGATCCTGAATCCACTATCTCCGGTGACAGATTAGCATAGAATTCATATACTAATTCCTTGCAAATAGGAGTCACAGTAGTGACTGTGCTTGTTAGCTTTATGTCAACTAAAACATTCCAAACAGACAGATGTTGGAATTGCTGTACGCTTAACCCTTTTTTAGAGAAAATCTCCCTCTCCCTCAACGTCCTGAACCTACTCTTATATGATTCCTTATAGAATTTTTGAGAGTAAGCCTGTGAGTGAGAAATTGGAGTACCTCTGCGTTCAGCTGGAGGGGACTGCGGTGCTTCAGATACCGGAATGTTCCTATCTGTTTCCGGCGACTTTGTAGGGCTTGTTGACTCTGGACTAGAAGAAGAAATATGAACCGGACTAGACTGGGCGGGGACAGTAGTAGGGCTTGTAGGCTGTTCTGATGTAGTTTCAGCCCTAGATTCACTCATTAGAGTTGGAGGATTTGTCTGCATACCAGGGTCAAGCGGCACTCGAATGTCGCTGTCAGAGTGTGTACGTAGGTGAACTAATGGAGAAGCACCCGGTCGCATGTTCTGTCGTTTGTTTTTGGCAAAGAATTTTGTCGCCATTACTTTGTATCGCCGACCATTTACTCGCGGGGGATTGCGAGTAAACACCAAATCCTTCATTTGCACCTCATTACCATCCAGGATGAGGAAATCATCCTGAGATAGCCCAAAATTTGAACTTCTAGTCTGCATTTTCGAAAAGAGGAGATCTGCACTAGGAAAGGAGATGTACTCTTTTTCTCAAGAGACGTAAGTTAGGGTTTGTGAAATGTAACCAAAAGAGACAGATCAAACAGTTTTAGCGTGTAATGTGCAGTTTCAGAGAAAAATAAGGGTCAGTTTCAGAGAAATAGGGGTATTTTTGAAAATTTCAAATTTAATGCCCACTCACATCAGCCCACAAACATCTCTTCTCATTAAAACAGCCGCCAGTTTATTTTAAAAAACTCAAGTGTATTTTTATTTGCTTGTCAGATCAAGGAAAACTTGACATAGGCATGATGAATAATCTCTGAAACAGAAAAAAAAAACATGAAGAGTTGGCTAAGAACTGTGAACGCTGAATATTTAAGTACACTTAACGAAATGTGTTCTCCACTTAAGACAATCAGTTACTCTTCATTTTTTTTATATTCAGCACTCCATCACAGCTTCTAGGACGTTGTATAGATATTCTTTCGTTCATATAACAACCTCCTTGACTACCTTTGTTTAGGTATACTCTTATGAAGACATAGAGGAGTATTTAAGCACAATTTGCAGCTTTGTGTCATAGGACGTTATAACTGAAACTGAATATCTTCCCAACTTAGACCCGAGCATATACTCATGACAAATTACAAATGATATTTTTGCGTAAAAAAAGAAAAGTTGTCAGAGGAGTAAATGTGGTTTTAAGTGCACTTAAAAAAACTGAACTATTCAGAGAACGAGATAGTGCTCAAACATGGAACAAAAATCTTTTAAGTGTACTTTAAACATGCAGACATGACAGTAATTTTCTCCTTCTTCATGAAATCATTTACTGCTCCAAAAACACAAATTCATCAATGTACTATGCAAGATATGATCAAAGCTCACATATACCAAGAGATTTTCGCAAGGAAATAAATCGATTTAAATCCAAAGGTTTTGTGAAAATATCTGCGAGCTAACGTTCCGTAGGGACATATTCAACGTTCATTTGCTCGTTCCGTAGGGACATATTCAACGTTCATTTGCTTTTGTTCAACTTTTTCTCTTAAAAAATGATGCCTTATCTCTATGTGTTTCGTTCTAGAATGTTGAACAGGATTTTTTGAGATATCAATTGCACTAGTATTATCGCACCATGCCGTAAAAATTCTAGATTGCATACCGTAGTCCATAAGCATTTGATTCATCCATAACAATTGAGTACAGCAACTTCCCAGAGCAATGTATTCAGCTTCAGCAGTAGAAAGTGACGTAGAGTTTTGCTTTTTGCTGTGCCATGAGACCAAGTTGTTCCCTAGAAAGAAACAGCCCCCAGAAGTACTTTTCCGATCATCCGCGTTTCCTCCCCAATCCGCATCACTAAAACCTGCAAGTTCACAGTTAGTATCTTTGGAATACAATAACCCATACTCTGCAGTACCTTTGAAAGTAACTCAATTCTCCAAACATGCTCATTTCGAACTCCCGCTTCATAGTCTCCACAAACCAGTTTACTTTTTCCTGCGATTTAGAACCAAATACAATATCATCCACATAGATCTGAACAACCAACAAAATGCCATCTGAATTATGAATGAATAGAGTTTTATCAACTCCCCCTCTTTTGTAGCCATTTTGCACAAGAAAATTTGTGAGCCTTTCATACCAAGCACGAGGTGCTTGTTTTAGTCCGTACAAAGCTTTCTTGAGCTTATAGACGTGATCTGGATTGTGTGGATCTTCAAATCCTTTTGGCTGTTCAACATATACTTCTTCTTGAAGTATACCGTTAAGGAATGCGCTCTTTACATCCATCTGAAACAATTTAAAGCCAAAGAAACACGCAACACCGAGCAACAAACGAATAGATTCCAGTCTAGCTACTGGCGCAAAGGTTTCATCAAAATCTACTCCTTCCACTTGAGTATAACCTTGTGCCACTAATCTAGCTTTATTGCGGACAATTTCTCCTTGTTCATTTGTTTTATTTTTGAATACCCATTTTGTCCCTATGACATTTTGATGTAATGGTCTGGGAACTAAGGTCCAGACATCATTTCTGACAAATTGCTCTAATTCCTCATGCATTGCTTTAATCCACGACTCATCATCTAACGCATCACGAACATTTTTGGGTTCTATCTGTGACGTAAAGCATGCAAACTTAACCATGTCGTGATAATTAATTCGTGGTTTGTTTCGAGTGCGTATTCCATCATCAAGATTACCAATGACATCATCTATAGAGTGATTTCTATGTACCGTAAATCGCTCAACATTTGTTGGATGACTTTCCTGTTCTGAAATATCTCCGTCTGTTTCACTGTCTATCATGTGCTGTTCTGTAGGTGCACTTAAATGATCCTGTGGTGAATTTGACTGTTCTTGTATAGTTCCTGTCGAGAAAGGAAAAATAACACATTCAGTGGAATGATCTTCATCAAACACGACATTTACTGATTCAACTACTTTTCTTGTTCTTAAATTAAAAATTCGAAAAGCAGTGGTGTTGTTTCCATAACCAAGAAAAATTCCTTCGTCACTCTTGGCATCAAATTTTCCAAGACAGTCTCTATCATTCAAAACATAACAAGTGCACCCAAATATGTGAAAGTAACTTAAATTGGGACTCTTACCTTTCCAGATCTCGTATGGAGTTTTTGACATACCTGGTCGAAGATATACACGATTTATGATATAACATGCCGTATTTACCGCTTCAGCCCAGAATCGAATGGAGATAGATTTTCCATAAAGCATTGCTCGTGCCATTTCTTGTAATGTTCTGTTCTTCCTCTCAACAACTCCATTTTGCTGTGGTGTTTTTGGCGCTGAAAACTCGTGTATGATTCCATGTTTTTGACAGAATTTGTTGAAAAAATCATTCTCAAATTCTTTTCCATGATCGCTCCTCTTACAGCAGCAGAGTCTGACAATTTCACTAACGATCTGTAGTTCACGTGTCCTAGACGCTGATGCCATATAAGAAATGAAATAGCTCAAATGTTTCTGATTTTTCTCGCAAAAACTTCACCCAAGTATATCTGGAGAAATCATCTACAATGACAAGAATATATCTTTTTTCCTCCGAAACTCTCTGTTCTCATCGGACCCATCAATTCCATGTGTATCAACTCCAGAATTTTTTCGGTCTTTACTTCAGGCATTCTTTTGTGGTGAACTTTAATTTGTTTACCTAGCTGGCATGGTTTGCAGATTTCAGATTTATCTATCTTAAGCTTAGGTATACCTCTTACAGCAGTAGAGTCTGACAGTTTCACCAAGGATCTGTAGTTTACGTGTCCTAGACGTTGATGCCACAACGATAATACATCATCTGTTGCTTTAAAACACGCCTTATCTTCAGTCCATACATAGCAATTGTTTGAAGATCGCGATCCTGTAAGCACACACTTGTTGTCAGAATTCATAACTAAACATTCCTTGTTTGTAAACTTAACCTGGTGATTGCTATCACAGAGCTGACTGATGCTGATCAAGTTAGCTGTTAAGCCCGCAACAAATTGAACATTTGTTAGAGTTGGCTGTCCTGGTGATACAAGATCTCCTTTGCCGAGAATTCTTCCTTTATTACCATCTCCAAACACTACACTCCCTGCATTCTTTATTTCAACAAAGTTTGACAGTAAATCTTTGTTACCTGTCATGTGCCGTGAGCATCCACTGTCAAAGTACCAGGTATTTGTGTTTTCTTTGTGAGCAGAGATATATGCAACATAGCAATTTAGATCACTCTTCCTAACCCAAATTTGTTTGATCTTTGAAGACTTACGTGCATCATACCTGTTCTTCTTGTAGTATGTACGTTGTTTGTGACCTTTGATTCCACAGAAGTAACAGGTGACTGATTTTCTTCTTCTGTAATTTCCATATTGATGTTTCCAGCCATACTTACCAGAGTTTAGCATGTTCCTTTTCTGATTGTAGTGATGAAAGACTCTCTGATGCTGTTCTCTGTACTTGGTACCATGATGATACCAATTCTTTTCCTTGTCAAGGTTCTGCTGATTCTGACATTGTTTTGATGAGTTGTCGGTTGCTTGTTTCTCTTGTAAACTTCCTCCAGATACAAATTTATTTTTTATTGTGCCCATACTCTCAACATAGCCTATCCCGTGATTGTCACCTTTCATTTTTCCGATTGACAACAGGTGGTCCAATTTGTTAGTTCCATTAGACAACATCTTTAGTTGTTTATTGGTTTCCTCTAGTTGTCTTTTAATAAAGTGCACTTCCTCATCTTTAGCAAGCACTTCATTTTTCATTTCTTGGACTTGAGTTTCCAAAGTCTTAATTTCCTTCAACAGTTGGACGTTCAGCTTTCCCATCTTGATCCAATCATTATAAATCATTTCAACATCAACCTCATCATCCTCTTCCAGTTCCTCTTTTTCGCTTTCCTTGTCGTCCTCATCAATAATTCCTATGAAAGCGACGAAGCTGGACTGTTCTTCTTCTGATTCTTCTCCAGATTCAGAACTGGAGTCACTCAACATAATCAGTGATTTACCTCTCACAGTATTATTTTCAGTGCATTCGTTCTTTGTGTGACCGAACCCCTTGCATTTGAAACATTGTGTTTCTCTGAGGTTTTTCAGCATATTCTCCCTTTTTGTAATACTAGGACAGTCTGATTTAAAGTGTCCATAGCCTTTTGCACTCATGCATTGAGAGTTAGACTTGTTCTCTTTTCTGAATCCTACATCTTCAGTAGAGGTTTTTCTTGTTCCTGGCTTCCTTTTCATGAATTTTCCAAATTTTCTGGTTAGTAAAGCAATATTCTCTTCAAGATTATCTAACCTGGTATTTTCTGAAACCACTTGTAGCACGACTCCCTTGCTTCCTTCTTTGGCTATGTCTCCTTGTTCCAATTGCAATTCTAGTTCATACGCTGCTAGAATTCCAACTATTTCCTTGAAACTAGTTGTGTCCGGGTTCAAGGACATATTCATGGCCACTTTCTGAGCATGAAACTTCTTCAGGAGGCATCTTAACAACTTCTTAACGAGTTTTTTGTCATCCAGATTTTGCCCAAGTACACTTACTTCGTTGGCAATCGCATTCATCCGTCCACTGAATTCCTTCACACTTTCATATTCTCCCATCTCCAATTTTTCAAACTGGTGTTCTAAGATATCTAACCTTGTTCTTTTTACACTTGTTGTTCCTTCGTGGATGGTTTCCAGTGTGTCCCATGCCTCCTTTGATGATTCGCACCCTTGAATTTGTTTAAATTCATTTATGTCTACTGAAGAGAAAATAGTTGTCAGAGCTTTAGCGTTGAACGTAGAGCTTCTCTTCTCACTTGGTGTCCACTGTTCTGATGGTTTTTCCTTTTCTTTTCCATTCTCATCGATAACAGTGGGTGGCGTCCAACCGTTTTTGACTGCGCTCCATGCGTCTTCGTCAATTCCTCGAATGCTTGCACGCATTTTTACTTTCCAGTACCCATAATTAGACGAATCTAATATGACTGGTTTACCAAACGAGTACTTGTCTCTCGATCCTTCCATGTTAGTCTTCTTCTTGGATCTCCAACCAGATTTTAGATTTTACTCTAGACAATGGTCACCAGCTCTGATACCAATTGAAATCTTGTAGAAGATGACTAATAAGCAAATAATCAATCGGACAAGAAAATATCAAACAGTATATGTTTATTTACTTGTCAATCTTTAAGTACACTTGTTGTTTTCTACAATGTACTAAAGATTTCCACCCATTTAACTCCCCCTGAGTTAAACGTGTAAATACAACTCACAACTGTTTCCCTTTTAGACCCAGTATCTATTTAAGTGCACCTAAAACTCGATATCAAACAGTATATGTATATTTACTTGTCAATCTTTAGGTACACTTGTTGTTTTCTACAATGTACTAAAGATTTCCACCTATTTAACTCCCCCTGAGTTAAACGTGTAAATACAACTCACAACTGTTTTTCTTTTCAACCCTGTATCTATTTAAGTGCACCTAAATCTCTGAACTTTCTTGTTCTGTGTTGCGTGCTCTTCCAGATACTCTTCAGACTCGTTGATCTTCCTTCTTTATTTCAGATCAATTTATCTGCATTTCTCACGGCTCAGCAACCACCTCCTGGTCTTCAGCTGCGCCGTTGTGCTGAAAGTCTTCAGCATTGAATCCCGTCGATTCAAATCGTTCCTTATTCTTCTCCTTGATCTTCTAGTTGACTCGTTCCAGCTTTCTTCAATTTAAATTCAAACTCCCTTAATGTTCTCAATCACCTGAAACGACATACATAAAACTCGATCCAATTTTGACTGCATTAACACCATATTCGTTCATAGCAAGTTTGATTCGTTTGTTTGAGTTTACTTTGTCTTGCATAGTCCTTGTGGGATCGACACCTAAAGTACTATACATGTGTCGTGCACTTGCGAGTAGTTTAGGTTAATTTATTTAACTTGGACCTGCATCAACCTCATTCAAAAGAGTACATGGAAATTTGTCACAAGATTTTGCAAGTTCTTCAACATTTAACAAGAAAGGTTAGATATTAGAAGAAGTAAAGGTGGTAGAATTGTTAAATATTTTGCACATGACTTTTTGAGTAGAAGGAAACGACATAAGCACCTTATTGGAAAGAGGCTATCCAATCCATTATGCACAATAATGCGTGAATATTGGTAGACTTCACTCCAAGTAGCAATTGTGCATAAGTGGATATTAAAAAAAATCCAAAACAAGGTGCACTATAGAGAATTACATAGCTCAATTAGCAGTCAAAGGTTATCGATAGAAAGTAGGAATTAATTTCTTTTGCACATATTTACCGGTGTTCTGAATTACCTCAATAAGAGCATTAATTTCGATAATAGCGATTCACAATTCGAAAATCCACCACATGGACGTGAAAACTGCAATTTTAAGTGGACCAAAATGAACACAACCATAAGAATAGAAATGTGTCGATATTGTATTTATCGCACTTTTTTTTCATTTATTGTGAAACGTAAATAGTTCAACACTTGAGCTCACTATCTTAAAAGTAGATCCGATAAATGTTCACAAAGAAAGGTTCAAGTCGAGAAGACACCTTGTCAAATGTATACCACGCCTGTTGTTGTAGAAATATCTTATTTTCTAATTAAATGTGTGATATTCTTATAGTTTGATTAGAAAATATGTGGTATTGTTAGGATGTGAATCTATAAATTATGAAATATGAAAGGACATAGTCTCATATGGAAATTAATACAATATATTAATGATATCTTTTTTTACATGGATTGAATAAATTATGTGAACTTGGAGATGAGTTTTAAAATTGAGTTTGTGCAATATATTAAATGTCTTCGGCTTATTATTTGGTGCATTATATGATGTGAATTTGTATTCTCCGGCCTATTATTTCGATGTAAGAGTTGTAAGGTTTTGATGTAATAGCTTCTTTAATGAAGTTCGGGTTCGGATACTCACGGGTATCCGTCTTATTGATCGGATATCCGAATCTCCGGTTCCCGAACCTCATGGATTTAAGTTTGGATAGAAAAAATTCTATCCGTCCAGATTTTAGGTTCGGGTTTGAATACCTTAAAAAACCCAGATAACTTACCCGTGTCTAATCCTATTATAAATAATTGGTCATTGTCATAAAAATAAAACATCTGTTCATTCTCCAAAATCTTGTTATATTTCGTTTTACAAAACATTCAGATTAGATTCGATAGATAAAATATTTTCTTTAATTGTGGCGTCTTCTAGATGAAAACTAATTGTATCTTAACACACTATTGAGTACGGATCTCGATCGAAAATCAATATTTGCATATATCATATTTGTTATTACCACAAAGGACATAAATGTAATTTACTCCATTAGGGTTTCATATTATCTTGTATATCTATATCATAACTGATGTAATTCATGTTTGGAATCAATATACGAAATCCCTTTGTTTGCGATTATTTTCTGTATTATATTAAAAAATATCCTAACGAGAATCTGTTTTACAGGCCTCGAGATACAATATTTGTGGACCAAAAACCCAATTCACCAACCGAACCAACCTTCATGCATTTCTTAAACGTGATTTATGGTTATGGACCAACCGAACCGCTAGAATGTTTTTTCTTTTCTTTTTCTTTTTTAAGAAACCACTACAATGTTGTTTTATTAGTATTATTATTTTTCGCGATACTAATTAAAAAAATTTCATATTTGAAATTATGATCTATTTTATACTTTTCTTATTAAAATTCCATTTCAAAATAAAAATATAAATATAAATATAAATACCTTATAAATTTTATATAAATTATGTTGTTCATAAATTATATAAGTCAAACACGATCTCATGGGAGCTTTAGATTTAATAAGGTTCCATATACTTCCATTCTTCATGAATTGAAAAGTTCATTATACAATAGATGCAAAAATTTATAACATGAGATTTGAGCCCATTTAATTTTTTAAAACAATATATCATATATGCAAAAATCTTTTTTTACATAGATTTTAGCGTCCCATTAATATGAATAATATTTTTTATATGGGATATAAAGATAGATGGTGGTCTAAAACCATAAAATAAACCATGGCAATAGACGATTATCGTTTAATGCTATGAAAAATACACAAAATGGATATAGTTAGGAATCATAATGGTTAGAAAAACGAAAAGAAAAAAGAAATCATAATTATCAATATTATTGGTGATTCCAAATGTAGTGGGACCCATTCAATATTTGTTAATGACTTCATTATTTTTTCTAATGTGGGATTAAAGCTTAAATCTTTGATGCTCTATATAAATCCAATATCAGTATGTCGCACAGAGTGTCTCAAGCGTCTCTCTCTCTCTCTCTCTCTCTCTCTCTCTCTCTTCTCACACACACACAATCAATCATCATATTAACTTTCAATCCCACGAAGTGATCTCCAGAATCTGATAAATCAAACTCGTTACCATGGAATCCGAGAACCCAAATCTTGCAAACCAAACAAGCAACAATAACAACGACACCGCAACAGAGCAAACAGAGTTCGAGAAGAATCAGAAGAAGTACCAAGAAATAATCGCGACTCTTCCCAAGACCAAAGGATAGAGGCCAAATCAGACGTTGTCTGAATTCGGAGGCCACTTGTGGCAACAATCTCTCCTAGAAGGTTTGCTTCAGGCGAATGAGTTTTTCAAAGCACGACCCACCGATTTCCTCATCTGTAGTTACCCGAAAACTGGCACGACTTGGCTCAAAGCCCTAACTTTCGCCATTGTTAATCGCTCAAGATTTTGTGACGAAGAAAACCCTCTTCGGAAACGCTTCGCTCACGAGTTCGTGCCTTACGTGGAGATCGATTTCGCGTTTTTTCCACAAGTTGATGTTATCAGGATAAGGGTAATACTCTGTTTTCTACTCATATCCCTTACGGGTCATTGCCCGAGTCGATCTTGAACTCTGGTTGTAAGATGGTTTACATTTGGAGAGACCCAAAGGATACTTTCATCTCCATGTGGACTTTCCTCCATAAGGAGAAGTCTCAAAACGGCGAATTGGCGAGTCTCGAAGAGGCTTTCGACATGTTCTGCCGAGGTTTATCGGTGTATGGACCTTATCTTGATCATGTTTTAGGGTATTGGAAGAGTCACCAAGAGAATCCCGAGAGAATTATATTTCTCAAGTATGAAGAAATGAGGACGGATCCGATTCCGTACGTGAAGAGATTGGCGGAGTTCATGGGGTATGGCTTCTCCTCGGAGGAAGAAAAGAAAGGGGTCGTAGAGAAAGTGGTTAATCTTTGTAGCTTTGAGACATTGAAAAACATCGAAGCAAACAAAGGGGACCAAGAGAGGGAAGATCGACCCGCCGTTTACGCGAACAGTGCGTATTTCCGGAAGGCAAAGGTCGGGGATTGGCAGAATTATCTTACTCCTGAGATGGCAGCTCGGATCGATGGAATCATGGCTGAGAAATTCAAAGGCACGGGTTTGCTTCAACATAAGGATTGAGTCGTTTAATTTATTAAAGCTTTCCTTGGAGGCTGATTCTGCTATAATTTGATGCCAATATAAATTGCTCTGCTTTCAGTTTATTATAAATGGATCTCTTAACATTGAGAACGTGCTCTGTTTTCATTTTTGCTTCATGACTATATAAAAATCCAACAATTGTAGAGATCTGTAGACATCCGGCATAAATGGTAATAAATTAAAGAGATTTTCCTTCGTCAATAAAGATGGGAACATTGGTACATGGAAACATGTAAAACGGATACAAACATGGAATGCTTCATCATCAACAATGTAACACAGAGAATCAAGATGTAAAAGAGATCTATATCTGTTTCATACCATGAACTTGATTCCTAAGAAACAAGAAACAATCATTCATTCGTCATCTTGAAGCAAACCAGTGCCTTTGAACTTATCCTCCATCAATCCATTGATCCGAGCCGCCATCTCTGGTGTCAGATAATTCATCCAATCCCCTACCTCGCCCTTCCTGAAAAACGCGCTGTTTGCAAAGCTCTCAGGTCGGTCTTTTCTCTCCTTGTCGCCTTTGTTTGCGTCGACATTTTTCAGCGTCTCGAAGCTGCAAAGATTCACTAATTTCTCAGTGACCCCTTCAGCTTCCTCCTCTGCAGTGAAACCATACCCCATGAATTCCGCCAATCTCTTCACGTAGGGAAGGGGATTAGCCCTCATTTTGTCGTACTTCAGAAACAAAACTCTCTCTGGATTCTCTTGTTGAGCCTTCCAATACCCTAAAACATGATCAAGGTAAGGGCCGTACACCGACAAACCTTCGCAAAACATATCAAAGGACTCTTCAAGATTCGACATTTCACCGCACTCTGACTTCTCCTTGTGGAGGAATGTCCACATGGAGATGAAAGTGTCCTTAGGGTCTCTCCAAATGTAAACCATCTTACAACCAGAGCCCGAGATTGACTCAGGTAATATACCATAAGGGATGTGGGTAGCAAAGAGTTTGTTTGTTTTGTCTTTAAGGACATCTATGTCAGGGAAAAAGGCAAGATCGACCTCAAGGTAAGGCACAAACTCATGTGGGAAACGTTTCAAAAGAGGGCTCGTGGCGTCATCGCATTTCGAGCGGTTGACGATGGCAAAAGTCAGTGCCTTGAGCCAAGTTGTGCCAGTTTTTGGATAGCTGCAGACAAGAAAATCGGTGGGACGTGCCTGAAAATACTCTCTGGCATGAAGCAAACCTTCGATATTAGGCTTTCGCCACCAATGACCGCCATATTCACTTAAGATCTCCTTTTGTCTCCAACCTTTCTTCTCAGGAAGCGTCATGATGATCTCTTGGTACCTCTTCTGGTTCTTCTCAAACTCCATTTTGGTTTCATCATTGCTTACGTTCACAACATTTGCATTCTCCGATTCCATTGAAACGAGATCAACAGATTGGATTCTTAAAACTAGAAGAGAAATGGTTTGCTAAGAGGAGGAACTATGAGTCTGATTCGTTTAACTTTCGCGAAGGCTTTCTTTCCCTTTTACCACCATAATCAACCGTTACTTCAACCTCGATATTATGGAACCATATTAAAAGTTTTGAAATCCGAGGCTTTCGCTTCACGTGATGCCCGCTACTAAACTTTCTTTAAACAACGGTTACAATGTCATTTCTACTTTTCATCAGAAGAATCCAGAAACAGAGTAAATGATAATATAGAGGCGCTTTATCATGTCGGTATGTGGAATCAACGTAAAGATACCAAAAGTCTTGACATCGTCCGTTCCAGTCCAGAAATCATTACAGTCTGACGCTGAATAACTCGTGTATACTCAACAGCCAAAGAAGTTCCAATTTTAGAACATGGAACTTGAGAGTTAGAATTGTTTTCGAGATGTTGAATTTGAACTGAAAACACTTAACATCACTCTTTGCTTATAAGGTATGAATCCGACATAAATGGCCAAAAATCAAGTATCTTGGCTTGCATAAATGAGTTGATAATTGTTACAGATAATGACAGGAATTGGCTAACAAATTCAGTGATGTTCAAAGAAACACACATTGTTTCATAATACAAACCCATGATTTATTCCTCCAAATATAACATATAGAATAAAAAACTGAAAAACAGAGCAACCTCTGCTTTGTACTAATGACAGTTCAATTATTGCAGAAACTCATTTGTCGTGTTGAAGTAAACCAGTGCCTTTGAACTTTTCCTCCATCAACCCATCAATCCGGGCCGCCATCTCTGGTGTCAGATAGTTCTGCCAATCTCCAACCTTGGCCTTCCTGAAGTACGCGCTGTTTGCGTAAACGGCAGGGCGATCTTCTCTGTCTTTGTCCCCTGTGTTTGGTTCAAGGTTCTTCAACGTCTCGAAGCTGCAAAGTTTGACCACTTTCTCCACGACACCACTCTCTTCCTCCTCTGCTGTAAAGCCATACCCCATGAACTCTGCCAATCTCTTCACATAAGGCACAGGATTCGCCCTCATATCTTCATATTTGAGGAACATAATCCTCTCTGGATTCTCTTGGTACGCCCTCCAATATCCTAAAACATGGTCAAGATAAGGACCGTACATCGACAAACCATCACAGTACAAAATAAAGGCCTCTTCAAGATTCGCAACGGGACCATCTTGTGACCTCTCTTTGTGGAGGAATGTCCACATGGAAGTGAAAGTGTCCTTAGGATCTCTCCATATGTAAACCATCTTGCAACCCGAATTCATGATCGACTGAGGTAACAAACCAAAAGGAATATGAGTGGCAAAGAGTGTGTTCCCTTTGTCCTTAAGCACATCAACCTCAGGGAAAAAAGCGAAATCGATCTCAACGTAAGGCACAAACTCGTGAGGGTTACGTTTAAGAAGCGGATTAGTGGAGGTTCACGATGGCGTAAGTGAGGGCTTTAAGCCAAGTAGTCCCCGTTCCCGTTTTGGTACAAACGAGGAAATCTTCAGGACGTGCCTGAAAGTTTTCTTGTGCGTGAAGCAAGCCTTCGAGAAGATGTTGTTGCCACCAGAAACCTCCGAATTTGATTATCATCTCCTTAGGTCTCCATCCTTTCTTGTGAGGAAGCTTGGAAATGATGTCTTGGTACTTCTTCTGGTTCTTCTCGAACTCGGTTGATGCTGTCTCGGTTGTGGTTCCCGATGATCCATTTGTGCTGTTTGGGGTTTTGTTAGAATCCATTGGAACCTGATGGAGAGACGTTATTGAAGAGATGTTGGGTTTAATGGAGTTGGGGGTATGATGAAGAGATGAGTAAGGTTAGCTCATTAGGGGGTGTGGATATATATGAAGCAACATTAGATGAGTGGTGATGGGTAAAGATTGGTTGGGACCCAACGTAGGAAAATGTTTACTAGTGATGAAACAACATTTCTTTTTATTTTTTATAATAACAGCTATATATGTAGAGGATATTTTTGGTTTATCTTTGGTTAAAAATTAATGTTTAAAATGATAATTTTTGAAAATAAATATGCATTTTTTTAGAATATTCTTACATTTTTAAAAGAGAGAAAAAAAGAAAAACAATGTAATAACTGAAAAATGGTAGATAGACAACTTAATCAATCAAGAGATCAAAATGTACAAAATAATACTAATTTTATTTACGAATCAATCTTTTAAGTACATTTGTTTTTCTTTACAATGCACTAAAGATTTTCGTAGATAATTCCCCATGACTTAGATGTAAATAAATGATTATTGTCTCTCACTCTCTTTTTCATTGTATCGCTCTAAGTACACTTGCAACTACGTGATCTGCTCTCACTAGTCTACCGTACTTCTTCGATACCCCGCTCCGATTAGTCAACTGCTCTTTTATATCAAGTTAACCTATCAATTCTTCTCGTGTGTCCAGGTAGACCCACCGGTTTTCCAACCGTACACCTTTCCTTGTTTCCATCTCTTGACTCCTTTTGATCCTCTTTAGACTCCCTTTTCTTCTCCTCATTCTTCTCTTTGAAATTTTACTCTTTATGTTTCTCAACAACTTGATTTTCAAAATATATTCTATGTTTCTAAAATATTGCATTGCCAAAAAGTTTATTTTAACTAAAATTAACTATGTGATTGTGAATGTCTTTTCGCAAAAACAATTAATGTTCGGAAGAACCAATAAAAACTGCATAAACGATTCAATATCATTAGATCTGTAATCTAAAACAATGTTTTTTTAATCGTATAAGTTTTCATGTTATTTAACAATATAGTTTTAACCTTACGATTCATTATATCTCTTATTATTGGGACATACAAAGATTATTGAGATATACAACGACTCATCGTCTCCACACACCTCGTGATTACACTTCTCGTCATTCTAGTTTCTTCGTAATCACGTTTCGCATTTTTCTTGACTTTCTTTAAATCTCCTCATTCTACCGCTATCCACATCTAATCTATATAAAGGCTTATATCATTCTATGTTCAACACATCTATAAAAAACCTTTTTATCAAATAGCTGGTCGTATAACTTACAAACCCAAAGAAAAATAATATCTCATTTCCACTCGAAACAACTCGGATCTAGATACTAAATAACATTTTACACTTTTTTCCTATTAACCCATCATTGGGGTTAATTTTCTAGATTTTTGCTTTGTATTTGTCTAAATAGTGAACCAAACAGGTTGGGTGTTCCGAACTTGTAAGTATTCCATAAGGTTTCGACTTCATTTTTAGTAAAGAATGAAAATTTTATATGACTTTTTTGTAATTTATTTGATCTCCCAAATTTTATTTAGTTTTATAATAACAAAGTAACATTAATGTAATAAGAAACATCTAGGTTGGTGATGCAACAATGATGCACGTGTTGGATTTTATTTCATGGTTGATGGTTTGGTGGGGCATTTCCGGACAAATAAATACACAATGGCTTGATGTTTTCTACTGTCCACTTAAAATTTAAAACACAAATGATTTTAATTTTATTTATTTATTATTGTTATTATTATTATTTATTTTATTTTAATATAATGGACCATCATATGTTTAATTGATTAATTATTCTAATACATTTCAAAAAATCCTCAGAAATTTAAATTAATTTAAGATCAATTTTAATAGGAAATAACTTACAAAATTATAAAGATTTTTATAATTATTGTATGATAACTGTGCATTTTGATGAAAAATTGAAAATAATGTATATTACATTTAAGTTAAAAACATTAATTCAATTTATATAATTATGGTATAAGTTTACAAAAATAATTTTAAAACGTATATCATAAAATATAAGGAAACAAAAATCATACAAACCGGGTAAATTTAGCCAATTCCGTCCTCCGTTATATAAACCGGGTAATGGCGTTAACCGACCTGATTTGACCCGATTTTTACCCAATTCGAATATCCGATTTTGACCCATATTATACCCTATTTTTATCCCGATTTCAACCAAATTTTAACCCAATTTCATCCAAATTTAATCCGATTTCACCTATTTTAATCCGATTACACATATTTTTACTCTATTTAACTCACATTAACCCGATTTCACCCTATTTTAATCCAATTTCATCAAAATTTAACACGATTTCACACAATTTTTACTCGATTTCACGGAATTTCAAACCAATTTAACTGAATTCTAACTCTATTTAACTCAAATTAAATCCGATTTCACCCATTTTTAACCCAATTGAACCCAAATTGAACCCGATTTTACCTATTTTAATCCATTTCATCCAAATTTTACTTGGTTTTACCAAATTTCACGCCAATTCAACTGAATTTTAACTCCATTTTACTCAAATTTAACCCGATTTAACCCAATTTCACCCAAATTTAACCCGGTTTACTCTATTTTAATATGATTTCACCCAATATTTACTCGATTGTTATCGAATTTTAACTCTATTTCACTCAAATTTTACCCGATTTCACCCAATTTTAACCCATTTCACCAAAATTTAACCCAATTTTATTCCTTTCACCTATTTTTTACTCGATTACCACACTTCAATCCGTATTAACCGAATTTTAACTCTATTTCATTCAAATTTGTCTATAGAAAAACTCATGAACTCATATCCTCGATTTGAATGGTGCATACATGGAAAAAGAAATGAGCTAAGCTGGATGGATTTTATCATCATGGATAAATTTGAGTGAAATAGAGTTAAAATTCGGTAAAATCGGGTAAAAAATGGGTGAAATCAGATTAAATTGGATGAAATGACATTAAAATTAAGTGAAATTAGGTTAAATTGGGTTAACATTCGGGAAAATCGGGTTAAATGTGAGTGAAATAGAGTTAAAATTTGATAAAATCGAGTAAACATTGGTCGAACCGGATTAAAATAAGGTAAAATCGGGTTATATTTAGGTGAAATTGGGTTAAAATTGGGTGAAATCGAGTTAAATTTGAGTGAAATGGAGTTAAAATTCGGTTGAATCGACTTGAAATTCGGTAAAATCGAGTAAAAGTTGGACGAAATGGATTGAAATAGGTAAAATCGGGTTAACTTTGGGTGTAATCGGGTTTAATTTGAGTGAAATAGAGTTAAAATTCGATAACAATCGAGTAAATATTGGGTGAAATCATATTAAAATAGAGTAAACCGGGTTAAATTTGGGTGAAATTGGGTTAAATCGGGATTAAAATAGTCGGTTTAAATTTGGGTTAAAATTGGGTGAAATCGGGTTTAATTTGAGTAAAATAGAGTTAGAATTTGGTTAATTCGGGTTGAAATTCGGTAAAATCGAGTTAGATTTGGCTGAAATTGGGTTAAACTTGGGTGAAATCGGGTAAATTTGACTGAAATAGAGGTAGAATTCGGTTAACCCGGATTGAAATTTGGTGAAATCGAGTAAAAATTGGGTAAAATCGGGTTAAATTTTGGTGAAATTTTATTAAAGTAGGGTGAAATCGGGTTAATTTGAGTGAAATAGAGTAAAAATTGGGTAAAATCGGGTTAAATTTTGGTGAAATTTTATTAAAGTAGGGTGAAATCGGGTTAATTTGAGTGAAATAGAGTAAAAATTGGGTAAAATCGGGTTGAAATTCGGCGAAACCAAGTAAAAATGATGTGAAATGAGATTTAAATAGGTGAAATCGGGTTACATTTACGTGAAATTGGGTTAAAATTGGGTCGAAATCGGGTTAAAAATCGGGTATAATATGGGTCAAAATCGGGTATTCGAATTGGTCAAATTTGGGTCAAAATCGGATCAAAATCGGGTCGGTTAACGCCATTACACAGTTTATATAACGGAGGAGGGAATCGGCTGAATTGACAAAGTTAAGGGGGGAATCGGCTGAATTTTGTAAGATGATGGGGGAATCGGCTAAGTCAGATAATTCAGGGGAAATTGGCGTAAAGAAGAATAGTTGGGGTGCTAGAGACTTTTTTTCATTCTAACATAAAACAAAACTTAACAATTATGATTTTAATAATCTAAATACAAACCTACATATCAATATAATATTGAATTTGAGTCAAATATATTTCATTTCTAATCAAAACATGTAAAAAAACTTATGCCAATTTGTAAGATTTATATTATTATATTAAATGTAAATATATTTATTTTTTTATTTTAAAAGATATGTGCAAAAGATTCAAACGAATAACAAAACCAATTGACATATGATGAAATGGTTCTGACAAGGCTTTCTAAGATGACAAGCTATTGACTCAGCCTCATTGCAAAATGAGGCATGAGGAACATTCTTGATAAACTCTCGATAGCGTCTAGGCATGGGTATGTGAGAAATTCAAAATCTTCAAGAAACGAATGGAGATGGTACATTGTTTCAACTACATCCATGTCTCGTGCTAAATGATCAAGGCACACCTGAAAATACCATGATAAATCAAAGAAAATATTAAGCATAGGGAATATAGAAACCTTGAAACACCTAACCAAATCCAATTCCTACCTTGAGGTTATCAACTCTAAGAAATAATTGAAGTTATGCGATAATAGCATATTAAGTCCTTTATCAACAATCTAATAACAACATGATAATAACATTTAACTTTTATGCTGAAGATGATAACAACAATTAACTTTAATGTTGAAGAGATGAGAAAGAGGACTACCTAGATGCAGAGAATTTATCGATAAGTCTCTATTCAAAATATAAAGAAAGAAGATTCCTGCAATATGAAATACCATTTCCTATAACCAAAGGTTGTTGTCTATACTTCAAATCATCTTCATACTTTACATCTTAGAGATATTTCTAGCATCATCCTGGTAGATATAGAGTACAAAATGATAAGTATTTAGTTGTAGGAATTGTGAACCTCTGCATCTAAAAGTTGATTTAGGAACGAATCTATAGAATATTCAGAATTAACATATATGATGATCATCCTTTCTCTTGCATTTCATCTCTCACAAACATTCGAGCTTAGTGAAATATCTCTAACAGGAAAATTCACCTCCCACTACTCATTGGAATCTTTCTCCTACATTTCCATCTTTGGAAGAGTAAAATAAACCAAAATCAGAAATTCAGCATAACAAAAGAAGTTGATTGACTCTAAATGTGAGATAGTCACAATTAGATAAGTCTCATAACACACCTTCAATGATGAGTCAATTTCTTCAAAGATCATGTCTACGATAGAAATTCCAACCACAATATAGTCATCATTCATGAGGAAATAAGCTTCAACTTCCATAGCATATAGTATTGTGGCCATATAAGTCACATCTCCGACACTTAAACCAATTTACCAACTCAATTCTATAAATGGAAGAATAAATTAAACAAAAATAAAAAAATTAAACCAGAGAATGGAAACCGATAGACTCCATATCTGAGATAGTCACAATAAGAAATGCCTTATAACTCATCACAATAAGAAATGCCTTATAACTCACCTTTAATGTTGAATCAACATCTTCAAAAATCGTGGATATAATGAATCACCAAGAAAAGAAAACAAAAGAGCATATATCAATTTTTGTCTTAATGTCAATGATATGCTTATTTTAGGAACAAACAAAGACGTAATAAATCGGACCAAGAAGATATTACATTCTTGTTTGGATATGAAAGATACAAGTCTTGCTAACATTGTACATGGAATTCAAATATGTAAGAAGTTGAAAAGATTATATTTTGACAAAATATCATTACATTAAAAAGGTCTTTAAAAAATTTGGATATTTCAATGATAAATCGATAGTAACTTTCTATGATCCATCGTTTCACCTTAAAAAAAAGATTCGAAGGGATAGTGTATCTCAACTAGAGTACACACAAGTTATAAAAGTTTGGTGTACATCAAGAATTATATAATACTATATTTGGCATATTCGATAAGTCGAGTTAGAAAATATTCACGTAACTCAGGAAAAGAACATTGGATGGCACTAGTAAGACTGTTAAGATATCTAAAATATACAATGAATTACATATTGCACTACACAAAATATCTTAATGTGTTGAAAGGATATTGTGATGCAAATTGAAAACAACATGGATAGTAAGTCCACAAGTGGATATGTATTTACATTTGTTAGTCCAACTGTATCTTGGAAATCATCAAAATAAATCGTAATGACTTGACCAACGATGGAAGTAGAATTTTTAGCTTTAGATAAAGCCGCTAAAGAAGCACAATAGCTCAAAAAATTTATAGAAGGAATAGTTTAATGACAAAAACCTATTGCTTCAATTTGCATATATTGTGATGGTATGGTTGCTCTTACAAGAGCTAAAAATGAAATCTACAATGGTAAATCAAGGTATGTAAGGAGATTCCATAATAATTTACATTGAATTTCTCAATAATGAAATTATTTTCATTGACTATATAAGATGTTAGGAAAACTTAGTAGATACGTTTACTAAAGGTCTTCTTAAAAATCAAGTTCTATATATAAAGGGACATGGGCTTAAAGTGATCATATTGTTTTCGTACACGATTCTCGCAAGATTTTAGATATGTTTATAACCATAGTTGCGATGCTTACGTGTGATTTTGTATCCGTTTTACTTGTTTCCGTGTTTTCATATTCTTATAGATTTTAATGCGTATTTGGTTCATTTTGGATCTAAAGAACATACACGGGAAAAGTACGAGCATAAGAGACTATAACGGGATAAACGGGATGAGAAACGAGGAAGGAATGTGATACGACATGAGGAGACAAGGCCCCAGTGGGGTGGTTTCCTTAGCCCGCTTGGGCTGAACATCCAGCAGAAGTTGCCCGCCTCGGATTCAATTTCAGCACACAGGATTGAGACCTCGTAAGGAGCCCGCGTGGGGTGCTCTCCTTAACCCCGGCTCACCTACAACACGCGTGGGTCGTTCAAGACTTAGGGAGCCCGCACGGATTGCCTTCCTAGCCCGCACGTGGTATATCCATAACAACTTCCCTAGAAGTTCTCCAATAGAGAATTTTTTAAAAAGGGACCCCCAATTGAGTTCAGAGGAAAAAAAAACACAGAGGAGAACCCTAGGAGGGTACATAACATCCATCAATCCATCCATCCAAGAGCTCACAAGACGGGAGACACAACACGGAGTTGGGAATTGATTCGGGATCATCACTCGTTTGATATTTCTATGCTCCTTACTCTAATTATTTGGTTTATGTTGTTTAGACTTATGATCAAGTAGTAGATTTGTTTTAGGATAAGGGATTAGCCCATGGTTATCCCAGAACCATCTTTGATTTGTTTATGAATGCATTTTCCCCGTTTTGTTTATTTATTCTTTATCTAATCACTTATTGTCTTGTGTTTAGAAAAATCGTGTAAATGCATGTGTTAGGGATAAGGAGAAGGACCGAAAGGAGAATTCTAATCCTAGAAGATTAGACTTAGAACAACCGAGACTAGGTCACAAAGTTAGGGTAGTAACGGTTGAGGGTTGAATCGGGCAAATCATGAATCGTAATGGGGTTTAGTGTGGGTGTTAGCCACGAAAGTAGAGGATGACTCAATCAAACCACATTCCTATGCCTTGAGATAGAGTAGGTTCTACATTAGGATCATCCGCCTTAGATATCTTGATAGGGAATGCACGATTAGATAGATCGGAGATAGGTTTCCGAAGTTATACGATGAAACCGGATTCTAGAATGTTTGTCTCTTTGTTTAGAACTCGTTAATCCACTGCATCATCATCATATTTGGATCTTATCATCCTTATATCATCGCAGCAAGCATTGATTCTTGTTTTGATTCTTAGACCGTGTTACATTACTCCTTGTGGGATCGACACCTTAATTACTATACACGTGTCGTGCACTTGTGGGTAGTTTAGGTTAACTTGTTTAACTTGACACGCATCAAGTTTTTGGAGCCGTTGCCGGGGACTAATTGTCAACACACCTTAGTTTAAGACTTAGAATCATACTTGTTTTTTGTTTTCTTTTGTTTTTCTTTTGTTTTTGTACATTCTACTAATTCTCTTTACTTGTCCTTTGTAGGTGCATGACCCGATCTCAAGGTAATTCGAATTTGCATCTAATGACCCTGAGATTGAGAGAACGTTTAGACAATGGAAGAAGGGCACGTAAGAAGAAAGAGTAGAATCGACCGTTCCACAAGCAATGAACAATCAAAATGATGTATTGGATGGTCACGAAAAGCGGCAATTATCCGTTGGTAATCTAGCACAATTACAACAACCGCAGGCTCCTCCATCACGTCATCTTCGCCATTATGTGGTGCCTAATATGAGTAACATCCAAACTGTAATAAGGACGCCCACTGTTACGAGGGAGCAATTCGAGATCAAGCCTACGATGTTCAACATGTTATACCAAAAATAATTCATGGGCGGAAATCACGAAGACTCTCATCAACATCTACGAGACTTCTTAGAGTTTTCCAACACATTCAAAATACATGGAGTCTCAGAGGATGCGATATTGTTGCGTCTCTTCCTCTTTTCAATTGGGGGAAGAGCGAAAACTTGGCTATAATTTCTTGCCGGTTGTTCAATCACTACATGGGACCAATTATGTACGACATTCTTATCACGATTCTTCCTTCGAGGAAGACAATCCAAATGAGAGGATAAATCACTATGTATAGATGCCAACTCATAGAAACCTTATTTGAAGGGGAAAGATTCAATGACCTTTTACAAATGTGTCCTCATCACGGTCTAGAAAAGTTGTTCGTGATCCAAACATTCTACAATGAGATTGCGAATGAGCATAGAACAATGTTAGACAACGTTGTAAGAGGATTGATCATAGACATAAGCATACAGGAGGCATACATGCTAATTGACAATCTTTCCATGAACCACACCATGTGGTCTACACCAAGAAGTATGCCGAACAAGACACGAGGTCTTTACAAAGTGGATAAGAGAAGCACAATGGGCAATGCAGTGAATGCCATGTATTGTGCAATTTGTGGACATACGGACCATGTGGCTTAACAATGCACAATGCAAGAGGACATGGAACAAGTGAACTACGCCCAACAACAAGGCAATTCACAATTTAGGAACACATACCACCCGAATTGGAGGAATCACCCGAATCTCTCATATCGCACGACCCAACCGGTGAAGTATTCGGGATTCCAACAAAAGCAGTAGTCACACCAGCAACCGCAATCATTCCAGCAAGTCCAGCAAGTTCCTAAACATTCTCAAGCTTCTTCGTCAAGCCTTGAGGTGGCGATGCTCGAATTCATCTAAGAGTAAAAGCAACATCAACAGAGCATCAAAAAGCAACTATCACTTCAAGCAAAATTCAACGCGGATATGGGAGCAGCGATGAATGAACTCAAAACTCGAATGGACTCCTTGAGCACACATCAAGTAGAGGGTGCGACCAATGAGCTGAAAACTCAAATGGGATCCTTGAACACACATGTGAAAATGCTAGAAAACTCCATTGCGCAGCAGGCTACATCATCCTCTCAGAATCTCGAAATGCTATCCGAAAAGCCTGATCTTAACCCAAGAGAGCACGTTAACGTTATCACCTTGCGCAACGCTAATGAGATTGAGAGTCCACCTGCGAAAGAGCAAGAAAAGGCTGCTGGAAAGTCAGAGACAAAGGAAAGGGCATTGCAATCATGGAGGGAGCCGCATCACTTTTAGAGAAGCCATACGTTGCTCCATCGGCGTATGTACCTCCTGTAACATTTCCTCGACGGTTGGTGAGCAACAAAAACGAAGCGAGATAAGGACAGTTTTTAGAAATCTTCAAGAAGCTTCACATCGATATACCGTTTGTGAAAGCCCTCCAACAAATGTCCGTATAGGCAAAATTCGTCAAAGAGATCCTATCTAATAAGAGGCGTATTGAAGAGAGTGAGACGGTAGCACATATTGAGGAATCCAATGCCATTCTTCAAAACAAGCTGCCACCGAATTTAAAGACCCCGAAAGCTTCTCCATACCATGCACCACAGGGAACATCGACATAGACAAAGCCTTGTGCGATTTGGTAGCGAGCATGAGCCTTATGCCACACATGGTCTTTAAGCGGATGAACTTAGGAGATCTAAAACCTACGAAGATGTCTTTACAACTCGCTGATCATTCGGTAAGATACACGGTGGGAATTGTCGAAAATATTCCTACCAAGGTAGGTAATCTTTGTATACCCGCTGATTTTGTTGTACTCGATATTGAAGAAGAAGCTAGGTTACCTATTATTCTTGGTAGACCTTTTTTAGCTACTGTAGGTGCCATGATAGATGTACAACAAGGAAAGCTCTCTCTACGTGTCGGAGATGATAAGATAGAATTAAACTTGTCTAACTCCATGAATGGAGCTTCCTTCAAGGAGTCATGCTTAGAGTTGATTTTCTGGATGAGTTAGCAAATGACACATTTGAACGAGTAAGTATGTTTGATCCTCTTGAAAGATGCCTAATGGGAATTTGCAATGTTGTAGGACTTATCGATGAAGAAGCCGAGGTCTATACTGAATTCATGAGTGCTATTTAAGCATTAAGGACGCCCCACATGAAGAGATACCACGGGACACACATTCTGATTTTGCAGTAGAGAAGGTGCCCAAACTCGAGCTTAAACCTCTTCCTTCTTCTCTTCTATTTGAGTACCTTGGTTGTAATAATATATATCACATTATTGTGAATGCTGACTTGAGTGCAGATGAGACGAAGAAGCTACTTGATTGTTTGAGGAAGCATAGGAGAGTGATTGGATACACCATCGAGGATATCAAGGGACTGAATCCTTCATTGTGCATGCACCGAATACTCATGGAGGATGGTCACAAACCGTCCATTGAAGCGCAAAGACGACTGAACCCTAATTTGAAAGAGGTAGTGAAGAAGGAGATACTAAAACTTTTGGATGCAGGTATCATATATCCTATCTCGGACAGCGATGGGTGAGCCCCGTGCATGTAGTGCACAAGAAAGATGGAATGACAGTAGTACAAAATGAGAACAACGAGCTGATTCCAACTAGAATGGTAACGGGGTGGAGGATGTGTATTGATTATCATAAGCTCAACAAAGCCACAAGAAATGATCACTTTCCTCTCCCGTTTATTGACCAAATGTTCGAACGCCTACCAAACCACGTCTACTTTTATTACTTGGATGGGTACTCGGGTTTCTTTCAGATTCCCATTCACCCTCAAGATCAAGAGAATACGAATTTCACATGTCCCTATGGAATGTTCGCTTACCGTCGTATGCCTTTTGGCCTTTTCAATGCTAATTTCCAGCGTTGCATGATGGCAATCTTTTCCGATTTGATTGAGCACATTATGGAAGTTTTTATGGACACTTTTTCCGTTTATGGCTCAACTTTTGATGATTTCCTTGCTAACCTTTCTAGAGTGGACAAGGCTAAGATCGAGGTGATTGAGAAACTTCTTCCACCAGTTTCGGTGAAAGAGATTTGAAGTTTTCTAGGGCACGATGGTTTCTATCGGAGGTTCATCAAGGACTTCTCAAAGATTACGAAATCGTTGATGGAGTTGCTGGCCAAGGATGTCACGTTCGAATTCTCTAAGGAATGCCATGACGCCTTCAACACGATCAAGAGAGTATTAGTTTCAGCGCACATCATTCAACCACCGGATTGGAAACTACCATTTGAGATCATGTGCGACGCTAGTGACGATGCAGTTGGAGCTATTTTGGGACAGCGAAGAGACAAAGCTTCTCATGTCATTTACTACGGCAGCAAGACCCTAGACGACGCTCAAATCAACTATGCCACAACCAAGAAGGAAATCCTTGCTGTCGTCTCCGCTTTTGACAAGTTTAAATCGTATCTAGTTGGTTGAAAGGTGATTGTCTACACGGATCATGAAACACTCAAGTACCTCTTAGGGAAGAAGAACACCAAACCACGCCTTATCAATTGGATCCTTCTTTTACAAGAGTTTGATCTTGAGATTCGAGATAGGAAAGGGTGGAGAACGTTGTTGCAAATCATCTTTCTCGCATCATTGTGGAGGACGAGAGACCTATCAACGAATCCTTGAGAGACGACCACACATGCATGGTTACTTCCGGTAAACCCGATCTTTGGTATGCTGATTTTTTCAATTTTTTTGCGAGCAGTAAGTTATGCCCTGATATTTCTTTTCATGTACGCAGGAAATTCTTTGTGGACATAAAGCATTACTATTGGGATGATCCAATTCTCTATAGGACATGCACAAGCGGGGTCATTCGGAAATGCATTCCCGAAGAGGAGGTAGAGAGCATCCTTTTCCATTGTCATGAATTGGATTATGGGGGCCATTTTAGCAAGTCTAAAATCGCTTCGAAGGTGCTATAATCAGGTTTTTATTGGTCGACCCTCTTCAAAGATGCACATCGGTACGTGTCCTCTTGTGATAGATGTCAACAGATGAGAAATATTGGTAAGAGGAAGGAGATGCCATAGAACTACATCATTGAGGTAAAGTTGTTTGATATTTGGAGTGTAGTTTTGATGGGACCTTTTCCCTCGCCATGCGGCAACCAATATATCTTGGTAGGTGTGGATTACTTGTCCAAATGTGTAGAAGCTATAGCTGCGCCGAGTAATGACTCTAGGGTGGTAATGAAATTTTTTAAGAAGAGATCATCTTTCCACGTTTTGGTGTCCCTAGAGTAGTTATTAGTGATGGAGACTCGCACTTTATTGCTAAACAATTTGAAGCCCTCCTTAGAAAGTATGGCGTGACGCATATGGTAGCTACACCGTACCATCCCAAAACCAGCGGACAAGTGGAGGTTTCGAATATGGAGATCAAGAGCATATTAGAGAAAGTCGTGTCTAGGTCTCGTAGAGATTGGTCGATGAGATTAGACGATACATTATGGGCCTATAAAACTGCATTTAAGACTCCCATTGGCATGACTCCTTTTCAGCTTGTTTATGGCAAGTCTTGCCACCTCCCCGTCGAGCTAGAGCACCGCGCCTATTAGGCGGCAAAGCTCCTTAACTATGATTTTAAGAGTGCAGGTGAGAAATTACTTTTGTAGGTGAATGAGCTAGACAAACTTTGCCTCGATGCATACGAGAACTCTAAGATTTTTAAGGAGCGTGCTAAGAGATGGCATGATAAGAAGATCATACCTCATGACTTCTGGCCAGGTGACTTAGTTCTACTTTTTAGCTCTCGACTTAAGTCCCCAACAAAATCCCATTTGTTTTAAGTCAAATTAACTTATTTGGAGTTGCAGGTGACGGACGCGACCCGCGCGGGCAGGGTAAGTGACCCGCTCGGGTACGGCGCAGAAGATCACGCAAGAACGCGATGGAAAAGAGGCAGCCCGCTCGGGTTGAGGTGCTGCCCGCTCGGGCTGAGGTGCTGCCCGCTCAGGCTGAGGCCCCTGGCGTGGTATTTCTTGCCCGACTCGTGCACAATTCGCTGGACAAAATCGCCGTAACAAATGCCCGCTCGGGCTAGGGAATACCTGCGCGGGTAGTGGCCATTCCTTGCCGATTCTCGTCCCGTTTGTCCCGTGATGATCCTAGATGTTTGTACTTTGTCTCGTGCACGTCCTTTAGCTCCAAAATGACTGAAAACGGGATGATCATGATGCTTAATGCTTGATAAAATTAAATGAATGATGAAACTAACTATGAAAATAAATGAAAATACTAGAACAAAATTGACGTTATCAAACTCCACCAGACTTGAACCTTTGCTCGTCCTCGAGCAAGACTAGAAAGAAGTAGGAGAGGAGTTAGACAACAACCGGAAACTAGCACAATCAACTTGAAAAGTCAGCCACCCGACACAACAACGCGTTACACGAACATACATCTAAGCGCACCGAATTTAGACCCCTATCTACCGAAAGCCACTAACCGTGCAATCCTACACATGTCCTGAGTTCATTTCACTAACCACTAGACAACATCCAAGCAATCTCCATACCTATTCTAATGCACAAACAGTTTGATACCATTCTTAAGACAACTATTTATCTTCTTTTTTCGGTTCTCTTTTTCTTCTTCTCTTTTTTTCCTGTTTCCACACTTTTTTTTTTGAAAATTCGCACTCGGTTTCTAGGACGTCGAAGTTGAAGAGGACAAACTTCTAATTAGATCCAGGTTTCCAATTGGCACACTCATAAGGTCTCGTAACCTTAGCGGAGTGAAGAGATTACGTTTTTGCTGATTTTTTTCTTTTTTTCTTTTTTTATCTTTTTGATTAACTAGTGTGAATACGCATCGACTTTAACCCTTAAGACGTAGAAAAACCAACTCGACCCACCACTTAGACCCGAACCATCAATATTGATGCACTCATGTCAATGTAAGGCTGAAAAAGTTAAAGAACTTAGTCTATTGACAGCGGAGTGTAAGTGCGTGGAAATATAATGATCGAAACAAAACAAGAAATGAAAGGTACGCTCGGAGATATAAGTGCTTGAGATTGAAGCCTAAGGGAAGAAATACAACTATAGGCTATGGATTCATGCACGACCACTAACTAATCGACATCTAAAGGTATGTTTCAGCAAACCTAGTCTTTTGTTCCCTATTCGACAAAGTTGCACAAGGTGACTAATGTTCAAAATTTTTCCTACTAGATATTCGTCCGTCTAATCCTAAAAAACAAATTTAAGAACTCAACATCTAAATCCTAATCACAATTATGACATTCGAAGAATACCCCCCAGACTTGAACGGAACACCGTCCGGGTTTTTAATACCTAAGAGAAGGACTAACACACAAAAAATCGGGGAAAAATACTATAAAAAGGAACGTGTGCACCTGATGGTGCTTGCTGTCCCGAGTTGATGTAGCTGGGCGTACGCATATTTCCTCATGTTGTGGATGATTTCAAAGTGGAAAACCTGTAACAAAAGTCACACAATCCAAAGGAGACAGTACGATACATCGGGGTTGTTGGTAAGGAGCATGCTTGTGAAAAGAATAGGAGTCGAATTCTAAAAAAAACTAAAACGAAATAACTAAAGGATATGGGGCTCAGGTTGCCTCCCGAGAAGCGCTTGTTTAAGGTCACGAGCCTGACCACGATGTTACACATCAGGTGGACGTCCTCGACGTTGTCATGTGCGTAGCGTCTCGCGTGCATAGTGTGCTCGATAGGGCGTAGCACGCGGATCAGTTGAGTTCCTTGCACGATCAGTCATGTCTTCCCTAAGATTGGTCATGATGTTCTCTAAGTTGGAGGCTAGATCGTGCTGTCCAAAAATTCTGGTCGAGCTATCTATAAGTCCGGTTGTGTACTCTATGAAACCAGTTAGGAGTTCGTCGCTGGTTTCCTTCAGCGTCTCCAGAGATTTTTGGTGCGTGAGACTTTCTGGTGAAGGCTTCATATTCACCTTGGGTGTCTTGTCAATGCTCCAATTGTGTGCTGGACGTTTGGTGTAGCTTCTCGCCATCTCAGGGTTGTTTATGTGCTGATTTGCACCGCTTTTAGCTCAGGTTGTGTGGAAGTTTCAGTTGGGGGGTTCCTTCTTCTTTTTGTTGTCAAGCAGCTCGTTTGGTACCTTGTATAATCCTTCTCCAGCTGCTATGAGATTCATATCTAGGGAATCCGTATTCCGAAATTCCTCACAAACTTCCTCGGGTGAATTCTCAAATACACCGTCGGGGAACACGAAATCGATAACGCACGGCTGCTCAAGTGTGTTAATTAAGCTGAACTCTACTTCCATCTCGGGTTTCTTCTTATGCTTATCGATGTCCGTAGCCTTATCCGCTGCCGTGTTAGATTCTTCTGCTTTTTCAAATATCGAGGGATTTGGCTGATCCACCGTCTTCATGCGTTGACGTTGTGGGAATGGCAATGGAGGTGGCCTCGGATCTGGTTTTACGTACTTTGGCTCCTCTTACTCCTCGAGTTTCTCCTTAAGCTTGTTGACAGCCGTTTCCGCTACTGTGATAGATGCTTCACCCCTTTCAGACATTGAAGTAGGCTGATCCACCGTCTTACAATTCCATAGGCAAATTTCGTTGACATGCTCACGAGAATTTGTTCTGAACTTCCCAATAGAATTCCTTGTGGTTTGAAAGAATTTGCAGCGAGTTGTGCAATTTGATTGCCTAACATCTTTAGGTGCGTTTCGAGTTCCATTGCCTCCTTCTTTACGTCTCCATAACTCGTTCGCATTTCTCTAAGTTCGGTATATTGATCCTTCTCCCCTGTAAGAGTTGAGCGAGCATGGACATAATATCGGCATTAGCTTCTTGCTGTGGACATGGGGGTGCATATGATTGATAATTCTGAGTTTGGGGTTGCGTCCATGGCTGAAAGTTCTTGTTTTGTTGCATCACTTGCGGCTGAAAATTTACCCATAGATGTTGTGTATTCAACACACCATCGAAGTTCCTATACGGGAAGTTTTGGTGATCGCCCCATCGGTGATTGTATGTGTTCCCGAAAGGCTGATTGTAACTCTCGTAGTTCACTTCTTCATACCCCAAACTTCTTGTTCCCATGATTGCTCCGAGTAATGCGGACGGTGTGAGTTCGACAACATGTGATAAATTTCGGAAATTGGATCTTTTAATTAAGCTATGCCGACATACAAAGGATGTACCTCATTCATGTTACCTCGCAAAATAAAGAACACAAAATTCGATTAAGTTCTGAGAGGTAAGAAAAAATTTGACTAAAAAAGAAAGAAAACAAAAGCAAAAAAATACGAAAAACAAGTTAAGACTCTGGAAATGACTATATCCTAATTCAAAAGTATCCTAACTCTAAAGCCGTAATCAAATTCCCCGGCAACGACGCCAAAAACTTGATGTGGTTAATCTCAAGTAATAATTTACCTAGACTAACGCTTCCGCAAGAATACGGATCGTATAGTACCAGGGTCGAACACGAGAAATCGATGCAACTCTAAAGCTAGTAAACTAATGAATAAGACGTGTGAAATCGATAAGTGATGGGAATGCGAATGAAACTAAACTAAACTATTTAACGAGATTAAACTCAATAAACTAGACACCACAGGTTTCGAGAGATGCACGATGATGCAACGAAGTTCTAACAAGATCATGATTATAGATATCGTTATGTATTCGGAGAATTCAAGCTCTTTTCTAGGGAATGACTCTCCCGATGCCTAAACCCACTATCTAGCATGCGTACTACCAATCTCCCAATTGTGTAATCTCACCTACTAGATGCATTAAGATCGCTATCCTAATTCCTAAGTTCAATCAACTGACCGGCCAAGGTTCTAAATCAATTGAAACTTCATATCATGGCTACGTTCCAAAATCCAATTCATCTCCCAATGCAGTTAGATTTTTATAAACATTCATTCAAATGGCCAACAAGAACAAAAACATTACGAACAATCAATCAATCCGAAACGATCAAATATTATAACCAAGCATTAAGAACAAAACTTCATTACACATCAACAAAACTCTCTAACCCATGACTATGGACGTACTCGGACATGAACTTAGAAAACGAAACACAAAAGATAACTATATTCAACATAGATAAAGAATGAAATCCCTCCCTATTCTATTACTGACGTCTTCAACAGCTCCTCCGTGCTCTGGCTTCGCCGCCTGATATGCGTTATATCGAGTAATAAAACCTAGACTAACGCTTCCGCAAGAATACGGATCGTGTAGTAACTAGGGTCGAACACAAGGAATTGATGCGACTTCGTAGCTATTGAACTAATTGAATTAGACGTGTGAGGTGACTAAAGTTGTGATTTTGATTGAGCTGAACTAAACTAAATCGAAGAGAATAGACTTTATGGCTAGGCACCATG
>CM071869.1:23888860-23900745 GCA_036759665.1 Gynandropsis gynandra | reverse complement strand
TTGACGTTGTAAATGTATTGTTTTGATTGGTTTTTGTCATTTTATCATCATAAACTTGTAAATTCGTCGAGTTCGCATCTATTCATCAATATATGCGACCATGCGACCCATGCGAACCATGCGACCTTCATGCAACCCTCATTTGGTATTAATTAGTTTGACGTTGTAAATGTATTGTTTTGATCGGTTTTTGGCATTTTATCATCATAAACCCGCATATTCTTCGAGTTCGCATCTATTCATCAATATATGCGACCATGCGACCCATGCGACCTTCATGCGACCCTCATTTGGCATTAATTAGTTTGACGTTGTAAATGTATTGTTTTGATTGGTTTTGTCATTTTATCATTATAAACTAGTAAATTCGTCGATTTCGCATTTATTGATCCATATATGCGACCAAGCGACCCATGCCATTATCAATATATTTGAGTTGTATATGTCTAATTTAGAATCAATATAGATAATAATATAAATAATATCGACATTTGAACAAAATGTTAAACGTGTTGTTTAATCATCCGTCGAGTTCTTAAAACACTACTATCACTTTTGAAATACAGACATTGGTTATACACAACTCAACTAGGTACACATGGGTCACGATCTGTTTTAACCGTTGATTGACGTTGTAAATGTATTGTTTTCATTGGTTTTGTCATTTTATCATCATAAACCCGTAAATTCGTCGAGTTTGCACTACTCATCAATATATGCGACCATGCGACCCATGCGAACCATGCGACCCATGTGACCCATGCTACCCATGCGACTCTCATGCGACCCTCATTTGATTGGTTTTTGACATTTTATCATTTTCACCAAAATTCCCGCCGAACTTTTCACCAAAATTTGAAAAAACTTTTCGAATTCTATCTGACGACGATTCAAATGTCACGGTCATGTCTTTTCGTATTCCAGCCGTTTCCTTTTTTCTAATAACGACATACTCTCTCTCTCTCTATCTGTAACTCTCATCATCATCATCATCATCTTGCCAAAAATGCAAACGGTTGGTGACGGCGATTCGATGTCATAGTCATCTTCTTCTGGTGGGAGGACTTTCACGGTACCAGTCACGCGTTCAAATCTTGCTGTAGATGTAGTGGTAAGTGAACTCAAACCGATTTATTCGATTCATCAAATCTGGCCGTATATGTTTTAGTTTGGCGTTGTTGTAAATTTATTCGGTTATCGCAGACACTTTCGATAGAGTTTGCGAGGTTGAATGGTCTTTGCGGTAGACGATAGAAGGTTGAGCTGATAACCAATGACACAGACATTTGGGAGGCAGATCTAAGGCCCGTGAAACGCGGTGGCGCTAGCATCACCAGGGGTTGGACAAAGTTTTGTCATGATAATGGCTTTAACATGGGTTGTACCCTCAAAGTCGAACTGGACACTGTTCTTGATGATGTACCTTGTCTACTGCTTGTCCCTATAATCTTCATAGATTGAATTCCATTGTATTTTGATTGCTTTGAACCTCATTTGCACAAAAAATGAATGATGTGTGTTTGTGTGGCCTTTGTTTCATTCACGTCAACAACAAAAGACTATCGCATGTTGGTACATATATGTTTTGGGCATATTTTGATTGCTTTGAATCATAGAAACGTTCATACGACTAATAAAAAAGATAATCAATAACATAGAAGAACCAACCAGTTATGAGAAACTTCTAACAAGGCACACCATACCAACACTCGGAATTTTCACAGAAACGAACTTACCAACAGAAAAAAGCCAGGGAGATATTTCCCGGGTGATAAACATGTTTACGAGAGATATAAACTCATCCATTCTTCTATAGTTAATGAAACAAAGGGTCGCAGGGGACAAAGGGTCGCAGAGGTACAAGGGTCGCAGAAATATAAGGGTCAAAGGGAGATAAGGGTCGTAGTGGTCCAAGTGGTCGCAGAGATACAAGGGTCGAAGGGAGACAAGGGTCGGAGGGGGACAAGGGTCGCACGGTCCAAGGGCTAAAAAAATGTTTACTTGTTGATTATGGAAGATGTAATTTGGTACATGATTCTTTTTTTAACAGATTATTTGTAACATAATTTTGGGAATGGATAATTCAACTTTGTACCTTGTAATTTTTTTAAAAATTATTCATATTATTTGTAAGTAATTTGTAAATAATAAATTATTTTCACTATATTGTTAGTATCGCTCTTTTTGTGGATTTAATATTATTGTATCAAGAGTTGTAGGTGGACAAGGGTCGCAGGGGTCCAAGTGTCGCAGAGGGAAAAGGGTCGCAGGGGTCCAATGTTCGAAGAGGTACAAGGGTCGCAGGGGTCCTAGGGTCGAACTGGGTTACAGGGTCGAACTGGGTCGTAGGGTCGGACTGCTTCGTTGGGTCTCAGGGTCGAACTGGGTTATTGGGTCGAACTGGATCGTAGGGTCGCAGGGATATTTTGGGAATATCAACATTTATAAGGGTATTTTTGAAGTTAAAATTTTTTTCTTTTTCGGAAAAGATATTTTTGAAATGTTTTAGCTCTACGAGGGTATTTTTGAATTAGCCCAAATAAACCATGGCAATAGACTATTATCGTTTAATGCTATGAAAAATACATTAAATAGATATAGTTAGGAATCATAATGGTTAGAAAAGCCTTTTGTAGTAGGGAAAAAAATAAAGGAAAAAAACGAAACGAAAAAGAAATCCTAATTATCAATATTATTGGTGATTCTAGATGTGGTGGGACCCATTCAATATTTGTTAATTGACCATTAGTTTTTTCTAGGGTCAACTTAAAAAATATTTTCGTAAGGTTAAAACACTTAAAAATACCTTCACGAAAAAATTTTAATTTAAAAAATACCTTTATAAATGTTTATATTCCTAAAATATCCCCTTGCGACCAAATTTTGACCCTGCGACCCAACGATCCAGTCTGACCCTGCGTTCCAGTTCGACCCTGCGACCCAGTCCGACCCTATGATCCTGCGACCCAGCGACCCAGTTCGACCCTACGACCCAGCGACCTAATCCGACCCTGCGACCCAGCGACCCAATCTGACCTTGCGATCCAGTTCGACCCTATGACCTAGTGCGACCGGCGGAAACTGCCAGAAATCGCCGGAAACTGCCAGAAATCGTCGAAAACTACGAGAAAATCGCCGGAAACTGCCAGAAATCACCGGAAACTGCTAGAAATCGCCGGAAACTGTCAGAAATTGCCGGAAATTGCCAGAAATCGTCGGAAAACGGTCTAAATCGCTGGAAATCACTTACAAATAGCCGGAAATCGCCAAAAATCACCGGAAAATTGCTGAAAATTGCTGGAAATCACTGAAAATGGCTGAAACATTGTTGGAAATCGTTCGAAAATTGCTACAAAATGCTCAAAATGGAAGGAAATCACTCGAGAATGGAAAGAAATCGCTCAAAAATAGAAGAAAATCGCACGAAAATGGAAAGGAAACACTCGAAAATGAAAGGAAATAGCTATCTACTTTTTTTCCCTCCTCTCAATTTTTGTTTTCCCTCTTATATTTGTCTTTCCCTCCTTTGTATGTGGTTTTCATTAACAAAACATAAGGGTACATATGTCTTTTCTCCAATTTTTTTTTCATCAGATTTATGAGGGAAGTTTTGAAGTGTTTTAGCCCTAGAAGAGCATTTCTGATATTCTCCCTTTTTTCTAATGTGCGATTAAAGCTTAAATCTTTGATGCTCTATATAAATCCATTATTACTATGTCGCACAAAGACTCTCTCTCTCAAACAAACACAATCAATCATCTTTACTTTCAATCCCACGAAGTGTTCTCCAAAATCTGATAAATCGAACTCGTTACCATGGAATTCGAGAACCCAAATCTCACAAACCAAACAAGCAAAAACTGCGACACTGCAATAGAGCTAAAAAAGTATGAACACAACCCTAGTAAAGATTTTGAAAAAAAATTTGTTAGAGTATTTTGATCTTAATTTATCTTAATTTGTTTGTTGAAGAGTTTCATATTTGAATAGGTCAAAAGTAAAAAAAAAAAAGTCAATGACTAACAAATTGGAGAATATCAAGGGAGCTAAAAACATCAAGATTTGTTGGAGAAAATCAAAGAGCAAGAATTATAGAGATCTGTTAGCAACAAACACATAAAGAAGACCTCTATAAAAAGAGTGTTGGTCCAATGAAAAAAATTAAGACTTCTCCATAAAAAAAGAGTGTGTCTAAAAGTCTAGAGAGAAGTGTGAGCTTAAACAGAGAAACCGAAAAAGTGTTTCTTTTACATTGTGAGAGTATTTTTACGCAAATCTTAGATATTGTATCTAGAGGTTTGTGGGTGAGTGATTCGTAGAATTATTTCAGAAACTTAAGGCTACTGTGAGAATAGTCTTAGATGGTTGGTTACATACGGGGTGTGTGACATTTGGGGCTTGGAATTTGGATTCAAGACGGGTAGAGTCTCAGGGTGAGTCTAAGTCTGTATTCAAGTGTATCTGGCAGACCGTTTGAATTAAATAGGAAGTCCTTTGGAGTTTTAAAACTCCACTAAACGTCTTGACCATCTACTCTTTAGTTTTTTCAATTGGTACCAGAGTTGGAAACAGATCAAAGAAGTTAATATCCCTTTCGAGATCCAATTAAAGAGAGAGATAGAAGGTTTCACGAGATCTATACTCAGAGACACACAAGGCATACCCAGAGAAAGAAGCTAAATCAAAAGTTCAATGTTATGAGTGTAAGGAATATGGTCATATAAAAAAACGATTGTGTGAGTGATAAAAAGGAGAAGAACCCTTGAAAGCTTTGAATGCAACAAAATGCTTCAATTGTCAAAATTTTGGACACACGAAGAATGAGTACCATGATGTGAAAAAGACAAAAAGTCTATTCTTACTCAAAAAGATTCAAATGATTCTAAGGAAGAAGAAGAAGAGGACATGGCTAGTTATGTTACATTCTATGACGTCATAGCAAGTGAAGATGAACAACCGAATGAAGAAAGTGATGATGATGAGCTTACCATGAGAGAACTATACGAGAAATGTATTAAAATGAGGCAACTCAATTTGAAGATTCTCAAAGAGAAGAATGCTGGTGAGTCACAATTAAAAGTTATCACAGAACAACTTATAAAGAAGCTGGAAGAAGTAAATCAAATCTCGAGTCAACTAGAAGAAACGAAGAAGAATTTGAAGATGTTATCAAATGAAACGGAGAAGCTGGATTATCTTTTAACAATAGGAAAAAGAGATTCAAATCATTATGGACTTGGTTATAAAGGAGAAAGCTCGGGAAATAAAGGAAAATTTGTTAAAAGTGAAGTTCTGTCGAAGACAGAAACACCTCAGATATCACAGAGTATACCTCCAGCACATGTGAGACCTAAATATCAACAAAAGAGCAGAGAAAATGTTACTACTGCGGGAGAAAGGGTCACATTCAAATCAATAGCTATCAAATAAATTATTATGATTGGAAACCTCGAAGGACATTCAACAAAAAGAAAAGTATGACAAGAACAAGATGGAATCAATTTCAATCACGATGGTTTCAAGGAAATTCACGAGGATGGAATCAATATCATTCACGACGGTCCCAAGGTAAGTCACGACAACACCAAGGTAAGTTTCCTTTTTGGTCAATACCTAACGTTAGAGAAATATGGGTTAAAAAGGGTGAAAGATATATGACATTAAAGAAAGCCTACGATTAAAAAAATTTGGGTAAAGAAACCAGATCTTAATGGCAATGCTGCATTCACCTCAATACAAAATTACCAAGATTCTATGTGGTACTTTGATAGTGATTGTTCAAGACATATGACAGGTAATCTTAGCTTGTTGTTCAAGACAACAGTTACATTTGGGAATAAGAAGTGAAGTGTTATCATCCTACACAAGATTCTATTCACCTTTGGCATCAATGTTTAGGATATGTTAAATATTGAACTATTATTAAATTCTCTAATTCTGAGTTAATTCGAGGTATGCCCAGGATGTCAAAGACAAAGGACGTTATCTGCAAACCATGTCAACAAGATTGGGATGGAAATGCAGATGATCGAAAAAACAATTTTGGAGGATGTTTCTTTCTTGGAAATAATCTTACTTCGTGGCACAATAAGAAAAACTCTATATCCCTATCCACGGTAGAAGCGGAATATATTGCGTCAGGGAATTGTAGCACATAACTTATTTGGATGAATACGGATTCTAAATCTTTCATTACTCATTGTGATAATACAAGTGTCATAAATATTTCAAAGAATCCAATACAACACTCTAGAACAAAGCACATTGAAATTAGACATCATTTTCTTACAGAGGTTGTTGAGAAAATGCAATTACTAGTTGAATATGTGCCTACGGAATGACAATTGGCTGATATTTTTACCAAACCTCTGGACATGAACCGCTTTGTGAAATTGAGAAAATCCCTTCGTGTTTGTGAGCTTTAAAAAGAAAAGGGTAAAGAATGTGATTTATTGTTTGAAAAATATATTAGGAGTATACTTATGCTGATATTGAGGTGCACATGGTATATTAGAAAAAGCTTTTAGTGCATAGATTGAAACAACACTCCTACATCCATTATTAATAAAGTACTTGAAAATGTACAATAGTTGATAAGAGTGCAATGGAGTTGGCTTGGGTCTAAGTGGTGAGAATACTCTAATCGAGCAACGAGTGCAAAAGTCTCATCAAAATCAACACCTTTAACCTGTGTGTAACCTTGAGCAACCAATCCAACTTTATCTCTAACAATGTCACCATTTTCATTTGTTTTGTTTTTAAAGATATACATTGTTCCAATCACATTTATATCAACCGGTCGAAGTACCAATATCCAAACATCAATCCTCACAAAATGTTCTAATTCCTCATGCATGGTTTTTACACAGAAAACATCATTTAAAAGCATCACTCACATTCTTAGGTTCCATTTGAGATGTAAAACATATGAATTTTACAATATCATGATAATTTACCCTTGGTTTACCTCTTATCTTTATATCATCACAAATGTCGCCAATGACATCATCAATGGAATGATTACGATGTACATTGATGATCCACATCCATTATTTGACGATCAGTATCATGGTTTTCTTCCATTATGGCTTATTTGTTTTCCAGTTCATTACGTACAAATGAGATATCAGTTCGATCAATAGAGTCTTCTTATACTAGATCAGAACAAAAACGAAATATAACTTTTTGAGTTAAATAATCTTCATCAAATACAACATTTACTGATTCAACAACCGATCTTGTTATCAAATTATAGATTTTGTAAGTATTTGTATTGGCTCCATATCCTAGAATATTCCTTCATCACTTTTTGTATCAAATTTTCCAAGATATTCCCTACCATTAAGAAAATAGCAAGTGAAACAAAAAATGTGGAAATAACATAGATTTGGACTCTTACCTTTCCAAAGCTCATATGAAGTTTTATTACACAACATGACGTACATAAAATCGATTTATGACAAGCTATAATTATCACTTCGGCCCAAAATCGAGTAGCAATAGATTTTGCATAAATCATAGCATGCACCATTTCTTGTAATGTTCTATTCATTCTTTCAACTACACCATTTTGGTTGAGGTGTTTTTGGTGCAGAAAATTCATGTAATGTTTTTCTAATTTCTCATTAGATTTGACCAACTCCATATAAAGTTTTCTTATATTCACCCATTCATTGTAGATAGTTTCCAGATCTATTTCATCTTCTTCGTTTTCACATTCTTAGTGATTTTGGCTTCACTTTCACCTTCTTCAATTATTCTAATAAAAGCCATAAAACTTCTTATTTCTTCTTCACTAATTTCTTCAGAATCTGAAATAGATTCTATGTAAGTGATTAACGATTTTCCTTTATTTGTGCTAGAGCCTCCACATTCATTTTTGGTGTGGCCATAACCCTTAGAGTTGTAGCATTGTGTTTCTCGTAGATTCTTAAAAAAACTCTTTCTCTTTTTGCAATACTTGGACATTTTGACTTGAAGTGTCCAAATCCTTTGCATTCATGATATTGAATTCTACACTTCCCTTCAATCTTAGAATATTGATCCTCGTCGTTATAATGCTTGAATCTTGTTCATGAATTTTTCATTTTTTTGTTCATCTATATTACATAGTCTTCTAGATTGTTTAACATTGAAATGTCATTAGTTGCTTTGAGAACTACTCCTCTATTCAAATCTTTGGATGTAGCACCTTGTTGAAGTTGAAGTTTCAATTCATATGCTGTCAAAATTCCAACAATTTTCTTTAAACTTGTTGTATTAGTATTTAAGGACATATTCATGGCACCCTTCAGAGTATGAAATTTCTTTGGCAGAATTCTTAGTATCTTTTTCGCCAGTTCATTGTCTTCAAAGGTCTGACCAAGTACATTTACTTTATTTGGAATTGCATTCATCCTACCACTAAAGTCTTTATCGCTCTCTAATTTTTCGAATTGATGTTCTAAAATGTCAAGACGAGTTCACATAACATTTGAAATATTTTCATGAATGGTTTTAGAGAATCCCATGCATCCTCTGCAAATTCATATATTTGAATATGCTTGAACGCATTGATGTCATATATGAGAACATAGTTGTAAGTGCTTTCGCAATTTAAAGTTGAATTCATTTTCACACTTGTTGTCTATTGATCTGACGGGTTTCTTTGACATTTCCATGTTCGTCTATTACTGTAGATGGACTCCAACCATTTTTCACTGCACTCTATGCATTTTCATCAATACCTCTGATACTTCTCTACATCTTCACTTTCCAATATCCATAGTTTAATGCATCCAGTATTACAGGTTTACAAAAAGAATATAGATCTCTTGGTTTGACTCTAGGTTTTTGTGACCTTCTCTTGTACCAATTGAAAAAGTGTGAAGACAATCTTAGTAAAGATCATGAACAAGAAATTGAACATCCAAAAACAATAATAGTTTTTATTCACGAATCAGTCTTTAAGTACACTTGCTTTTCAATACAAAGTACTTAAGACTACCGTAGTTAACTCCCATTGGGTTAGACCGTGAATATAAATAAATTCTTTTCTATAAACACACTATGAATCGTATATTTTCTCTCGAATTGTTCACTCTACTCTTTTATTAGAATATCAGCTATTGCATGTATTCTCCTCCTGGTATTCTCCCTAGATGTCTATGTCTTTTTAAAGTATCATTGAATACAAAATTTAGATCGAAATCAGCAATAACTCCTCTTGGTATTCAACTTGTTTAGCAATGAATAAGGAACAACCTCTTCTGATCTTCAACATCTTCTTTCTTTCATCGTGACTCTTCCCAAGACCAAAAGATGGAGACCAAATGAGATCTTGTCTGAATTCGGAGGCCACTTGTGGCAATAATCTCTCCTTGAAGGTTTGGTTCATGCCAACGAGTTTTCAAAGCACGACCCACCCATTTTTTCATTGTAGTTACCCGAAAACTTGCACGACTTGGCTCAAAGCCCCAGCTTTCGCCATTGTTAATCGCTCAATATTTTGTGACGAAGAAAACCCTCTTCGAAAATGCTTTGCTAACGAGTTCGTGCCTTACGTGGAGATCGATTTTGCATTTTTTTCACAAGTTGATGTTCTTCAAGATAAGGGTAATACTTTGTTTTCTACTCATATCCCTTACGGGTTATTGTCCGAGTTGATCTTGTACTATGGTTTTAAGATGGTTTAAATTTGGAGAGACCCAAAGTATACTTTCATCTCCATGTGGACTTTCCTCCACAAGGAAAAGTCTCAAGATGGCGAATTGGTGAGTCTCGAAGAGGCTTTCAACATGTTTTGCCGAGGTTTATCGGTGTATGGACCTTATCTTGATCATGTTTTAGGGTATTGGAAGACTGACCAAGAAAATCCCGAGAGAATTATGTTTTTTAAGTATGAAGAAATGACGATGAATCTGATTCCGTACATGAAGAGATTGGCAGAGTTCATGGGATATGGCTTCTCCTCAGAGGAAGAAAAGAAAGGGTATGTAGAGAGAGTGGTTAATCTTTGTAGCTTTAAGACATTGGAAAACATTGAAGCAAACAAAGAGGACCAAGAGAGGGAAGATCGACCCGCCATTTACGTGAACAATGTGTATTTCTAGAAGGGAAAGGTCGGGGATTAATAAAATTATCTTACTCCTCAGATGGCAGCTCTGATCGATGGAATCATGGCAGTGAAATTCAAAGGAACGTGTTTGCTTCAACATAAGGATTGATTCGTTTATTTTATTAAAACTTTCTTTGCAGGCTGATTCTGTAAGAATTTGATGCCAATATAAATTGATCTGTTTTCAGTTTATTATAAATTGCTCTCTTAACATTGAGAACATGGTCAGTTTTCATTTTGCTTCATGACTATATAAAAATTAAACAATTCGAGAGTTCATGGTATGATTCAGATATAGCTCTCTTTTACATATTGATTCTCTGTGTTAAATTGTTGATGATGAAGCATTCCATGTTTGCATCCGTTTTACATGTTTCGATGTACCAATGTTCCCATCTTCATTGATGAAGGAAAATCTCTTAAATTAATAAAACGAAAAGAGAAATGGTTTCCTAAGAGGAGGAACTATGAGTCTGATTCGTTTAACTTTCGCGAAGGCTTTTGATAACAAGTAATCCGTCATACTATTTTTATGATTTTTAGGTTTAGTTTTTATTAGATTTCTTGGACTTTACCGAGTTATTGAGCATATTCGAGGATTTCATCTACCATTTCGTGTTTTGTGTAGGAAATGAAGATATGAAGGAAAACACAAATGATTACGGCAATTCCACCCTGAATACGTAATTGAATGACAAGATACCTCATGTGCAAGGCAATGGATCCAAATGAAACACTCAAGCACCGAGCGAAAGGAGCGGAAACAGCAATTGAAGTGTGCACGCTCGGGCTGTGTATGTGCACCCGATCGGGCTGCAATTTGAACCAGAAATTCGCCGAGAGTTAGCCCGTCCCGGGCTCATAGGGTACACGCTCGGGAAGGCCAGCCCGACCAGGCAAAGAGTCATACACGCATGGGCTGAGCTGTGCCCGAGCGGGTGGAGGTTGTGCCCGAGCGGGTCCACCTTTTTCTCAACAACTTTCCTTGAATTTTGAACGGCTTGCATTTAAAAGGAACAGAAGGGGAAAGCCAAGATCAGACTGGAAAAGGCAAGAGAACAAGGGGAACGAACCAGGCAAAGGAGAAGGGAGAGAGCACGACCGAAGAAGGAGACTTTGGGGAACCGAAGGATTCGTCGGAGGTTACGCTCGGGATGATAGGGGAGTCGAACACTTACTTCGTTTTTGTTTGCTTCTTTATGTATTCTGAGTAGTTCTCGTTGCCATGGGTTAGGGATGCCATTGTATTGGATTGTTTAAGTTTTTAATGCTTGATTTCGGTTTTGTTCAATTGAATGGTTCGATTTGTGCTTAATGCCTTCATACGGCGTTGATTTCAAGCTTGAATAAGACTAGATCTATTCTACTGAGATTATGCATGTTTGAGGGAGATTAGAGATTCAGCTAGGCTTGGGAGAGTCAGATTTGAGTCTCGTGAATGAACTTTCGAATGAATTAGGTTAACGAGAATTTGGCTAACCGGTTAATCTATTTAGGAACGGTAATTATCGAGGTAGAATTCCCATTGTTCTTAATGCATCTAGAAGTTCCGCGCTACATAGGGATATGAGTGTCGTTGATTTCCTAGATAGAGGATTTAGGCTTACGCCAAGTCATTTCCGTTTATAGAGGTCGAGTTCCCATCCGACATTAGAGGTTGAATTCCCCATCGTTCTTCATGCATCTAGAAGTTCCGCACTACATAGGGATATGGGTGACGTTGATTTCCTAGGTAGGAGATTTAGGCTTACGCCAAGTCATTTCTGTTTATAGAGGTCGAGTTCCCATC
>CM071869.1:23833943-23871712 GCA_036759665.1 Gynandropsis gynandra | reverse complement strand
CGACCTAGCATCGAACATAGAGAGCATCATGACCGATCTTAAGGAAGACGCTACCGTTCGTGCAAGGAATTCGGCAATTTCGCGTGCCACACCGTATCGAGCACATATTGCACGCGAAACGCAACGGACGAGACGACGTCGAGGACGTCCACCTGATGAGTAGCATGCTTTGGTCAGGCTCGCGACCAAAAACAAGCGCTTCTCGGGAGGCAACCCGAGCCCCATATCCTTTTCCTCGTTTTCGTTTTATTTTCGTATTTACGAACTCCTTTTCATTGTTTTTAGTTTGGACAATTTTCTAGGATCTAGGAACCTAGTGATCTATCAATTATCGCTGCATATGTTTTACTCGTTTAATTTTTCGGTTTTGCAGAAGTACCCGATCGGGCAGCCACCTCCACCCGATCAGGAAATTTCAGATTCAGACGAACCCGGTCGGGCGACATCATAGGGTACCCGATCGGGCACCGTAATTTCTGCACGGTAAGTTATATTTTCGAGTAACCCGAGCGGCCAATTCACTTCACACAATCCATACCCGATCGTGCTCTCTCATTTGCGACCCTCTCACGCCGAATTCTAGTCGCCGGAGCCGCCTGGGTATCGTCGCCGTTTCACCGTCACGGGATTGGAACTCGGTTACTCGGAAATTCTTCTCCCCTCTCTTAAAAATCTGAAATTTCCTCATTCTCATCACAATTCCAGGTATGTTCATGAACTATCTTGAGATTAGGACTGCTATGAGTTAGATCTAGGTTTGTTTAGGAAGATTTAGGGTAATTTTGGTCGATTTACTCGCGATTCGCGAACTGCAGGTCGTGATTTCGTGATCTACCCGATCGGGCTAGGTATAGCACCCGATCGAGCGACCTAGACATGCACCCGATCGGGCGTCTTTCTCGCCCGAGTCAGGCACTACCCACGGGGGTAATTCGACAGTTTACTACCCGATCGGGCAACTCCTTGTACCCGATCGGGCGCCTCGCAGAACCGAGCCGATTGCTGATTTTTGTCTTTCGATTGTTTTGCAGATGGCCCCTAAGATCTTCCAGAGTTTGAAGAAGTGCCGATCTGACGCGTACGACCCAGAGCAAGGATGGCCAGCGAGGTCGGATGCGATTACGGAATTGACATCGTACATGCCCATCACCACCTCCCACCAGCAGTACAACTACCGGACTACGACATTCCTACCCGGTCAGAAGCAGAAGTTCACAGAACTTCAGCCGCGGATCTTCCCGTCCCGTTTCCTATCAGCCGAAGCGATGACCGCCCTTCACATAGGAGCGTATATAGACCACATCTTCGACACGCTAGATTTGAGGGGACTGAGGAACACCCAAGAGTATACATACCGCAACCTGACGGCTGAGTTTCTAGCTTCGTACGCTGCTTTCTTTCCCGAATCCAGAGATCGGGAGAGAGTTTTCATGGAGTTCCTCCTGCTGGGGTAGAACTACCGGCTCACCGCGAGACAGTTCGCGACGATCCTCGACGTTCCGCACTGCAATTTCATGAAGATGCCAGAGCATAACCGGAACCATCAAGCAGAGTTTTGGGCCCAAATAGCGTGCGGAGAGTATTCGACGAGGTCGAAGGCGAGCCACATACGCCACCCCGCCTTGAGGTATTTTCATTACTTCCTAGTTTCATCCATACTAGGAAAGGGAGCGCAAGGTGGTGTCAACCACACTGAGTTGGCCTACTTGAGACGGGTGGTGCAGTCGAGTTTTGAGACAGACGAGTGGGACATTGTGAACGTCGACCTGGTGTCGTTGGTGATGAGGCATTTTCTCGACATAGCCACCGAGAAGAGTAGCATAGACACGAAGATCATGTGCGGTGGTATTGTCACGATGATCGCACGGAGATTCGGGATCAACCTTGGCATCCTGACCGAGGACAAGATCGACGAAGAACCAGAGTTGAACCTCCAAAACCTGCGCAACCGAAGAGCGATTACATTGGAGAGATACAACGTCATCTGGTGCTACAAGGACGAGCATGGTCGGAACTTGGAAGCCGACCTCAGCGAGATTGAGGTGTCGGGTCTAGACGAGGAGAAATCCCGATTTAGGATTGATTCGACCATCGGGCACATCGGCCTGAGGCTAGCAGAGATAGCTCCACCTCCAGCCGCCGCACCGGGATCGTCCATCTCGAGGCAGCGCAGCCGACGCGCCACACATTCGCGCGTGCGCCCAGAGTATCCTCACCGCTGCTCTGACGTTCCTTCGATGGAAGGAGTCTCCGACATGGAGGCAGCGAGGCACGACATAGAGGCTGCGAGGTATGCAGAGCAGCAGCGATTCCAGGAGCAATCCATCCAGCATACCTACTACCTCACACAGTCCGTCCAACGATTTCAGCGGCTCAGTATGACGCACTACCAGGAGCCTTACATTCCGATCCCGCAGGATTATCATACTGGAGCCATCCCGTACCGTCCTCACATCCCATACGAGCTGGAGTCATTCTACTTCCCACCTGGGGAAGGAGCATCAGCGGAGCCAGCGGACCTACCGACCACCCGCGATGGAGCGCATGAGGATTAGATCATTTCTTCCTTTTTTTTCCTTTATTTCTTTTTCTTTTTATCTTTATGGACCTCTTTTTAACGTTTTCTTGTTTTTAGTTTTAGTTATCATGTACGCTCTTTCATACTTACGTATTTAGTGCTCTTTGTTCTATTCTCTTGCATTGCATGGTCTTATCTCAGGTCTTTCACACTAACACATGTATTAGAGCGCAAGAGTCACTACATCCGGATGTATCATGATTCGAGAAAGTCACACACACACACACCAGGTCACTACAAGAAAATCAGGTTTTAGGAACCGACAAATCGGTTCCCAATCCGTCCCTAAACCAGTTTAGGGACGGATTAGAGACGACCAGTGGTAGTATCCAATTGCGCGACTCCAAATATTTTCCGTCCCCAATCCGTTCCTAATTAGGGACAGAAATTTCAATCCCCAATCCGTCCCTAATTAGGGACCGAAAAAGTAGTCCCCAATCAGTCCCTGGATTAGGGACGGTTGGTTTTGGTCTCTAAAGTTTGGAGATGGAACTTATACGCCCGTCTCGAAATTTGGAGACGGCATCCATCCGTTTCCAATTGTTTTTTTTAAATAAAAAAAATTAAAATTTTTAAAGTTAATCGATTACATTAAAAGATAAATAGTAGTGTACATTACATTCCGATTACATATTTTTAAAAGTTCGATTACATTACATTCCGATTACATATTTTTAAAAGTTCGATTACATTACATTCCGATTACATATAATCCTAAGCCGTTCTGATTACTCCTCGTCGGAATCACTGTTCTGAACTGCATCCCAATCGATGTTAGGCATTTGCGCTTTCATCATGTGTAGAAGCTTATCCATACGCCTATCTGATCGTTCAGCATGCTTTGTTGATAGTTCAGCCTCCTTTCTTAATAGTTCAGCCTCCTTTAGTGCTTGTTCTACGCGCCTGTCGGATTCTTGGAACCTTTCGTCCATTTGATGTCGGAGCTCGTAATCCACTTTTTTTTACCTTTGGATGAAGTTGAATGCTTTGAGGACATTGCTCCAAGTCCAAAAATATGCCCTTTGTATGGCGTAACTTGCTGTAAAACAAATACCGAGAATTAATAACATTTCTAAATAATGAAATTAGATCATAGTAGAATGTAATTAGTACCTCGAGATACAATTCGTTGTACTCTTCCTGACTAAGAGTAGTTTGCGAGCCGTCTTCTCTCGATGGAATTTACGATACTCGCTCTGATGCCATGTTTTCAATTTCATCGTGAATGCTTTTCGCCTTAGAATCCACCCACGAACAATCTGACTTCTTCACGTGCGTATGTTCCAGAAATTCTATATACGATGGTTCGTGTCCCTTCTCTTTCGCCTGAAAAAAATAAAAAGACACAGTTTAATAAAATGTGAATTTTATATAAATGCATAAAGTTGAATAAAACTTACCAGATCTTCGTATACTTCCGCAAAAGAACGAGATCCTGCTGTGTGCACGCTCATCCCTAATAACTTTCCTCCTTGAATGTCAGCGCCCCTTCCAATGTTAGACGCATAGCCATCGGGAAATTTCACATCTTCTTTCAACCATTTCAACAATTTATATTTCGTATCATTTGACAATCTGAATATCGGAACTGGCACTTTACCGTCATCACCTATATGTAACTCCCTTCGTGAGCAATATTCTTCTAGATCCTTGCGTGATTTAATATTGTCTTTCGTCTTCCCCGTGACATTTAGTACTGTATTGATGATGTCAAAAAAAAAAATTCTTCTCTATGTGCATCACATAAAGATTGTGGCGAAGTTTCAGATTTTTCCAATACGGCAAATCCCAAAATATGCTCCTCTTGTACCAGTTATGAGTAATTCCATAACCAACAATTCTCGGATGATTGTTCCCTCCGCAATCTATACTCCTCGGAATACCCAAAGCAAGAAGTCGTTCATACAAAATTCTTCGCCGGCTGGAGGAGGAGATTTCCGCACAACTACATTCCTTTTAAAATTTCTCTTGTTGCGCCGTAATGCATCATCAACAGGAAGAGGAAGAAGATGACAATCAAACCAACTCGTCTTTCTTCCATGTTTCAACTAAAAAGCATCTGTTTCGTCCATGCAATATGGAGAAGCCAATCGACCATGCGTTGTCCATCCAGATAACATACTATAAGCTAGAAAATCACTTATTGTCCACATGAGAGCACCTCGTAACATAAAATTTTGTCGGCTCGACACATCGTACGCTTGAACTCCATGCCATAATTCTTTTAATTCTTCAATAAGTGGTTGAAGAAATATATCCAAACTTCTTTTCGGATGATTAGGCCCGGGAATCATTATTGTTAAAAACAAAAATTCCCGTTTCATGCACATATCCGGTGGTAAGTTGTAAGGTGTCACTATAACTGGCCACAATGAATAATTCTTTCCAGACATCCCAAATGGATTAAAACCATCGGTACAAAGACCTAAATAGACATTTCGACTCTCAGCCGCAAAATCAGGGTATACCTTGTTAAAGTGTTTCCACGCCTCACCATCTGAGGGATGACACATCTCTCCTTCCTGACTTGAATGCTCAGCATGCCATCTCATGTCGCTTACGGTCTCCACAGATTGATACAATCTTTTTAATCTGTCTGTAATTGGTAAGTACCACATACGACGATATGGAACCGATTTCCATTCTTTGTTAAATAAAACCGATCTTTTCCACAAAATAGACAATTACTCATCTCCGATGTCTCTCTCCAAAAAATCATGCAATTGTCTTGACAAACATCAATCTTTTGATATGGCAATAAACCCAAAGATCGCATCATCTTCTTTGTCTCATAATAGGAGTCTACTGCATTATTATCTTCTGGCAAATAATCTCTTACTAATTGCAATATCGAATCCATGCAATTCTCAGACAAATTATTTTCAGTCTTCAAATTCATCAAACGTGCAGACAGAGATAACTGTGATAAACCACTCCTACAACCATCATAAAGTGGATTCCTAGCACTTTCTAGCATTTCAAAAAAACTTTTTGCTTCTTCATTCGGATCTTCTTCAATATTTTCGTTTCTTTCACGGAATACATTTTGCACCATTTCCACATAGGGGTTCATTTCTACATCTTGAGAAGACTCAAATTCATCATGATGTATAGTGCCCCTAAAGTTTTCCACAACATTACTAGATCGTGGTGCAAATTTTTCTCCATGACATAACCACATGAAATAATTCGGGGTAAATCCTCTTAAATAAAGATGCTTCCAAACAGTTCTCTCATTAACAAATTTTTCATTCTTGCATTTCACACATGGACAAACCAACGTACCCGTTTCTTTGTAAACTTGTTGATTCGTCGCCATTGTCATAAACTGTGTGACGCCTTCTATAAACTCTTTCGGATGCCATTATATCGCAAACACTATAGAAGTTATGGGGTGAAAAATATGAGAGTAGCTTATGAAAAATGGATCAATGGTTGAGGGGTTAAATAGATTATTTATACACGGATTAGGAACATATTAGGGACTAAGAGATTAATTTTCCGAAAAATCGTCCGGAAACCGTCCCTAAATCTGTTTTTGAAGTCCTAAATTTAGGGACGGTTTCAAATCCGTCTCCAAAATTGGAAACGGATGGTCCGGGGACGGATTAGTGACGGATTTCATTTTTCGTCCCTAATCCGTGTATAATCCGTTTCTAAATTTAGGGACGGAAATGTCGATCCCTAAATTCCGTCCCTAATTTTCAAATTTCTAGTAGTGGGTGTACTCGTTATCTTTTTCTATTTTCTCGAATTTTTATCATGCGGGGATCCCTATAGGTCTCGAACACCGGGACGGTGTTTCGTTCAGGTCTCGGGGGGATACTCTTTCATTTTGTGATACGGATGTGTACTTAGAGCGACATGTTTAGACTTAGGATTAGGTTTAGGAATAAGATGGATATCTAGTGAAAATTTTTTCGAGTTTAGTCATGTTTTGCGATTTTGTTGAATTGTGGATAATGGTCTACGTTTGCTTAGAAGCTTTTTGATACCGATTAGTCGAGTAGTTGTGTTTGAAACCCTTATCTAGTTGAATTCACCTCCTTAGATTCGATACCAAGTAGTCATATCTCCGTATATACCGTCTAGCTTAGCTTTGTTGATACTTTTAGCGTTCATGAGTTAGATTCCACACGCTTATACTCCGCTGTCATCTAGGATACGTTTTTCGCTATTCCGAGTTAGGATTGACATGAATACATCGATATTCGATGGTTCGGGTCTAAGTGGTGGGTAGAGGCGCTTTTCTATGTCCTATGGGTTAGAGTGTTGCGTATTCAAGAAAAGAAAAAAAAAACCGAAAAAAATAGAATAAAATTCAATAACGCACCTCTTCACTCCGCTAAGGTCACGTGACCTTATGAGTGTGCCATAGGCAGCCTGGGTCTAAGTAGAAAGCCATCCCTCTTCGACTTCGACGTCCTAGAAACAAAGCGTGGATCTAAGTACCGAAAAGAAAGAAAAAATGCATAAGAACGAGAAGAAGAGATTTAAATGATATCAAAAGCTTAGAGAAATAGGTATGGAGATGGCTTGGATGTTATCTAGGGTTGTGAAGTAGACTTAGATTTTTTGTAGGATTTCATGGCACAACACTTTCGGTAGACATAAGGCTATACTCGATACGCTTAGGCTCTTATCCATGTGACACATTGATTTGCGGAATGACTAACCCTTCGATATTTTTGAGCTAGTATCCATCGTTATTAGATTCTTCTTGTACTAGACTTTAGTTTTGTTTGAGGACAAACAAAGGTTTAGGTCTGAGGGAGTTTGATAACACTGAAAGTGTATCAATTTTAAATGAGCTTTAAAAGATGGATTCCTGAACAAAACCACGTACTTTGAAGATATATCCACTCAGAGCCAAGATCAAGCCTTACAACCCAAAGGAACACCTGAGCAACGAGCGGAAAAGAGAAATTTCAAGGCAACAAGGCTGCCCGGTCGGGCACCATAGTCCACCCGCTCGGGTAAAACCTACGGGGTTTTATCCGCATACCTTGCACGACTCGGGCACGAAGGCAACGGGATCGGGTAGCCTTACCCGATCGGGCGCAAGATGTATACCCGCTCGGGCATTAATTCATCCCAAATTCCCCGAGAGTTTGCACGACTCGGGCCGCTCAACCACGCGATCGCGTACTGATACGCAATCGGGCTCTATGAAGGAACACGACCGGGCGCGCCTCTGCACGACTGGGCAACAGTGGTGCCTGAGCGGGCCGTGTAATTCGCAACAACCTAGATCTTGCATTCAAACGACCTAATTTAAAGAACAAAATAGATCTAGAGCAAGGGGGCGACATACAGGGCAAGGAAAGGCTGGGAAAACATCTGGAAAGGCTCGGGAGATGTTGGAGAAGAAGAGAAACATCAATCCTTACATCGGTAACACGATAGGGAAGGTCGAGGCATCGAATTTCCTAGAGTCTATCATGTTTAGGATTATGTTATCTTCGTCTTTTTTTTCTCCATGAGTGAGTAGAGTCCTAACTACGGGTAGGGATATCGGATTGTAATGGATGAACAATGACTTGCGTTAATGCTTAGATTTATTGATTTATTCTTGATTATCGGTTCTAAGCTTAACATTATCACTCTTACGCTAGTGCTGCCCGCTCAGTAACATAGGATTTCGAACTTTGTTGGAAGGTTAAAGAATGAATCTGGACCTGCTAAGTTGTAAGTTAAGTTTGGCTAATGAGAATCTGACCGGTCGGTTAGTCATCTTAGGGATAATGATTGCGTTCGTAAAGCTGCCATAGTACGGGTTAATCACTGCTGGAAGGTAGGGTTGCACGTACTCATGGTTAGGAGGTTTAGGCTCGGAAGAATCACTCCTCACCTTAGGGCATTAATTTCCCGTTGTCAAGATAAGTCGATAGATCTATGATCCTTAGTTGCTTCATTCATACGATTCCCGGTATCCCGACACCCGTAGTGTTCGTCATATCCGAGTTCACCCCAACCTAGTATCGTTGTCACCACTTAGGTTAGTTTTAGATATTTAGGACCATATCCCCTTCTATCTTTACTCGTCTTACTTTAGTTTCATTCTTAGTTTTTGGCTACTTTAGTCCCCAGAGATCGACCCTGGTACTACACGATCCGTATACTTGCGGTGAAGTGGTCTAGGATAATTTATAACTCGTGTTTTCACACGTCAAAGTCTAAGACACATTGTTTAATGGATATGACTTCAGGAAAAAAAAGCAAAGAACAAAGATTCACTTGGCTTCTTATCATAGACAATAACTCGAAGACTTGAGGAACAAAAGCAAAGAACAAAGATTCACTTATGATCATCAACAATAAACACTAAAACGTACCAATAAAAATGGTTGATTAGTGAGACTATTGAATGTTTTCAGAAGCTTCCTTTTGCATCGATGAATCCCCCGATTTAGTCACTAAAACTGGAAAATCAAATAGTCGATTAGCGAGAGTGTGGGTTCATATTTTATGTTTTGATTTGTGTGTGTTGCGGAAGCTTCCTTTTGATTTGATGAATCCAACAAAGAATTTTCTCATGGAAACTTTCATCGCTTTCGGAATTCGAAATAATCAAAATTAATAAATATTCAAACACAAACACTAAAACTTATCAATCAAATGGTGGTTAGCGAGACTTTGGATTCATATTTTTTTCTTATGTTGCGTGTGTTGCAAAGGTTCTTTTTTTTCTATGATTTCAATGAATAACTATGTCACGGAGACGTGCATCACTTTTAAAGCCCTACTAATCGAGACCAAACATAAAAGAACAAAAACACTTAAACTTACCAATCAAATCACTAATTTAGCGAGATCGTAGGTTCAGATTTTGGGTTACGACATTGTGTGTGTTGTGGAAGTTTCCTTTTGCTAAGATGAGTCCTCCAATATTTTCTCATGGAGACTTACATTGATTTAGTTCCACCATTACAAATGAATGCGTTGGTCATGAAGCAGATGGGCAACTGCACTACAAGTTTTAGGTGGCTCCTCCTACAATTTCTTGAATCATATAAAACTGAGAGTTTAATGGCTTTTCCATGGGAATCAAAACCCAAAAGCCATCTTGTGAAAAAAATTAATCGTGACAAAAAAATATGAAACTCATAAATTCAATCCAAAATTTAACAACTGTCAACTCGCCACTCGCACGTCCTCGCACAACCTCTCACCTGTGGTACTAACCTCGTGAAAATTATCGATCTCGCCTTCTTTGAAAATTGATCGATCGAATGATGGGTCGTAAGATTTCTACAATAAGAAATTTTCAAGACCTAGATAATCTTTCTCTAAATCAATTCATCGACCAAAACCTCAACAGAAGGTACTACGGATGTGAGAATGGATCTGTAATTGTGTTGGAGGAGTGGAAAGAATCCAAAACGTCGGCCATATAAGAGCGGCAAAGAGTGGTGGGAAATAAGAACTGGTGGGTGATTATCTCATTTTTGTACACGTTTCTCGCATGATTTTAGAGAATTTCGTGATGATAATTGTGATGTTTATGTGTAATTTTGTATTCGTTTTATTTATTTTTGTGTTCACATTTTCTTTCAGGTTTTAAGGCATATTTGGTTCATTTTAAAGCTAAAAAGTATACACGGGACAAAGTACGAGTGTCGAGGATCAAAATGGAGCAAACGAGACAAGAAACGGAAAAGAAATGAGCATGATATGAACTTTCCCGAGACAAAGGCATGCACGGCCGGGCAAGAAGAACCGCACGAAAGAGCATTAACTTAGGAGATTTGTGCCGAGAATGATGCATTGCCTGGACGTACACATTGCACGACCAATCATCCCCATTGAAGATTGCATGGTCGAGCACATTACCAAGCCCGGTCGGGCTCACAAATCAGCAAAACACCCCGAGAGGAATGCACGGCTCGGGCACAAGCGAAGCCCAGGCGATCACTTGCTTTGAAGACGTACCCGACCGAGTTGTATGTCGTGCCCAGCGGGCGCCCAACCCTTGCACGAAGAAATTAACACAAAAGGAAACCAGACACACAAAAAGGAAATGAGGCAGTCTGACCGGACACCTTGTTTACCGCGATTGGGTATAGCTTTGGAAACTTTCCTTTTCCGGGTTTGAATTGAATTTTCCCGGGGGGTAGTTCCCAAGTTTGATCGCATATGTTTTGGGGAGATTCGTGGAGTTTGTTCATCGAACAATCTTGGGAGAGGAAATTCGAGGAGTATTGGAAGTTCGAATCGATGCTTCATTTCGTTTGATTTTTATGCTCTTTAGACTATCTATTTCTTTCATTTTTTTCGAATCATGTCTGAGTAGTAGTTTTGTTCTAGGAGAAGGGATTAGCCTTTGGTAATCCCGAAACCTCTTTTGATTAATTTACGAATTGCAATTCCCTATTTTGGTTTATCTATTCTTTGTCTGAGTGTTTGAATGTCTTGTATTTGTGAAGGCCAAGTAGATGCATTTTTTAGGGACTTAGGAGAAAGACTGAAAGCAGAATTCTAATCCCGGATAATCAGGCATAGAACAATCGAGACTAAGTCAGAAAAGTATAGTAGTAACGGTTGAGGATTAATCAGATAAATCATAGAACTTGATGGATTTAGTTTAAGGTATCAACCACAAAAGTAGGGGGCAACTAGACTAAATCACGTTTCTATGCCTTGAAAGAGGGTAAAAAGCATATTAGGATCATCTGTCTTAGATATATTGATTGGGAATGCATGATTAGGTTGATTGATTTATGGTTTCGGAAGTCTTGTGGTGAAACTGTATCCTAGAATATTTGTTCATTGCCAAGAACTCATTAGTTTATTGCTTTTAGCTATTTGATCTGAAAACCATACTCATTTGTAGCAAGTTTGATTCCTTGTTTGAGTTTAGTTTGTATTACGTAGTCTCTGTGGGATCGACACCTAGAGTACTACACACGTGTCGTACACGTGCAGATAGTTTAGATTAATTTTGTTTAACTTGGAACGCATCAGTGGGAGAGATGGAGAAGACCAAAGAATGCAAAGTGCAATAAGATGCAATAAACAATATTCGATTTACTAACTCGACTGCCATGTGGACACTAAAGTGGTAGTATCAGAATTCAGTAATCTAATTTTTAATGTATAAATTTATCAACTTGATTTTCCAAATTGTTTTCTATTTCATTTTTCATAATTCTGTTTCCGAAATCTAAATAAAGAATGAGTTTTTCTAAATTAGCTAAAATCTGAATTATAAATTTGTGTGAGCCTTTCTATGGTTTTTCTCAAGTCTAGTTGTCATCTTTTGCTCCAGAAGCGTTTTTAAAAATGTCAAACAAAGTTTTTGCAATCCATGCAAATGAGGTGTTCAGTTCGATTGACTCATAGAAAATGCATTTCGGATTTGTTGTAATGATAAATCTCGATATTTACATTCCTTATGTACACCTAGTTCACATACAATCCACGTTTTTCACCTGAAACCTTTATCTCAACTATATCATTATACTAAGACCACGTAAAACTTATTTCTTCGTCTTCTTCCATCTCCCAAAATCTTAACATGCATGTTACGCTAACAATTAGTTGTCTATGAAGTCTTGATGGTTCTTTAACTGATCCTATATGACGATGTGATATTTTGAGTTGAGATATGTGTAGTGTTGGTGGCGGTTTAAAAGAATTGATTCGACTACGTGCGATATCAAGTTGTATCACATAGGATGACAAATGAATCCTACAAATTCTTATATCAACCATATTCCAGTAATGTGTGTTCGGATTTAATTTACTATTGATTCATTATGGATTCATAAAGATGAGAAATACGGAAATTCACATTTAAAAGATGATAGAGCAACTCTTCGTTTCATGTAGTTCATTTTCTCCTCTCTGTGACAGTCCTTCGTTTCTTCTATTTTCCCGTCATTGTATAAACTCTTCTTCTTTCAGTATAAACTCTCTCTATCATTAACCATTTTCTAATCCCACGTTTGAGTGTTTGCAAAAAAAAAAAATTGGCAACAAAACCTTATGCATTATAGAATCTAAAAGCCACATGTGAAAGGGTTTCAATAGTGTATCCTCTCTCGTGGATACCTATGGCCTAAACCCTTCACACTATACATATCTCTACTTAAAAATAATCGTTTCCACACCCATTTGCTTGAGACCTACTGCCGTACTAGTTAGAAACCATTCAATGTAATGGTTGCGGAAGCTTCCTTTTGCCTTACTAGTTAGAAACCATTCAACCTAATGGTTTCTTCCATTCATAATAATATATTTATTTATTAATGGACAAGTGTTATAGATATTGCGTACTCGTAAAAATATCCGCCTAGTTCCACCTAGGTCTTCACCTAATCGTTCGACGGTTAGAAACTGTCCAACAGCCAATTAGATACTAATTAGCGAATCTGATTTTTTTTAAAAAGTAGTTCAAAAAATGTCATTTTGACATTTAGAAAAAAAATAAAACAAAATTTTATTTGAAATAAATAGATTTTCTTATTCTTGTACCCTATAACCCTTAATATATTGTAAAAAATAGAGTTGATACTAACAATTAAGAAAATATTTTAAATACAAAAAATGTTTGGCCACTGACTAATCCGTCTAAACACTAGACACTGGTCGATCGCGGTCTAACACCTAATAACTTTTAAAACACTCCAAATATTAGATAGAAGAGACATTTGGAAAAATATCTCACGTTTATGTCCTCTTGCATGAAACTTCATTAGATTCCAAATAGGTAATGACATAACATGAACATTCTGGTATAATCTCGACCACCATTGTGCTTTTGTTAGGAGCTCATGAAACCAGAAACGTGGGCATCCTCCCCCATCTGTTTTGGCCTAGACAACACAAAATGAGATGCGTGTTAGAATTGCTCGCTCTAATGACTATTTATGCTATTTCATACATCAACACTATATCTCATCTCTTTTCCACTCGAGACTCCAAGACCGCTATTACTGGTCCTCCAATCATTGGAGCATTCGAGACTTCTCATCCAACAAAATGTGGTGAGGTACAAAAACTTCTCACCAAGGGTCCTTTGGCATAAGACGATCATATGGTTTTTATCCCATGTACCTAAACACAGATCATTCTTTTGGTTCACCTTCTAAGTCTTGAAAGGTTGGCATTTTGGAACCCAAGAATTGCCCCCACTTCATTTTCCATCGCCACTGGAGGGTGTGCCTGCATCTTTGGAGTTTGTGTCTACCTCCTTCCGATCATTCATCCCTTCTATAGATTCCTTTACCCTTCATGACATCAGAGCACCATCATCTCTCTTCACATGTCTGACCTCCATGAAAAGGAATCACCTCACAAAATTATTATTCAATGGCCAGTTTTGCGTTTGTAAAACGACTTATCTACGTTAATGCCGCGAAATTGGCACTGGCTAGATCACTATTAATAAATAGTAAGCATTAGGCTAGCATTAGAAATGAAAACACTTAAGCTAGCATGTGTTACATAGCCCAATGCCGCAACAACATATCGTGTTAAAACATGGAGTTCACAACATTGTTGCGAATTTTGTTACAAATGGTGGTTATCCATGGTAACACTGACATAACGCGAGGTAGCGATTGAACTGGTGATGTCTTTGTAACGCAAACTAGATTTGAGATGGGTAACGAGAAGGTACATATAGTATTGCATTGATTGAAAAAAAATTTGATGCCAATGTTTACGTGGATTGCGTTGAGGCTATGAACGCCCTTCTAATTAACATTGACTGAAAAAGGGTTTTATTTTTTTTAATGTGTGTGTAAGTCGATAACTTGAGATCGATGCTGATCTATTTTTATTTAAAAAAAATTTAATTTTTAATTAAAAAATACAAAAAAAATATTAATTTAAAACAATTTGTTGTTTAAAAAGTTTTGTAATTCCACAATATCGATCTACAGTGATGAAGATGACAATGATGCGAATGGGGTATAGAAAGATCTGAATTGAAAACCAACAGACACAAAATAAAGTCTAGCTTGTACTGCAATTGTAAATCTAAAATAAATATTATGGTTTACAGTCATCATGTGCAATATAGTTTTACGCTCACTATATTTATAATGATATATAATCAATAGTTACATAGAATTTCAACCATGATGCATATTTTTGTTTTTTCATCATTACTAGATCTTCAGCAATCAAATGCAAACTATTCATTTGCCTTGTCATTAAAAAAATGCTCTATGTACATAGAAATATAAGTGAAATAGTTTTGTAGTATATATATATATATATGAAATAAATTTACCTTTCATATTAATTGATCTCTTCTTAATATAATAAAATGTAAGTATGTGCATGATGAAATATTTGATCAGTAATAAACATATAGAAAATATCGGTAACAATTTAATTGTACGTTAATATAAGATTTTTTATTCATGCTTCATGATCTTTGCTTGTAATTTTTCACCCTAATAGGGTCAAAATAGTATTCAGTAAAGTATAATATATGAATCTTTGCGTTGATATATTGTTTTAAAATTTATCTCTCATTTAATGCTTTTGTTTTTACCTAATTATTAAGATGGAAAAATAATTGATCAATGAGATACATCCATCAAAATTGTATAGGACCACCAACTTTACAAGGATGATGTGTTTTCAAATGTTCAATTACTTTAAAAAATGAGGCAAGACTTTTTCCAAAGTACATATGATTTGGATCATAGTTTTTTTTAAAACTCGTAGACAATTGAGTTTTATTGTTTGCGTGCAAATAACTCTATAAACTAAGCTAATATCAAACAAGTGTTGAACAATTTCCAATAGGAGTTCCAAAATATCTAGTTGAATAATTCATTGCATGAAAACATGATATTCATGACTTTTTGTACCATGTAAGTTTTCATCATTATAATCCACACAACGAGCTATATTCAACATATAACCATAAAAAATTAAAATCTTCTTGTAACCATTTTCCTACTGCATTTCCTATTGTAACGCTATGCTTAAAAATGGTTACAGGTGATTTATCATATTAGAAATTCAAGCTCCTTTTTTGCCTTTTAAAAATTGTTACAGGTGATTTATCATATTTAGTATTGTCTTTTAACTTTAAAAAAAGATTTATTATCATAATGATAATGTTACTAAATAAATTTTTTCTCTATTTCAGAACTTCAAGGTTGTGACGAAGGATACAGTTTTGCCAACAGAGGAAATCCCAAAACATATTGTATTTTATACTAACTACGGTAATGTCCAAATCCTTTACGTTTATTGATATAAACCCCCATCTAAATTCTCTTGTTAGATTGATGGAAACATATTAAAATTTCTTAGAAACTCAATAGCTGAACATGGAACTTGTTTTTGCTAAGGAAATGATGCTCCACATTCCAACTACAATCCAACTAGAAAATCAAGTTCAGCGAATAATGTTGTAATACTTATGGTCTAGTTTTGATAAGTCGAACAACATTCCGAATCTCTCCAAGAACTCGGTAAGTCAAAGAAAAGAAACTCACAAATTGTTATATTTTGGTGAAAATATCAATCAATATGTCTTCTATTTATATATAACAACAAATAATGAAAAATTGAAAAAAACCGGATTTTAAAAACAATGGGAAAATATGCTCGGTCGGTGGTAAGCGTCACAACAATTTTAACCCTAAAATCAGTAGAACTAAAGTACATTTGATCAAGCAACTCCTACACTAGATCGAGATGTGTAATGGGCAAGTGAAGTGATCTAGTCCACCGAATTTAGTCAGATAGAGCAATTCTCTGCTCGGTAGAGCGAGTTTTTGATCCAGCCGAGCGTTTTCACCACCTTCAGCTTCTTCCTCCCATCGGTCTTCTTTCCTTGTATGGACCTCTTATAGTCTTGTTTCAGTGCTCCTTGACGTCCTAGTGGAATCGTTGTTCATCCTTCTATGTCCTGTGGGCAGACACATACCGAAGGTTCTTTGCCTTTGCCCTTGTTGGTTGTCCTCGTACAATTTGTGGCGGATCCAGATCTCATCCTCATTATTTATGGGGATCATTATGATCACAATGATCAATAAAATTTAGTTGTTGTAATAGTATATCATCTCTTGAAAACTTGTATTATGCATGTTAGTCCATTGTCTTAAAAAATGAGTTTGTCCTAAAGGATGATTTAATAGAAAAAATTGAAGATTACTTTTAACCAATATGGATTTCTATCATATTTTAATATGAATGAATATGTATCATCTTTACATTATGGACAAGAAAGATCTCGACATGTATTTCAACCACTCAACATATAATAAACGGAAAAATCACTTAATTTCCATATCAATAACTTTGATATTTTTTTCTAGAAATATCATATTCTTCAACGATGCGTTCCAAAAAGTAATTCGACTCATCCATCAAAAGAAGGCCGAAAATATTTCAAAATAATTTTTGAATAATCTAGACGAGGTATGATGATGCAAAAAAACATAATTTTTATTTCAAACACATTGTTGGTACTATATGCACCGTATGCTACGAAATCTTCAATGCAAAACACTAGATTAATGTATCTACTTTCTAAAGCAAACAGATGATTGATTAAATGTAAAGTGTATCAATTTTAGGCTAGGTATTAGTATCATTTTCGCATATCATTCTTAGTTAGAGTTACATTTTCGATATGATTCTTCTTTACATACGCCCGTTTTGTTGGTTTTCAAGTTTTTGGGTGACAAGGCCTAAACGAGCATGAAAAGATGAATTTCTGAGTAAAACCGTGCATTTGAAGGTATAAATCAAGCCTCTGAACTCAACGGAACACCCAAGCAACGAGCGGAAAAGAGCAAAATTAAGAACTGAAGAGTGCCCAATCGGGCACTGAGGTCTACCCGCTCGGGCAAAACCTACGGGGTTTATTTGCAACACCTTACACGACCCGGGCACGAAGGCAACATGATCGGGTAGTGATACCCGATCGGGCGCAATCAAGGTACTCACTCGGACGTTAATTGTTCCTGAAAATCCCCGAGAGTTTACACGACTCGGGCTGTTCAGACACGCGATCGGGTGCTGATGCCCGATCGGGCAGGACGGAGTACACGACCGGGCGAGGCTCTGCACGACCGGGTAAAAGGTGTACCCGAGCGGGCCGCCTTTCTCGCAAAAAACTAGATCTTGAATTCAGACGAGCTAATTAATAGACCAGAACAGATCTAGATGAAAGGGGGCGACGCCTAGGGCAAGGAAAGGCTGGGAAAACATCAGGAAAGGCTTAGGAGACGCTGGAGAAGGAGAGAAGCATCAATCCACACATCGGTAACACAATGTTTAGGGTTTATCATGTTTAGGGTTGTGTCATCTTCTTTGTCTGTAATCTCCATGAGTGAGTAGGTTCCCAACTATGGGTTAGGGATATCAGATTGTAACGGATGTACAATTTTATGCGTTAATGCTTAGATCTATCGTTTTGTTTTGATATTCGGTCCTACAATCAACATCATAACTCCTATACTAGTGCTGCCCGCTCAGTAACATAGGAATTCATACTTTGCTGGAAGGTTAAAGTATGAATCCAGAACTGTTGAGTTGTAGGTTAAGTTCAATTAATGAGAATCTGATCGGTCGGTTAATCGACTTAGGAATTAGGATTGCGTTCGTAAAGCTGTTATCGTACGGGTTAATCACTGCTGGAAGGTAGGGTTGCACGTACTCATGGTTAGGAGGTCTAGGCTCGGCAGAATCATTCCTCACCTTAGAGCATGAATTTCCCATTATCAAGATAATTCAATAGGTTTATGATCTTTAGTTGTTACATCCATACAATTCCCGGTATCCCGACACCCGTAGTGTTCGTCATTATCAAGTTTTCCTCAACCTTCTATCGTTGCCACCATTAGTTTAGTTTTCTAGATAGTTACACCACACCATTGCTTACTTCTCATCGTCTTAGTTTAGTGATATTCTTAGGATTGGCTGCCTTAGTCCCTAGAGTTCGACCCTGGTACTACACGAACCGTACACTTGCGGTGAAGTGGTCTAGGAAATATATTTAGCTTGATATTTCCGTCATCAAGTTTTGGGCGCCGTTGTCGGGGACTATTAACGGCCTAGACTAAGGATTAGCTAGATTAAGATCTAGTCCTTTCCGGAGTCTTCTTTTGTTTTTCGTATTTTTGTTTTTGCTTTTGTTTGTTTCTTTTTATGGAGTCAAAATTTTCTTTACCTCACAGAACTTAATCGAGTTTGATGTCCTTTATCTCGCGAGGTAACATGGACAACTTCAACTCTTTGGGTGCCGACATAGCTGAATTGAGGCATCAACTTTCCGACATTCGTCGTATGCTCTCCGACGTATACCATCCGCAATACTCAAAGCAATCATGGGAACCAAACGCTTGGGGGTATGAAGAAGAGATCTACGACATCTACTATCAACCTTACGGGAATACGTACAATCACGAATGGAGCGATCACGCATACTTCCCGTACAAGAACACCGAGAGTATAGTGAATGTACAACAATAGTTTGGGAATTTCCAGCCATGGACGGAACCCCAAACCCAGAGCTATCAGTCATATGTACCTCAGCCATACCGAACCCAATCCGTAGCAGCCCCTGATTATCCCGCCACGTACGCCTACCTCCTTGAACTGTTTGAGAGTCAAAACAACTTGGTTATGGGAGTGGTAGCGGAACAAGAAAGCGCCAATGAGCAGATAGGTAGCTTATTTGGACAATTGGTCGCGCAAGCTTCAGAACTTGCACAAGGGGCATTGCACATCGGAAAGTTTAGAAATAAATCCTCGTGAATATGTCAGCGAAATCTATCAAAGGGATTTTGAGACGGTAGATCAACCAAGTCCATCCTTGATTGAAAAAGAAGATGAATCTAACACGGAAATGGATGAGGCTACGGACATTCATGAGCACGTGAAGAAACCCAAGGTAGAAGAAGAACTCAGCTTAGTGGACACGATTGAGCAACCATGCCCTATCGACTTCGTGTTCCCCGAAGGCATCTTTGAAGATTTAGCCGAGGAAGGTTGTGAAGAATTTCAGATTAAGGATTCCTTATATATGTATCTCATAGCAGCCGCTGAAGGAAACTACAAAGTACCAACTGAGCTGCTTAACCGTGAGAAGAAAGAGGAATCCCCCGACCGAGACTTCCACACAACCCGAGCTAATTGCGGTGCAAGTCAGTACACAAATGAACCCAAGATGCCGAGATGCTTCACCAAACGTCTAGCTCACAATTGAGACATCGACAAAGCACCCAAGGTAAAGATGAAGCCTTCATCGCAAAGGCTCACACATACAACATCTCTGGCGAAGCTGGAGGAAACGAATGACAAACGCCTAACCGGGTACATGGAGTACTCAACCGGACTTATCAACATCTCAACCAGAATGTTTGGACAATACGATCTAGCACCCAACATAGAGAGCATCATGACCGATCTTAAGGACGACAATACTGATCGTGCAAGGAATTCAAAAAATTCGCGTGCCACACCTTATCGAGCACATATTGCACGCGAGACGCTACGGACAAGACAACGTCGAGGACGTCCACCTGATGAGTAGCGTGGTTTGGTCAAGCTCATGACCTTAAACAAGCGCTTCTCAGGAGGCAACCCGAGCTCCATATCCTTTTTAGTCGTTTTTCGTTTTATTTTCTATATTTTTGAACTCCTTTTCATTTTTTAGTATTTGGACAATTTCTAGGATTTAGGAATTTTTAGTGGTCTATCGATTTTTTTTGCTGCATTGTTTTTCTCGAAGAATTTTTCTGTTTTGTAGCACAGCCCGGTCGGGCAGACACCTCCAACCGAGCGGGCAACGTCAGATTCAAGGGAACCTGGTCGGGCAAAAGTCTCAACTCGAGCGGGTAGGTCAACACGAGAGACGCCCGATTGGGCGACGCAGAGTACCCGATCGGGCACCGTAAAATCTGCAAGGTAAGTTATATTTTGAGTAACCCGAGCGGCCACCCTCACTTCCGAAATTTCACCCGAGCGTGCTCCCAGAACTTTCAGCCCCTCACGCCGCAATCTCACCTGCCAGAGTCGCTCGTGCGTCGCCGCCGTTCACCACCGTCACCAGTTACTCGAAATACCTTTCTTCCTCCCCTCTCTTGAAAAACCTAAAAAGTCCCTCAATTTTCAATCGAATCCCAGGTATATTCATGAACTATTTTGTGATTTGGACTGCTATGGGTTAGATCTAGGTCTGATTAGGAAAGATTTAGGGCAAATTTGTTGATTGGATCATGAAACGTTAACTGCAGGTCGCCATTTCGTGATTCAACCCGACCGGGCTAGGTTTAGAGCCCGGTCGGGCATCCTGGATTTGTACCCGATCGGGCGTCTTCACCACCCGAGTCGGTCGGTGCCTATGGGGGTAATTAGATGAATTAGAGCCCGACCGGGCAACACCTCCTACCCGATCAGGCATCATGCAAAACCGTGATTATCGCTTATATTTCTTCTTCGTTTCTTTTGCAGATAGCCCCGAAGATCTTTCGGAGCTCAAAGAAATGCCGATCTGACGCAAATGACCTAGAGCACGGATGGCCAGCGAAATCGGATGCAGTCACAGAATTGACGCCGTACATGCCGATCACCACATCCCACCAGCAATACAACTATCGGACGACTACCTTCTTGTCCGGTCAGAAGTCGAGGTTCACTGAGCTTCAGTCGTAGATTTTCCCATCCCGCTTCTTATCCTCCGAAGCGATGAGTGCTCTCCACATCGAGGAGCACATAGACGCCATCTTCAACACCTTGGGATGGACGGGACCGAGGAACACGCAGGAGTACACATACCGCAACCTCACGGCGGAGTTCTTCGTGTCGTACGCAGCATTCTTCCCTGAGTCCGGAGATCGGGAGAGAGCCTTCATGGAGTTCCGTCTGCTGGGACAGAACTACAGGCTCAGCGCAAGACAGTTCGCAATCATTCTTAACGCTCCGCATTGCAACTTCACGAAGATGCCTGAGCACAGCAGGAGCCGTCAAGCGCAGTTCTGGGCTCAGATTGCGTATGGTGATTACTCGACGAGATCGAAGGCCAGCCATATACGTCACCCCGCCCTAAGGTACTTTCATTACTTCCTAGTCTCATTAACAATAGGAAAGGGAGCACAAGGCGGAGTCAACCACACAGAGTTGGCATACCTTAGGCGGGTGGTGCAGTCAGGCTTTGTGGCAGACGAGTGGGACATTCTAGACGTCAACTTGGCGTCGCTAGTGATGCGGCATTTCCATGACATCGCCACCGAGAAGTGTAGCGCAGACACGAAGATCATGTGCGGTCGCATCGTCACGATGATAGCACGAAGAGTCGGGATCAACCTTGGCATCCTAACTGAGGACAAAATCGACGAGGAGCCCGAGCTGAACCTCCAGAACTTGCGCAACCGAAAGGCGATTACGATAGAGAGGTACAACGTTATCTGGAGCTACAAGGACGAGCACGGTCGCAACTTGGAAGTCGACCTTAGCGAGATTCAGATGCTGGGTCTAGACGAGAAGGGCTCCCGATTCAGGATTGATCCAGCCATCGGACACATCGGCCCGAGGCTAGGTGAGGTAGATCAACCTCCAGCCGCTGCACCAGGACCATCTATGTCCAGACAGCACAGCCGACGCGCCACTCACTCACGTGCCCGCCCAGAGTACCCTCATCATCGCTCCGACTTTCCTTCCATGGAAGGTGTCTCCGACGCACGCTCTTAGGTTGTGGAGGAGACCAGGTACCAGTCTTTTATGGCAGAGCAAAGGTACGATCTGGAGGCGGCGAGGCACGACATCGAGGCTGCAAGGTATGCGGAGCAGCAGCAGTTGCAGGAGCAATCAATCCAGCATATGTATTACCTCACGGAGTCCGTCTGTAGATTCCAACAGCTTAGTATGCAGCATTACCAGGAGCAATACGTGTCGATCCCTCAGGACTATCATACTGGCGCCATCCCGTACTGCCCGCACATTCTCTACGAGCTGCAGTCCTTCTACTTCCCACCTGGGGAAGGGGCAACCGCGGAGCCAGCAGACCCTCCGGCCACCCACGGTGGAGATGATGAGGATTAGACCACTCTTCCCTTTTCCTTTTTCTTTCTTTTTCTTTTTCTTGTTTTATGGACCTATTTTCTTATTTTTCTTTCTTTTTTAGTTTTCGCGCATGTGTACGCTATTTGAACTTATTGATTTAGTCATCTTTGCTCTATCTCTTGCGTTGTATGGTTCATATCTCAGGTCCTCCACAATAACACCCGCAATAGAGCAAAAGAGTATCACAATCCGGATGTATCACAATTCGAGAAAGCCACACACATCAGGTGTACTCGTTCTTACTTTTTATATTTTCTCGAATTTGTGTTTGGCATGCGGGTATCCCTCATAGGTCTCGAACACCGGGACTATGTTCCGTTCAGGTATGGGGGTACTCTGCGTTTAGCGTGATACGGATTATTTTTTTAGAGCGACATATTTGCGTTTAGGATTAGGATTAGGGTTAGGATTAGGAATAAGACGGATACCTAGTGAAATTTTTTCGAGCTTTAGTCATCTTTACGACCTTGTTGAATCGTGAACAATAGTCTAGGTTTGCTTAGAAGCCTTTTGGATACCGATTAGTCTAGTAGTTGTGTTTGAAGCCACGATCTATAGTTGAATTCACTCCTTAGATTTCGGTACCAAGTTGTCGTATCTCCGTATATACCGTCTAGCCTTTGCTTAGTTGATATTTTTATCGTTCATGAGTTATTAGATTCCACACGCTTATACTCCTGTCATCTAGGATAAGTTTGTGAGTATTCCGAGTTATGATTGACATGAGTACATCGATGATCGATGGTTCGGGTCTAAGTGGTGGGTAGAGGCGATGTTCTAGTCCTAAGGGTTAGAGTGTTGCGTAATCCAAAAAAAAATAAAAAGCGAAAAAAATAAGATCTTCAATAAAGCACTTCTTCACTCCGCTAAGGTTACGCGATCTTATGAGTGTGCCATAGGCAGCCTGGGTCTAAGTAGAAAGCCATCCCTCTTCGACTTCGATGTCTTAGGAACAAAGCGTGGATCTAAGAAAAGAAAAGAAAAAAATGCATAAGAACGAGACAAATTTTAAAGATATCAAAAGCTTAGGGTAATAGGTATGGAGATCGCTTGGACGTTATCTAGGGTTGTGAAGTAGACTTAGATTTTTGGTAGGATTTCATGGCTCAACACTTTCGGTAGATATAAGGCTATACTCGGTACACTTAGGCCTTTGTTCATGTGACGCGTTGATTTGCGGAATGACTAACTCTTCGAAATTTTGGTGCTAGTATCCATCGTTATTAGATTCTTCTTGTAAGTCTCTAGTTTTGTTTGAGGACAAACAAGGGTTAAGGTCTGGGGGAGTTTGATAACATGTAAAGTGTATCAATTTTAGGCTAGGAATTAGTATCATTTTCCCATATAATTCTTAGTTAGAGTTACATTTCCGATATGATTCTTCTTTACATACGCCCGTTTTGTTGGTTTTCGGGTTTTTAGTGGACAAGGCCTAAACGAGCATAAAAAGACGAATTCCTAATTAAAACCGCGCATTTGAATGTAAATTCACTCGGAGCCAGAATCAAGCCTCTGAACTCAACGGAACACCCGAGCAACGAGCGGAAAAGAGCAAAATCAAGAACTGGAGAGTGCCCGATTGGGCACTGAGGTCTACCCGCTCGGGCAAAACCTACGGGGTTTATTTAGAACACCTTGCACGACCCGGGCACGAAGGCAACATGATCGGGTAGTGATACCCGATCGGGCGCAATCAAGGTACCCGCTCGGGCGTTAATTGTTCCTGAAAATCCCCGAGAGTTTACACGACTCGGGCTGTTCAACCACGAGATCGGGTGCTGATGCCCGTCGGGCAGGACAGAGTACACGACCGGGCGAGGCTCTACACGACCGGGTAAAAGGTGTACCTGAGCGGGCCGCCTTTATCGCAACAAACTAGATCTTGAATTCAAACGAACTAATTAATAGACCAGAACGGATCTAGATGAAATGGGGTGACACCTAGGGAAAGGAAAGGCTGGGAAAACATCAGGAAAGGCTTAGGAGACGCTGGAGAAGGAGAGAAGCATCAATCCACACATCGGTAACACAATAGGGAAGATCGAGGCATCGAGTTTCCTAGGGTTTATCATGTTTAGGGTTGTGTCATCTTCTTTGTCTGTAATCTCCATGAGTGAGTAGGTTCCCAACTATGGGTTAGGGATATCGGATTGTAACCGATGTACAATTTTATGCGCTAATGCTTAGATCTATCGTTTTGTTTTGATATTCAGTCCTATAATCAACATCATAACTCCTATACTAGTGTTGCCCGCTCAGTAACATAGGAATTCATACTTTGCTGGAAGGTTAAAGTATGAATCATGAACCGCTGAGTTGTAGGTTAAGTTTGATTAATGAGAATCTGACTGGTCGGTTAATCGACTTAGGAATTAGGATTGCGTAGGGTTGCACGTACTCATGGTTAGGAGGTCTAGGCTCGGCAGAATCATTCCTCACAGTAGAGCATGAATTTCCCATTATCAAGATAATTCGATAGGTTTATGATCTTTAGTTGTTACATCCATACGATTCCCGGTATCCCGACACCCGTAGTGTTCGTCATTGTCAAGTCTTCCTCAACCTTCAATCGTTGCCACCATTACTTTAATTTTCTAGATAGTTACACCACGTCATTCCTTACTTCTCATCGTCTTAGTTTAGTGATATTTTTAGGATTGGCTGCCTTAGTCCCTAGAGTTCGAACCTGGTACTACACGAACCGTACACTTGCGGTGAAGTGGTCTAGAAAATATATTTAGCTTGATATTTCCGACATCAATGATATGTCTGAAAAATGCTGCATTTCTTCATCTACTGGCTTGTGTTTTGCATGCCATGATATGTGCAATATTGTATGTTGTGTTTTGTACAATATCTTCAATCAATAAACAATTGGCAACATTATTTGTATGAAATTCTTTTATTTTGATTTTTCTTTTTAGTTTTAAATCTTTCATCCCCACAAAATAACAATTCAAAATATTTATATTTTCTTTCGAAAAGATCATAAAAATGCTTGCACACGTTCATATCATATTACAAGAGATCCAATGAGATTCCACATATCATAAAAGGACATAGGTGCGGTGTCACCTTTAGAAAAAACATAATGTAATTTCTGTCACATTTGATCCATTAAATATTTTGTGACGTTGCAATTTGTCTTTACTCCTATCAACATAGCTGCATTGAGAATAATCCTCACAACCATCATCTATAGAGATTTCTTTTTTGTTGCACGAAGTAATTCCTAAAATGTATCAGTTTCACCATTTAAATTTATATAAAATATTGTTTTCTAAATATACTATACAAAATAAAATATTTATTAGAACTTGACACATAAAAAAATCTATATATCAAACAAAGAATAACTTTTAAAATATATATTTTTCTTCATTAATAACCTTTTGTTTAGTATAAACTAGATTATAGTCACAATATGCACGGTAGGTATGCACAGGATTTGTTTTAATCGTTCTAGAATTTGAACTCTATTTACGGAATCCTATTATATTTTAGCAAACATTGTATTATATCTATGAAATGTATTGTACAACAAATTGTATTTGAATAATAGAATATATTATGAAATAAATGTCATAACAATATCATACATAATTTATTTGAATACAAAATTTTTTGTTGTGTAATTATTTTCATAATCAAGATCAAGATTGTAATCCACTTTTACTCAGTATTCTTGATACAACTACATATTGGTCATGAGTAAATACAAAGTGAGGTAGATATAACCTATCTCTCTTTAAATTTTTTTCTTTGGAGTTTATTCATTCTCATTCCTTAGTTAATAACCATTAGAATGCGTTCTCGTTTGAAACATAATGGTAATGCTATATTAATAGGTATCAACGGTAAGTTCAGTATAAATTGTGCTCCATATGCATTGGTGCTTTTTACGATTTTTCTTCGATGACATTGCTTTGGCATGTTAAATTCTTTGAATATTATATTTTTTTGCTTTTAATTTGAGACAACACGAGATGATATTTCATATTCTTCAAAGATTATATTTTATTTCTAGGTTAAATGAAATCGTACTAGTTCTACAAGAATACTTTTGAATGAGTCTTAAATTTATAAATTTTCCAATCCATTTTTCAAACAAAAACAATTTGTGGTTGAAAGTAGGTTTTTGTTTCTTTAGTTGGTTTAGACGACAATGTCGAATATAATGATGATATGCTAGTTATAATTCTTGGAGTTGGAGAATATAGGTTTATGTTCAGGATATGGTTAGATTATAATATATGACATTTATTATATTGCAAAAGCTAGTAACTATTCCATTATAACTATATTATTTTTCGGTTTGATTCGGATATAAAATGATTTGATTCGAAAAACTCATAAATATTATAACAGAAATTAGATTAAAACTGTAATTTGGTTAATCTAATATGTTAATATATACATATTTCATATTTTTTAAAATAAAAATAATACATATATGAGTTTAAGTTTTAATGAATTAAACAAAAAATAAAAGGTATAAAAATTACAAAATCCTCATAGCATCTGATAACATGTAGTGTATGTTAGTTTTAGATATAAGCGTTTAGATCATTTCTCCATAATTTGCATAGCACGAGTTATAAAAACAAAATTATTAGTCTTTTATCCAGTCTTTTAGTTGCCTTTCAGGTTTTAAGGAGATAAGGCCTAATCGAGCTTAATGGTGTTGATTCTTGGAGTCAACTGCGTATATTTGGAGCTACAACCCACTCGGAGCGGATTCAGACCAAAGAACTGCATGGAATACCCGAGCATCAAGAGCAAGGAGCGAAAACACAAAGTTAACACAACCCCCTCGTACTCGTAGAAGGCCCTGCTCGGGTTGTACCCATTAGAAGTTTTAGCCCAACTCGGGTTGCCTTTTACCCCATGCGTGCTGCATGCAGGCCAAGAGCTCGAGCGGGTCCTATAGTTGAGCCCGCCTCGAACAGCTTCCAAACACGCATGGGTTACCTTAAAAACACGTAATGCTACCGTAATTACGTGTTAATCATTGCTTGGATGTTATGGATTTGCGTGTTATTGTGGTTAGGAAGTTTAGGTGTCGAGAGAACCATTATCTACTTACGAGCATGAATTTCTCATTATGAAGATAATTTGATTGCTTTATGATCCATTGTTGGTTATATCCTTGCAATTCTGTTAACCCAAAGCCCGTAGTGTTCTTAACTAGTAAGACTTTCGTGTGTTAGTATGGCTTTCATAATTCGTTTAACATTCTCAGATTTTACCCTATATCATCATCACTTTCATCTGTCTTAGTTTAATTATATTCTTAGCTTAGGTTGCATTACTCTCTAGAGTTCGATCTTGGTACTACACTGATCCGTATTCTTGCGGGAAGTGACTATTAGAAATTTTATTTGCTTGATAATTCGCTTATCAAGTTTTGGCGTCATTTTCGGGGACTAATTACTAACTCTCTCATGCCATGAGAGAGTGATGATCACTAACTCTCTCATGCTACTGCCCACCATGGCTAAAAAGATTTCCGATCCAGGTAATTTTGTCTTACCTTGAATGATATATTATTATGAGATTGAGCATGCACTAATCGATATCAGAGCGAGTGTGACCTTACTACAACTATCACTTGTTAATAAAGTCAATCGAGTAGGAGAGCTACAACTGACACACATGCTGATTACCTTAGTCGATCATTCCGTACGAAGACCTGAAGGCATATTGACGAATGTCATAATACAAGTGGGAACATTCTAGTTCTTAACGAACTTCGTGGTAGTGAATATGGATATGGATCAGAAGATTCCCATCATTTTGGGAAGAACATTCCTCAACACGGCGAATATATTCATATATTACGTTGAAGGCACAATGTTCATGAAGTTTAGAAATGAGTCCATTGAGTTTTTGCTCGACGATACGCTGAAGAAGCCGTATATGAGTGAACCCGTGATGCACATTGACACGATGGATGAACTAGCCGAGGAAGTTCAACTTGAGCAACGAGACATCCATCCAGTGGAGATAATAGTGTTAGCATGCATTGACAACTTATTTCAGTCACCCCAAGACGTCGAGGTATGCATACAAGTTATGGAGGAGTTGAGAGCACTTGAAACGAGCTCGAAGCCGCACGTGTTGCACTCAGATTGCAAGATCCGAATGGGGTGGATCATAATACACCATGGGAAAATCTCTCGAGGCTAAATAAGGTTTTACGAACCTCGCCTAGGGTGAGAGAAGTGCCCGCACTAGGCGAATGCCTAAACGCGAGCCTACACAGGCTAGATAGAACCCCGACACGGGCAAACTTTTCTGAGACAGAAGACCCGCACGGGCAGGTGTTCGAGTATGAACGGGCTAAGGTGTTTCAGATTTGCGCATCACCTCTTATGCCCTCGATCGCTCGTCTGCGCATAAATCTTCTGGAGCACCGAGAAAGCACTCAAGATCTACTTGGAACACACGAAAAGCCTAGGTTTTCTAAAAAGGATTTTTAGATACTGGCTAGTCTAATAGTTGTGCATTAATCTATGGCTTATAGTTGTACTCCACCCTCTAGGTTTCAGTCCCAAGTGTTTATGTCTCTATGTATATCATTAAGTCTTTGCTAGGTCGAACACCTTTTAGAATTTCTTTTCTGTTCTTATGATTCCATCCACTTACACTCCTCTATCAATAAAATAAACTTCTAGCTATTTGTACCTTACATTGACATGAGTGTATTAATCTCAATGGTTTGGGTCTAAGTGGTGGGTTGAGGCGCTTTTCTACGTCTTAAGAGCTAGAGTTGATGTGAGATCTTATGGTTCGGATCTAAAGGGTTCTTCAATAACGTAACTTCTTCACTCCTCTAACATTACAAGACCTTATGAGTGTACCAATTGACAACCTGGATCTAAGTAGAAAGTTGTCCTCTTTGACTCCGACGTCCTAGAAACCGAGCACGAAATGTTCTAAAAAATTATATATATAATAAATAAAAATTATATGTTGTCTTTAGGAAAGGTATCTCACGTATGTAGGGTAAATTTGTATTGAGATTGCTTGAACATTGTTTAGAGGGAAATGAAATGAACTTTGGTGATGTGTTGGGTTGCACGTCTCATGGCTTTCGGTCGATATAAGTCTGAACTAAGTTTGCTTAGGTCTATGTTCGTGTGACGCATCGTTGTGCATGGTGGCTAATTTTTCGAAGTAATTGTGGTAGTATCTTGTTGTTGTTGGACTCTTCTTGTGCTTAGCTCTCGTTTTGTTTTAGGACAAACAATGGTTAAAGTTTGGGGGAGTTTGATAACACATAGTATAGGTTAGTTTTAGATGTAAACGTCTAGATAATTTCTATGTAACTTGCACAACACGAGTTATAAAGCCGACAAGAATTAGTCCTCTATCTAATCTTTTATTTGATTTCAAGTTTTAAGGCGACAAGGCCTAATCGAGCTTAATGGTGTTGGTTTCTGGATCCAATTGCGCATATTTGGAGTTACAACCCACTCGGAGCGGATTCAGGCCCAAAAACGAAGTTAACACTCTCGCTCGTGCTTATAGAAGGCCACATTAGGGTTGTACCCATCATAAGTCTTAGCCCAACTCAGGGTGCCTTTTACCCCGTGTGTGCTGCGTGCATGCCAAGAGCCTAAGCGGGTCCTACATTTGAGCCTGTGCTAGTTACATCCATAGAAAATTCTACTCGCCTTGGAGATTCCAAACACGCACGGGTTGACTCAAAGACAAAGAGCCCAAGTGGGTCCTCCACTTGAGTCTGTGCAGGCCGAGTGTCATAACAAAATCTCTACAAGCGTTCAAACAAAGGAAAATAATGGAAATAATGCCTAATAAAGAGAGGGACCACATATAACCCTAGAGCGACGAAATCACACAGAGGGGGTTCAAGAGAAGGTGGAAAACGAAGGAGACAACATCGGAACATCGGTGATGAGATAGGGAATTTCGAGGCATCGTGTTCCTTACTATTTATCATGTCTAGTGTTATTCTATCTTGTTTGGTATCAGAATCTATGAGTTAGTAGATTTGTGGCTATGGGTTACACACACCGGTTTTGTAAGGGATGCTTGTGTTTATGCGTTAATCCTTAGATCTTTGAAAGTTTCTTGTATTTCGGTTATACGATCAATGCTACGAATATTCTATGCTTGTGTTGTCCGCTTAGTAACTTAATATTGTCATGTTTAACTTGGAGGTTAGATTATAAATCCAGAAATATTGATTGTTGATTGAGTTTGATTGATGAGAATCTGACCGACTAGTTAATCGACTCAGAAATTAGGATTGCGTGCTTAATACTATTGTAGTTACGTGTTAATCACTGTTGGGATGTAGGATTGCATGTTATTATGGTTAGGAAGTTTAGGTGTCAAGAGAACCATTCTCTACTTATGAGCATGAATTTCCCGTTATCAGGAGAGTTTAATTGATTTATGATCTTTTGTTGGTTATATCCGTGAAATTTCGGTAACCCCAAGCCCGTAGTACTCTTAGTTAGCAAGTTATTTTCGCATGTTCTCATTGTTTTCACAATTCATTTAACCTTTCCCGCCATATCATCATCACTTTCATCTGTCTTAGTTTAGTTATATTCTTAGCTTAGGTTGCATTAGTCCCTAGAATTCGATCCTAATACTATACTGATCCTTATTCTTGCGGTAAGTGAATATTTGGCATTTTATTTGCTTAATAATTCGCGTATCAGCATCAAAGTGAAAAATACGATAAAAAAATGGATATCCTAACTAAAATTAAAAACAATCAAATGCTCTTACTATAAATCAATAATAAAATAGTAAACTTATAATTTATTTAAATTATTATCGTGATAGACGAAATTGAATCAATAACATATAAGAGAAATAAAAATCAGAGAATAAATGTAGAAAAGACAAGGCAGCTCATTTCCATAGAAAGAGAACAATCCGAATAGTTATTAGATAACTTCTTAATACTTTAATAAAATAATAAAATAATGTGCTGTATTGTAGACTAAGTCATATAAGTAATGAACTCCTAGTGTGATCAGTGAGCGGGAAGCGTAATGATTACGTGAAAAGAGGGCTGCATGTTACAAAGTTTAAACATATGATCACCACAATAGCATACAACAAGAGCATGTAAGAAGAAATGATGCACACGTTATGAGCTTGAAGAAAATTTGGAAGAAACTTAAGGAATTTTCATTGATCCCTCGGACGATTCATTACATAGAGCTTGGTGATTCATTTATATACATGAATGAGGAAAGAAAATGAAGAAAAAAATTGACAGGAAGCAAAACAAAATGAGCACAGCAAAACAAGCCTGTTCTTAGTGACCGAATCACAAATCTATTGTTAGTGACTAAAACTTCTTTTTCCTTCAAGGTTTTGGAGTCTAGCTCTTGGTGCAGTGGCTGAGAGTGCTTGAATTTATGTTGTTTGGTTGACGAGGTTTCAAAGGATTGAGGGGGCTATGGGCTTCGATGACGAAGTAGAGCAAATGGGCTGTTCTACTTTAGAGAAACATAGTAAAGTAGAGTTGTGATTTACTGTTCCATTGGCTAGAGTTTTTTTTTGCTCCGAGGGTTAAATGGTCGACTTATATAGTTGTATATTTATACTCCCCCGCAAATTTGAGTCAGGATGAAGAACAAGACCAAGTTTGAGTCAATTTTTAATTGGTTCCTCGATAGAGGTTTGGTAAATCTATCAATAACTTGAAGATCAGAGAAAACAAGTTTAATTAAAATCGAACCGAAGGAAAAAAAATTTACAAATGAAGTGAAAATATAATTCTATATATTTAGATCGTTTATGAAACCTAAAATTTGTCGATAAATGAACTGCAGAAAGATTATCATGCTACAAAACAGAAGGTTGAGTTTGAGAAATGTCCAGATCCCTTAGTAAAAAGAAAAGCCATGTAAGCTCTGCTACAATGAGGCCATAGAGTGAGAGACCATTGATTGTTAATTTTCTGACCAAGAGGTCAAATTGCTTCCAAACAAGAAACAAAAGCCAATGGTAGAGTGATGAATTTCTAGATAGTGTGCCCAAGCACTACCATTGAAATACAGTAAATTCAGAATACTATTAGAGTGGATGTGCAAGACAAAATGTGCTTTGCCTTTAAGGTAACGTAGAATATATTACAGAATTTTAAAAATTTAATAGAAGTTCATGCATTTTCCTGGCAAACTAGTTTAACTTAAGTCTAATCTAGTTAAAGTTAGACATTACAAGGCACGAACAATGCTTCGAAATTTAAGGGATCAAAGTACTTTGATTGATCTTGAACAAAAACGTTTTGGTTAAGGGGAAGAGAAGTTGGAAAAGGTTTACATTCAAATATGTTGACCGAAATTAAATACTCGAGGCATATTGTAACTGGTGTAAAAAGGTACAATAGGATGAAATGAGCTTGAATGCAGAGAAAGTAATGTAATTTACCAATATTTTTCATCGAAAATTTTGAACTCGATTGATTAACTAGAGCGGAGATAAGTAAAATGTAATTACCTAGGGTCTGGGATCTAGGGTATATCATCAACATAAAATAGAAAAACCAAAGTTGTGTAAGCATGCTTGTAAGTTATTAGACAAAAATCTTCTACACTACAATGAAATCGAAAATCAATAAGATATTAATTAAACTTGTTAAACTATGCATGTGGGGATTGCTTATGGTCGTAAATAGCCTCTTTTAGTAGGCAAACACGCCCTGGGAATTCAACGTAACAAAATGTGGTGGTTGATTCATATAAAAAATTTCATGAAATTCATGCTAGAATGCATTACTAACATCAAATTGTTGAATTGTCTAGTGATTTATGACAACAAGACTCAATACAATGCAAAAGGTAGAAGTTTTGCAACAGAGTTGTATGTATCAACGAAGTCTCCATCTTATGTTTGATGGTATCCCTTAGCAGCTAAACGAGATTTGAACCTATCCAAGAATTCATTAGGTTTAGTTTTAAACATCTATTTGCATCTTAAAATATTCATATTTCAGTATAAGAAACTTAAACCATTATGTTATTCTTTTCTAATGTTGACATTTCTTGTTGCATGGATGCAGACCACTGCATGTTTTAAAACAAATACCACACATCTTTCCTAAAGAGTACATTAGTTGTTATGAGATCATATTTGGCAATAGGTTTACAAATGTCATTACTCACGTTTGTAGTCATAGATCTATAGAGATTTCTGGCGGTGGTAGTTGAATCCAGAGTTGAGTTCGCACAAGATAAAGAAGTAGAACTAGTGGTGCAAGATTTTTGTGATGAACCTGTTCTTGAAGTCACTTGTGGTAGAACAGTCATAGGAGTTTGAAAAATAGAAAGAATTGATGTATTAGTATTAGTAGAGGAAGAAACACTTATGTGGTGTCGCATGCTTCCATGACTTTAGGAGAGGAATGTTATTGGTTGGAACAAAGGATTAGTAAACTGAAATAACAGGATAAAGTTATTCATTAAAAAAAGGATATCTAGCCATATAAATTCTAACAGTTGGAGGATACAAGCACCTTATATTTTTCACTATAGCACAAAAAAACATAATGAAGAGATTTAAGGTCAAGTTTATGATGAGTGTACGTTCTTAAACATAGATAACAAGATTTGCCAAATATTCTTAAGGTTTTATAGTTAGAATCAAGTCCATTTAAGCTGAATTGAGGAGTTTTACCAATGAGGGTTGTTGAGGGAAGAAAGTTATTTTATAACTTTCCATTTATAAGTCAATTAAAACAAAAATTAATATAAACAAAAATTAATATAACTTTCCATTTATAAGTCAATTAAAACAAAAATTAATTGACTTATAAATGGAAAGTTATAAAATAACACTCAGGATATTCTTAAATTATAATAATTAAAAAAATCATTTGTTATAAAATATATAATGTAAACTAAATAGAAATAATTAATATATATATATATTAAAATAAAATGAGGTTAATAATGGATTTAATTAATTAAAATAAATAACTCTTAATTTTAATATATGTATTATTTATTACATAATTAATTTGATTCTATATTTTTATAATAAAATATTTTTATAGTTTATTTGAATAATAAATATGGCACACAAAAAACAATATATATATATAAATTGTCATCCAAATAAAATTTTCTATATTCCATATTTTTACAATAAAAGAATTTTATTTAATATATTGTATAATATAACACAATAAACATAAATAATTTAAATTGTTATTATTTTTATAAAATCTAAATAATATATATGAAAATAATTTCTATATAAATATATATTTTTTAAGTTTAACAATACTAAATTATTATAGCAATTCTGAATTAATATTAATCTATAACTATAATAATTATAAATATATCATATTTATTTTTTAAAATTTTTTATTTTTTTAATTTCCAATTTTAATAAATTTAAATAAGTTAGAATTCAGAAATCATAATAAAAAAATATCTAAATAAATGAGAATAATTGTTATTGTATTTATAATAAATAATTTAACATATAAATAATTAAAAGTTTCTATAAATATGCAATTTAAAATTTGTACAATTTTTTCTAAAATTAAATGTTAATTTTATTAATATTTGATTTTATTAAATAAAATTAGTTAACGTTTTAAAAAAATATATAATGATTTATATATTTTTAAGTTATAATATATAAACTAAAATTTTAAATTAGTAATAATTCATATTTATAAAATATAATAATAATAAAATAATCTAAATGAAAATAATGTTATCTAATCAAAGTATAAATTTGAAATTGTAAATAATTTTTATATACTTACTACTATGAAAAACAATTATATAGTTTTTAATATTTTTATCTTCATAATTTGAACAAATTGTTATTGTATTTTAAAATAAACTGCGTTTAAATATGATAAATTTATTGATATTTTAGTTTTTATAAATTTCGAAATCATAAGTAAATTAAAAAATTAATTTTTATATATAAATAGTAATTATAGTTTTGAAAATTATTATAAATAATTTTTAAAATAAGTTGTTATCCATTAATTCGGTTTAATTGTTTATATAATTATTAATACTTGATTTTACAAAAAAACACAAAAAGATTGAGTTTATGTTAAATATTAGTAATATTGATTTTAAAAAATATATTAAAAATTTATATTTTTATCATTTTAAATTGATTAAATGGTTATATAATTCTAATATACAAATTTTAAATTAATATTTTATTTAGTTATTACATAATGAATTTGATTCTATATTTATACAATAAATATTTGAAGGGTGAACGTGAAGAATAACAGGAGAATAAATATAGCATTATTCATTATGTAATAAATAATCTCTATTTTTACAACAAATATTTAAATTTAAAGATTTTAAAATAAAACATTCAAATTTAAATTTAAAGATTTTTAAAATAAAATATTTAAAAAATATATTTTAAAATTTTCTCTCGTTTTTGTTTTAGTAATATTAAGATTCCTTGTGTATAAGGATATTTGGCTTCTCACGTACAATATTCTCAACTTTGCCTCAAACATCTTCCTAGCCTAAACCTAACAAACACACCCTAATTAATGACGTGCTTTGTTATATATATATATATATATATTCGTTTCTAAGTATTTAAACCATGTTTTAACGACAACTTTGGTTCTTTGCATTTTTCGACATTATCATAAAGTTTATTGACTTCAAAACTTATTTTACATAGTTGCTAACGGGTAGCATAAGTGTTTTTATAAAAATCCGAATATAGATATATTCAGGTTTAGGAAGGGATCATGCAGGGTTGGAACAAAACACGAAGAACGATTCTTACAGTTACATGTTTTGGTAAGTACCGACAAGTGTAGGATGTTAGCTTTGAACGTGCAAAACTTCTACAGTATCCACACCGAGATCTACCTTTGCTTTTAACTTTTGATGCGAATCTGATCATGAACGGGGAATCAGTTCTCTCTTCGTTCTTCGTCTCTATTTCGGGGGCTAGGTTTTTGTTTTAGGGAAAAGTGAACTTTTATTACACTAAACTTTTGAAGTATTTATAAAATAACACAATGACTATGTAATATTATATTTTGGCACTATACTTGCAATCTCCCACTTACCTTTGTAATATCTCAAATAATCTAAGTGCATATATCTTCATACACATACTTGTTCGTGTATCCGATGTACAACCCTCAGAGATAAAATCAAGTGCGATAATATTCATTAGTGTTAGCAAATGAATATAATCGCACTTCACACTAAATTTCTTACAATCATAAGCAAAGACCAAAAAACTCGTGAGTGTGTGACTTCATAGGTTCATCACTAAACCGGTAGCTAATTAGTAGTCACTAATTAACTATTTGAGGTTGACGTCTAACAACACTTTCCAACCATCGGATAGCATGAAATACCATCCCCACTCATACGAGTAACAAATTTACTCTCAACGAACTATGGTGAAGATGATGTTAATATTTCTTTCCATCTTTTTAGCTCCCGATAAATCCTAGGCATGGTTTTACTGTCAAACCTTAATGATTAACAACTAGGTTTCATGTCAATCATAATTGACTGGTGAATGAACCCAAGAAACTCTATTCTTCATTCCTTCATATAACCCCGACTAAGGATTTGTTGCATTCGTTACGATAGCTGACAACATAGGGCTCGAACTCATACTGAGAGTTGACGGATCCCATATTGATCAGTCGCTAACTACGTAAGCATCTAATAACTCCCAAAGTTTATCATAAAGTTTATTGACTTCAAAACTTATTTTACATAGTTGCTAACGGGTAGCATAAGTGTTTTTATAAAAATCCGAATATAGATATATTCAGGTTTAGGAAGGGATCATGCAGGGTTGGACCAAAACACGAAGAACGATTCTTACAGTTACCTGTTTTGGTAAGTACCGACAAGTGTAGGATGTTAGCTTTGAACGTGCAAAACTTCTACAGTATCCACACCGAGATCTACCTTTGCTTTTAACTTTTGATGCGAATCTGATCATGAACGGGGAATCAGTTCTCTCTTCGTTCTTCGTCTCCATGCATGCGGGGATTGCTTATGGTCGTAAATAGCCTGTTTTAGTAGGCAAACACGCCTTGGGAATTCAACGTTAACAAAATGTGGTGGTTGATTCATATAAAAAATTTCATGAAATTCATGCTAGAATGCATTAC
>CM071869.1:23801488-23815599 GCA_036759665.1 Gynandropsis gynandra | reverse complement strand
ATTTGAGAGCTATTTTATGTCTTGTATTTTGAACACTTATAAATAAATAAAATGGCATTATTTATAGGACAGTTTAGAGACTCTTCATTATGTAGATATAGAAGACTTGCTACATCGGATGGTCAAGACCGAGAAATAGTTAAAAAGGAAGGGCAAAATGTTTCAAAGGTACATAAACTCTTCCAACTGTTGATTTGAAACTAATTTGTTTGAAAAACCAAACATGAGACATAAAGTAGAGTAGAAAATGGAGATATCGACATATCATTATGAATAGTGACAGTCACTGTTTCAAGTTTTAGGGTCAATGTCACTTTGTTCGAGACTATCTGAACAAGAAGGCCATGATCATACGAGCATATGGAGATTAGGAAAATGCATTAGAAGAGGATGAGATGTAGTATCAAAGGTATGTGCATGTGTTGATGAACATTTTGAGGAGTATGGGCATAAAAGGCGGGTTGTTCGTAGCGCATATAGCATTGAATTTACAAGCTAAAGAAAAAGCCATCATACTAAGAAAGAACATCTTATATATGTGCAGGCTTCTGTAGGATAAGGTGTGTAGTATAATTATGGATGGAGGAAGTTGCATTAATATGACTAGTGCAAGTCTTGTTGAGAAGTTGGGATGGATCACTACAAAGCATCCAAAACATAAAAGTTACAATGGTTGAATGATAGTGGCGATACCAAGGTGCACTATCATATGAAGGTTGGGTTTAACATTGGGAAGTATGAGATTGATGTGCTATGATGTGATACCGATGCAAGCGGGACACATGTTGTTAGAAAATGCTTAGTAGTGTGATACTTGAGCACAACACGGCGGGTTCAGCAACAAGTACTCTTCTGATTTCAAACGACGACATGTTCAACTAGTTCCACTACACCAAAGGAGGTGTTATTTCTACTTTGTTACAGAGTTTCAAAGATGTGTTACCAAAAAAACACCTAACGAATTACCTATACTGTGTGGGATCGAACATCAAATCGCTCTCATACGTGGCATGTATATTCCAAATCACCTAGAGAGTGTGTTACCTTGTTATATACCGATCATACTCATGCCTAAAAAGGATGACACATGGCATATGTGTGTTAATTGTCGGGCAATCAACAACATTTAGGTAAACTATCATCACCTTATACCTTGATTAGATGATACGTTAGATGAATTATAATTCTTGTATATTTTATAGGATAGATTTGAAGAGCAAATACCATCAAAATTGCCTTAAGGAGTACGATGAATTGAAGATGGATTTTAAGAAAATCTAGGGCTCTAAGAATGGTTAGTCATGCCTTTTGGATTACTCGATGAACCTAGTATGTTTCTCAGGCTAATGATACATGCTCTTATAAATTTCATAGGAAAATTCGTACTAGTAGACTTTAATGACATCTTAGTATACAAGACCTTACACGAGTATGTTTAGAAGAAAAAAATTATATGATAATCATAAGAAATGTGTTTTTGTACTAATCAATTTGTGTTATTAGTATTCAGTGTAAGAAACAAGAAAAACATATAGATGATGAGAAGATCGAGGCCATACACAACAGGGCGAGCCCTAATATTGTTGGACTAATTCCAAGCTTTCACGAGCTAGCCTATTTCTACTGACAATTTGTAAAGAACATCAGTACCTTAGTTACCCACATGATCGAGGTGGTAAAGTAGAACGTCACATTTCATTAGGAAAAACTCAAGATAAGGCTTTCTGAATGCTAAAAAACAAAGATTCTTTTGTTTTAAAAATTCATATTTCCTTAAATTGTTTTTGATGTGTATCTTTGGTAGGTGACATAACACAACATCATTGATCAAAACCTTTTGTCGACAATGTATAAAATTGAGTTGAGAGCGATAAAATTTTTCACGCATAGATATTTCTTTTTTAATCGGATTCGCTTGGTCAATTGTTGCCCCCGATAAACCCTCTAATGATGGCGACGTTTCTATCTTGATACATAAATAAATTTTTAGACTAGATTTTCCTAAACTAGGGGTGGGCACCCCCGGGTACCCGCGAGATTCTCGCTACGCGCACCTGAACCTGTCCCGCACGGGTAATTAGTTTTACTACCAGTACTCGTACCCGCAGCGTGCGGGTACCCTCTGGTCGAGAAAAGGGTAACCGGACGAGCAGCGTCGGGCAGCGGTCGATGAACCAAATGTTATCGAGAGGGAGAGAGAAGAGGCTCGATCTGCCGTCGGTCCAGCAAGAGAGGAGGCTGGAGCTGGAAGCTTGTCGTCGGTCCAGCAAGAGAGGAGGCTAGAGCTGGAGAGGAGAGGGGAGGCGATTCCAGGGCGGGCGAGCAGCGTCGGGCGGGGCCGTCGGTCGACCAGGAGGAGAGCGGCTGCGGTCTATCGAGAGGGGAGGCGATTCCAGAGGCTGATTAGAGGGAGGAGGCTGTAAGGTTAGACGAAGGGGAAATCTATGTGAAAGAGGAAGGTTAGGTTAGGGTTATAAGGGCATTTACGTAATAAATATTAAAATTAGGGGTATTTATGTAATTTTTTGCGGGTACCCGCGGGTACCCGTTTGTGAAACTAAAAAACCCGTCTCGAACCCGAAGCTGCGGGTAATGAAATTAAATTACCCGAACCCGAACCCGCACCCGCGGGTACGAGTAATTTTTTGCGGGTTCGGGACGGATTTCGGGACGGAACGGGTAGCGCGGGTTTTTCGCCCACCCCTATCCTAAACATATCTACTTACATATACATACCGTTGACTTGAAAGTCTTTCTTCGGAGTGAAACTATATATTTCCTTACTCTCCACACCATTGACCTATACATAGTTTCCATGGAATTATATGTACTTATAAATATCCTAGATATTATCCGTGTATCGCACGAATTTTGAAATTATTAAAATTGAAAATAATAAATAGTTTGAATATAGTATAAGATGTATAATTTTTAAATGATGAAAAATATATCGTTATATTGATTAATTATTTAATTTTTAGTAATTTTATATCAATATTTAAATATATTCAACGTTAGATGAAAACAAAAAATAAATATATTCAATGTTAGATGAGAATAAAAAATAAATATATTCAACGTTAAACGGATTTTAAAATTATAAAAATTGTAATTAATAAATAGTTTGAATATAATATAAGATGTATAATTTTTATGTATTAAATATATATTAACATTTAAATATATTTATCGTTAGATGAAAATAAGTAATGAGTATATTCAACGTTAGATTGAAATAAAGATTGAAAACTAATTGGTTTAAGTAATTAAATACTTTTAATAATTTTTAAGTTATACTTATTTGTTTTTATAAGAATATTTATAAAAGTATGTAGTGGTATAATTTTTTAAAATATTGTTCAATAAAATTTGTCAAGAGTGAGAATAATTTAATGAACAAAAACTTTAAAATGTTTACTATGATATATGAACATGTGTTTTTTTATTAATTGATTAAATTAAAATAATAATTTAATTTACGTAATTAAAAAATAACAATTTCATAGATCATATATATTCATTATAATCTAATATAAAATTTAAATAAAAATAACAATTAATAATTTAAGACATATAAATAAAACAAACTTTAATGAATAATTAAATTATGTATCTGAAAATTTACAATTATAATTAATGGATAATAGACATAACAATATTTGAGAATTTAAAATAAATTTTGTAACTGAAAATTGAAAAAAAAACATTTATTTGTTATTAGTGATAGTAATAGTAATAATAACAAATAATAGAATTTATGAGCTACAAAAATTAAAATAAAACATATATATTTGATAATACTTGATATGTATACATATATATAAGAAATTTTAATGTTTCTTTGAGAAACATATATGACATATATCATATATAACAAATAATAATCTCTTAAAATATCTATGATTGTTAAGTAAACATGGAAAATTTATGTAGAACTAAAATAAATTTTAATTTATTGTAGTAAATATATAATTTCTAAGTATGAAACTTAATATTATAATTTAAGTTGTTATCAAAGATCAAAGTTATAATTTAATAAAAAATCATTTTTTATAAAATATGTAATGTAACATAAATACAAATAATTAATATGTATATATATTTTGAAACAAAGTGAAATTAGTAAATGAATTATTAATTACATAATTAATTTGATTCCATATTTTCAAATAAAATATTTTTAAACTTTTTTGAATAATTAATATAGCACATTCTAAAAATAAATAAATTAATTATATATATATATATATTTAAATTTTCAACCTAATGATTTTTTGTACATAATTTACTTGATTCTATGATTTATTGGAAATTAATTTTTACAAGTGATTTATTTACACCATATACCAATATTTATTTACATCGTATACCAATATATTAAAAATTAAGATAGACGAAAAACATTATAAACAATTACAAAAACAAATAGAAATTATAAAGAAACATGAAAATTAATTTTTTTAATAATCTTATAATTTAATATTACAAAAAAATTAAAATAATAATAATAAAAGAATAAGCAGATTAATATGCATTGAAGACATATGTAATTGACTTATAAATGGAAAGTTATAAAATAACACACAGGATATTCTTAAATTATAATAATTAAAAAAATCATTTCTTATAAAATATATAATGTAAACTAAATAGAAATAATTAATATATATATATATTAAAATAAAATGAGGTTAATAATGGATTTAATTAATTAAAATGAAAAAACTCTTAATTTTAATATATGTATTATTTATTAAATAATTAATTTGACTCTATATTTTTATAATAAAATATTTTTATAGTTTATTTGAATAATAAATATGGCACACAAAAAACAATATATATATATAAATTGTCATCCAAATAAAATTTTCTATATTCCATATTTTTACAATAAAAGAATTTTATTTAATATATTGTATAATATAACACAATAAACATAAATAATTTAAATTGTTATTATTTTTATAAAATCTAAATAATATATATGAAAATAATTTCTATATAAATATATATTTTTTAAGTTTAACAATACTAAATTATTATAGCAATTCTGAATTAATATTAATCTATAACTATAATAATTATAAATATATCATATTTATTTTTTAAAATTTTTTATAATAATAATAATAATAATAAAATAATCTAAATGAAAATAATGTTATCTAATCAAAGTATAAATTTGAAATTGTAAATAATTTTTATATACTTACTACTATGAAAAACAATTATATAGTTTTTAATATTTTTATCTTCATAATTTGAACAAATTGTTATTGTATTTTAAAATAAACTGCGTTTAAATATGATAAATTTATTGATATTTTAGTTTTTATAAATTTCGAAATCATAAGTAAATTAAAAAATTAATTTTTATATATAAATAGTAATTATAGTTTTGAAAATTATTATAAATAATTTTTAAAATAAGTTTTTATTCGGTTTAATTGTTTATATAATTATTAATACTTGATTTTACAAAAAACACAAAAAGATTGAGTTTATGTTAAATATTAGTAATATTGATTTTAAAAAATATATTTAAAATTTATATTTCTATCATTTTAAAGCGATTAGATGGTTATATAATTTTAATATACAAATTTTAAATTAATATTTTAATTAGTTATTACATAATGAATTTGATTCTATATTTATACAATAAATATTTGAAGGGTGAACGTGAATAATAGGAGGAGAATAAATATAGCATTATTCATTATGTAATAAATAATCTCTATTTTTACAATAAATATTTAAATTTAAAGATTTTAAAATAAAACATTCAAATTTAAATTTAAAGATTTTTAAAATAAAATATTTAAAAAATATATTTTAAAATTTTCTCTCTCTTGTTTTTGTTTTAGTAATATTAAGATTCCTTGTGTATAAGGAGATTTGGCTTCTCACGTACAATATTCTCAACTTTGCCTCAAACATCTTCCTAGCCTAAACCTAACAAACACACCCTAATTAATGACGTGCTTTGTTATATATATATATATATATATATATATATATATTCGTTTCTAAGTATTTAAACCATGTTTTAACGACAACTTTGGTTCTTTGCATGTTTCGACATTATCATAAAGTTTATTGACTTTAAAACTTATTTTACATAGTTGCTAACGGGTAGCATAAGTGTTTTTATAAAAATCCGAATATAGATATATTCAGGTTTAGGAAGGGATCATGCAGGGTTGGAACAAAACACGAAGAACGATTCTTACAGTTACATGTTTTGGTAAGTACCGACAAGTGTAGGATGTTAGCTTTGAACGTGCAAAACTTCTACAGTATCCACACCGAGATTTACCTTTGCTTTTAACTTTTGATGCGAATCTGATCATGAACGGGGAATCAGTTCTCTCTTCGTTCTTCGTCTCTATTTCGGGGGCTAGGTTTTTGTTTTAGGGAAAAGTGAACTTTTATTACACTAAACTTTTGAAGTATTTATAAAATAACACAATGACTATGTAATATTATATTTTGGCACTATACTTGCAATCTCCCACTTACCTTTGTAATATCTCAAATAATCTAAGTGCATGTATCTTCATACACATACTTGTTCGTTTATCCGATGTACAACCCTCAGAGATAAAATCAAGTGCGATAATATTCATTAGTGTTAGGAAATGAATATAATCGCACTTCACACTAAATTTCTTACAATCATAAGCAAAGACCAAAAAGCTCGTGAGTGTGTGACTTCATAGGTTCATCACTAAACCGGTAGCTAATTAGTAGTCACTAATTAACTATTTGAGGTTGACGTCTAGCAACACTTTCCAACCACCGGATAGCATGAAATACCATCCTCACTCATACGAGTAACAAATTTACTCTCAACAAACTATGGTGAAGATGATGTTAATATTTCTTTCCATCTTTTCAGCTCCCGATAAATCCTAGGCATGGTTTTACTGTCAAACCTTAATGATTAACAACTAGGTTTCATGTCAATCATAATTGACTGGTGAATGAACCCAAGAAACTCTATTCTTCATTCATTCATATAACCCCGACTAAGGATTTGTTGCATTCGTTACGATAGCTGACAACATAGGGCTCGAACTCATACTGAGAGTTGACGGATCCCATATTGATCAGTCGCTAACTACGTAAGCATCTAATAACTCCCAAAGTTTATCATAAAGTTTATTGACTTCAAAACTTATTTTACATAGTTGCTAACGGGTAGCATAAGTGTTTTTATAAAAATCCGAATATAGATATATTCAGGTTTAGGAAGGGATCATGCAGGGTTGGACCAAAACACGAAGAACGATTCTTACAGTTACCTGTTTTGGTAAGTACCGACAAGTGTAGGATGTTAGCTTTGAACGTGCAAAACTTCTACAGTATCCACACCGAGATCTACCTTTGCTTTTAACTTTTGATGCGAATCTGATCATGAACGGGGAATCAATTCTCTCTTCGTTCTTCGTCTCCATGCATGTGGGGATTGCTTATGGTCGTAAATAGCCTCTTTTAGTAGGCAAACACGCCTTGGGAATTCAACGTTAACAAAACGTGGTGGTTGATTCATATAAAAAAATTTCATGAAATTCATGCTAGAATGCATTACTAACATCAAATTGTTGAATTGTCTAGTGAATTATGACAACAAGACTCAATACAATGCAAAAGGTAGAAGTTTTGCAACAGAGTTGTATGTATCAACGAAGTCTCCATCTTATGTTTGATGGTATCCCTTAGCAGCTAAGCGAGATTTGAACCTATCCAAGAATTCATTAGGTTTAGTTTTAAACATCTATTTGCATCTTAAAATATTCATATTTCGGTATAAGAAACTTAAACCATTATGTTATTCTTTTCTAATGTTGACATTTCTTGTTGCATGGATGCAGACCACTGCATATTTTAAAACAAATACCACACATCTTTCCTAAAGAGTACATTAGTTGTTATGAGATCATATTTGGCAATAGGGTTACAAATATCATTCCTCACGTTTGTAGTCATAGATCTATAGAAATTTCTGGCGGTGGTAGTTGAATCCAGAGTTGAGTTCGCACAAGATAAAGAAGTAGAACTAGTGGTGCAAGATTTTTGTGATGAACCTGTTCTTGAAGTCAATTGTGGTAGAACAGTCATAGGAGTTTGAAAAATAGAAAGAATTGATGTATTAGTATTAGTAGAGGAAGAAACACTTATGTGGTGTCCCATGCTTCCATGACTTTAGGAGAGCAATGTTATTGGTTGGAACAAAGGATTAGTAAACTCAAATAACAGGATAAAGTTATTCATTAAAAAAAGGATATCTAGCCATATAAATTCTAACAGTTGGAGGATACAAGCACCTTATATTTTTCACTATAGCACAAAAAAACATAATGAAGAGATCTAAGGTCAAGTTTATGATGAGTGTACGTTCTTAAACATAGATAACAAGATTTGCCAAATATTCTTAAGGTTTTATAGTCAGAATCAAGTCCATTTAAGCGGGATTGAGGAGTTTTACCAATGAGGGTTGTTGAGGGAAGAAAGTTATTTTATAACTTTCCATTTATAAGTCAATTAAAACAAAAATTAATATAAACAAAAATTAATATAACTTTCCATTTATAAGTCAATTAAAACAAAAATTAATTGACTTATAAATGGAAAGTTATAAAATAACACTCAGGATATTCTTAAATTATAATAATTAAAAAAATCATTTGTTATAAAATATATAATGTAAACTAAATAGAAATAATTAATATATATATATATTAAAATAAAATGAGGTTAATAATGGATTTAATTAATTAAAATAAATAACTCTTAATTTTAATATATGTATTATTTATTACATAATTAATTTGATTCTATATTTTTATAATAAAATATTTTTATAGTTTATTTGAATAATAAATATGGCACACAAAAAACAATATATATATATAAATTGTCATCCAAATAAAATTTTCTATATTCCATATTTTTACAATAAAAGAATTTTATTTAATATATTGTATAATATAACACAATAAACATAAATAATTTAAATTGTTATTATTTTTATAAAATCTAAATAATATATATGAAAATAATTTCTATATAAATATATATTTTTTAAGTTTAACAATACTAAATTATTATAGCAATTCTGAATTAATATTAATCTATAACTATAATAATTATAAATATATCATATTTATTTTTTAAAATTTTTTATTTTTTTAATTTCCAATTTTAATAAATTTAAATAAGTTAGAATTCAGAAATCATAATAAAAAAATATCTAAATAAATGAGAATAATTGTTATTGTATTTATAATAAATAATTTAACATATAAATAATTAAAAGTTTCTATAAATATGCAATTTAAAATTTGTACAATTTTTTCTAAAATTAAATGTTAATTTTATTAATATTTGATTTTATTAAATAAAATTAGTTAACGTTTTAAAAAAATATATAATGATTTATATATTTTTAAGTTATAATATAAAACAATTACCATAAGGCTACCAACATTGAGAGCATTATGTATGATCTTACCACAAATTTGGCATAGACGACAAGATGTTGAGAGTTTGAAGTTTTGTTTTACTTTTGGTTTGGAAAGAGTTGCTCAGTAGAACATCTTCCTTGAGAGGTAAAGGTATTTCTCCATCTTTGAGACCCAAAGCGAGAGTTTTCTCTATTATACGAATATTGGTTTTTAGGATATCTTGTATTGTAAGTGTTTGGGAAGGGGTTGTAGAGTTCAGCGTCCAAATTGAAGTTCATTTTGTGCTCTAAAAATTTATGCATGGATGAATGAACGAAAATGGTGAAAGCTTTGTATTCTTTACTCAACCCTTAAAGAAGTCAAAATATTTTCATGGTTAAGAGAAATGTTTACCAATAGAAGTCAAGTGGACAAAAATGAGCTTGAATTATGTATGATATATTGTGAGAGAGATTTGCTTTCTTTATTAAGAAGTTCTAAGGATGTTAAGAGACCAAATTCTCTAGAAATCAACATTTCATTGAAATTGTGAGAAATGTTTTACCATACATCGATTGGAGTTTCAACATTGAGAACATACCCATAGACATCCTCAATGAGCGCTCCACAAATCCATGACTTCACGAGCTGATCGACTTTAGACAAGACAATGTAAACAAGGTTTAGGATATCAGTAAGGAATCAATATTTTGTGGCGGTGATAATTGGTGTAGGCGTTTCAGTGTCGCCATTGAAAAAGCTATGTAGATCTTGAGACTTAAGGAGGAATTATATCTAACACTTCCATATGAGGTAGTTTATATCACACAAATTTAGGGTAATAAAATTGGAGATATTTACATGCAATAGAAATGGATAGGACTCGTTGTTATCCAGTAAAGGAGAAGAAAAGATTAAACCTCAGATTTTCCGAGACTCTAATAACGTAACAGTTTGAAGAAAATTTGGAAAAAAACTTAGGAATTTTTCTTTGATTCTCTGATTATTCATTACAAAGAGCTCGGTGATTCATTTAAATAAGAATGAGAAAGGAAAATATAAAAAAAAATAGGAAGCAAAACATAATGAGCAAAGCACAACATACCTGACTATAACGACAGACTACTGAAAATCTATTGCTAACATCTAAAACTTATTTGTCTTTCTAGGTTTTTTATTCTATCTCATGGTTGCGGTGGTTCAGAGTTCTTGAATTTATATCGTTGAGCTGAGTAGGCTTTTCAAGGATTGAAGGGGTCGTGGGATTCGACGGCCAAGTAGAGCTTATGGGCTCTATTCCAATTTTAGAGAATCCGAGCAAACTAGAGTTATTTCTGGTTATTCCATTGGCCAAAGTGTTTCTTCTAGGCTCTGAGGGTGCAATGGCCAACTCATACTATTGTATATTCCTATATTTTCTATAATATAAACAATAACCATTTAAACACTTCATGACATCCTAAAAACTTAGATAAAGCTTCTAAATTTGACTTTCAATAAAGTTATATGCATAAATATAAACAAAAGATTATCAATTAATGAAAATTTAATATGACACAATATAATAATTACGAAAATAGCCATAACTTATACAAAAATTATAAAATAAGAAACCACACTATATCGTAACGGAAAGGGTATGATACTTAGCTCGATTAAACAAGTCACAAAATCCAAAAGTAGGTCAGTCGGCTAGTAAAAGCAATGAAAAAAATCCAAAGAGAAAAACTAAAGTTCTGTATGGGTATCAATTGATTACCAAGAATTAATCATGACAATCTTCTACCGTCATACATTCACCTTGTAAACGTTCAACTACAAGTACTTTATACACCTTGTATAAATCACTTCACTAAGTTAATTTCTGAACTACACAAACCTATAAATCTCATAGCTACTCCCGCTTAGTTTAATAAATCTAGTGTATAAACTTCACACGTGAATATCTCTCAATCACTCACGCACACAAACTAACACACAAGAAATGATTATCTTTATGATCTCTCTTGTGAATATGTGAAATTCTCTTAAATTAAGGGTTTCTTTCTTTATTTAAATTCACTCATTTTTTATGTGGCATCTTGTCATAGGCGCATAATCTAGATAAATCCTTAGCAAATTTTTTATCTTATCTTTGTTTGAATCTTACATTTATCTAGATGCTTGTTGCAGTCTTCATTTTTCTTGGAGTTTATTATTGAATTGCACATATGTAGTATTTTTATGTTATTGTCTTTATTTTTAAAATTCTATTGTTGACATCTAACTCTCTAACAAAAACCAAAACCTACAAATACAGAAAAAAGATATAGAACATCAAATAACACAAAATTAAATATTCGCTATAGCCAAATGAATACAGAGAAATTGTGTATGAGTTTAATCCACTTACACTGTTAGATATGGTTGCTTTATCGCCATTGGAGTTACTAACATTGGGTGATAAAAAAGAGACGAGATTGTGAAATAAATATATGAGAAGGCATGTGCGAACATAGAAGTATAGAGTAATACGCCAAACATGCAAACAAGGGATGAAAACTCAAGCTCATGCCAGAGGCGATGGTCAATTCAAATATATCATATGGTGTCATATATTATGCAGATTTTTTTATAGTTGATGGGAGAATAAGATGAAAACTACAAATCAAAGGGAAAATAGGATGAAGATCAAAATTAAAGAAGAATAGGATAAAAACAGTATTTTTAAGAGGAAATATGTTGTTTTTCCATAAAATAATGTCTTCTCAAAAGACGAAACATTGACCGATGTTGATTCTAAATAAAATGTCCACTACAACATGCTTACATAATGGTTCCAATGATAAAAAATTGTACATCGATTCAAAAGATCTAATGTATGTTGATTTTCCCACTGGATTTTTTTGGAACAACAATAAAAAACATGGACACCAAGGTAAAATGATTATGTACTCGATCGTTTATAGCACATCTCACCTATTGCAGGCGAAGTATATTATTTAAAACTAGTACTTATCAAAGTTAAACGTCCTACGCCATTTAAAAATTTACGCAATGTCAATGAAATAACTTAACTAACATTTAAATATACTTGTCATGCACTTGATCTTTAGGATGATGACAAATAATATAACCATAGAAGCAGCAAGCAGTTGAGCATTCCCTCATATTTATAGATTTTATTTGTTATATTGTTAACATATTAATGTATGACATGTCCACTTAACGTTTGGTCGAATTTTTGGCAACACATTGTAGACGAGTTTCTATACAAACATCGAAAAAATCTTCGTTTACGAGATTGGAAACCTTTAGATCGAATTTTATCATTATAAATTAAACTAGATGATACCCGCGCTACGCGCGGATTTGTGATCATTAAAATATGTTTATCTTATATGTTGTATATAATTTATTAAATTGAATATTGTCATTAGCTATAATATGCATACGGGTAATATAAGACACAAAATAAAAGTTTCAATGCATAAATTTGATCAATAGATTTATAAGTTGTAATCTAAACTAATAGTGCAATTTGTTTATAATCTATTTAAAATTGTAGAATATAAATTACCGGAAAAAGCGATTGCACGATTTGAGTCGTAGTGTTTTAATGATTATTTTTTTGTCCATACCTATAAATATTGGATTAAATTTAATCAATAATTGGATTTAAGAACAATTATTAAGATAAGGACAAGATTTAGAAATTTGGAAACTTACCTATATTTGAATTTCTTGATAGACTTTAGCTGTGGATCTATGTAGATGTGGGTGGAGAAGGACGGACGACGTGTTAACAAATCTATTTGATATATTTAGAAAGAATAAGTACGAATAACACTGAAAAAATATATAACATAATATATGTTATCTAGTGTTTTTAATATTGTTGATCATAATGGGAGTAATGCCGGTACGATCATGATGGTTTCTGTGACGATCATTTGAGCAACAATTTGAACGAAAATGCATATCAAATTCGTCCAACATGATTATTTTGACGAAATATTTTCTGTATTTGAATTGTTGAAGTGAGGTCAGTAAATTTTTTTGTAGAAGAAATAAAAAAATAGGTTAATGGAATAATAATATAAAACTTACCTATTAAATAACACTCGGATTTCTATTTTTTGATTGGAGGTTGGCAGACGCAAATGTGATCCTTACATAGCAATGAGGAGTCCAACAACATCTACAAGTTTCAACATTCTAATATATGAATTTAGTAGTAAAGAAGTAGTATATTTGATTTATTACAAACGTATTTACCCGATACAACTTCTTTGTGACCAACCAATCCAATCAATTGTCGGTATGAACGCATCCTGAATGTGTATTTTGCAATTGTTTGAATTGTGTAAGCCCCTTTCTCAACAACCGGATTCTCTTTAAAAGATATGCGCATACTATTGTCGGTTAACTTGTAGTTACCAACATTTGGTAGTATTATCAATTGTTTTTAGGATAAATATATCTCCTTCCTTTATATATTCATTGTATTTGTTAACATCGTCAAGAGATATATGTCCTTCAATAGTAGTTATGTGCAATATATCATATACATAATGATGAAAGATACTGATACAATGTGGAATACGCAAATACATAATATAACTTATTGTTTCCCTGAGGAATAAAAATACCAAGACCAAGCCAACAATTTTCAATAAA
>CM071869.1:23760526-23799937 GCA_036759665.1 Gynandropsis gynandra | reverse complement strand
AACCTTAAGATCGTCCTCAAGCAGGAGAAGATACTCGATTCGATCGAGAATCCTATCAAGGAACCTGCTGATAACGATGTGGATGGCATGATTGCTTTGGCAGAGCAAAGGGATCGCCTTGACACTGCCAAGTGTATCATCTTAGCCTCAATGAGTTCAGAACTCCAGCGCGAGCATGAGGATATGGAGCATGCTGCTATCATTGAGCATCTTAAGAAGATGTACGGTGCGTAGAGCCGAACGGCAAGATATGTGAGCATCTTAAGAAGATGTATGGTGCGCAGAGCCGAACGGCAAGATATCAGTTGTCGAAGGCACTATTCAAGTCAAGATTGTCTGTTAACTCTCCGGTGGGGCCCCATGTTCGTAAGATGATCAGTCTTATTGAACAACTTGTGAAGCTGGGGTGCACACTGGGCAAAGAGTTATCTCAAGATCTGATCTTGCAGTCATTGTCTGAGACGTTCTCTCCGTTCATTGTTAACTTTAACATGAACAAGATGGACATGGATCTGCATGAGATGTTGAACCAACTGATTGACTATGAGAGTCAGTCAGTGTCTGCAACGTCTAAGGGACATAGTGCCGTAATGATGGTCGGCTTTTCTTCCAAGAAGGGCAAGGGAAACAAAAAGCCCAAGAAGAAGCTCCTTGGGCCCAAGGGTGGTGTGACCATACCCAAGGCCAAAAGGGGCAAATCTGACCAAGGTGATGCTGAGTGCGTCTTCTGTAAGAAGAAGGGGCATTGGAAGAGGAACTGCAAAGAATACCTGCAGTCTCTGAAGGGCAAGAAGCCAGGTAAGATTCTCATGGAAAATGTTTTCATGATTTCCTTAACTACTATTGATTCGTCTAGATGGGTATTGGATACCGGTAGCAGTTTTAACATCTGCAATATGTTGCAGGGGCTGAGGATCAGTAGGAGGTTCAGGAAGGGAGAGTTCAGTCTGAAGGTTGGAAATGGCGCAAGTGTTGCTGCTCTAGCCGTAGGATCAATTTCCCTTGTAATGCCTACGGGCAAGACCTTGTTGTTAGACGACTGTTATTATGTTCCTAAGTTTGTTTCGAACATAATTTCTATTTCTATGCTTGATAGACGTGGATTTCGAACAGTTTTTAGTAATAACATTTGCTCTATTTATCATGGTGATGAATTTTGTGTGAATGGTTATTTACAACAAGGGCTGTATATCTTACCTGATGTTAATGTAGAAGAAATTAACATGCATGTTTCGGGCCTTAAGAGAAAAGTAGATGATCGTCAAAGACAGACGTATCTTTGGCATTGTAGACTTGGTCATATCGGTGAGAAGAGGATAAACAGGTTGCATAAAGATGGTCTTTTAGGCCATTTCGATTATGAATCTTATGCAACTTGTGAGTCCTGTCTCACTGGTAAGATGACCAAATCTCCGTTTAGTGGAACCGGGGAAAGAGCTACAGAACTCCTAGGGCTGATACATACTGATGTGTGTGGACCTATGAGAGTTCAAGCCAGGGGTGGATATTCGTACTTCATCACATTCACTGATGATATGTCGAGATATGGATTTGTGTTCTTGATGAAACACAAATCCGAATCTTTTGAAATGTTCAAGAGATTCCGCAGTGAAGTGGAGAAACAAACCGGAAAGAGTATCAAGGTGTTGAGATCTGACCGGGGCGGTGAATATCTTAGTCATGAATTTGTCGATTATCTAAGGCAAAATGGGATTTTGTCTCAGTGGACTTCTCCCGGAACACCACAACATAATGGTGTATCCGAACGGAGAAATCGAACCTTATTAGATATGGTGAGATCCATGATGGGGTTCACTGATCTTCCAATGAACTTATGGGGCTATGCTTTAGAAACAGCTGCCTATCTGCTAAACAAAGTTCCCACCAAAGCAGTCTCGAAGACACCATATGAGATATGGAAAGGACGTAAGCCAAACCTGAGGCACATCAAGGTTTGGGGGTGTCCGGCCTTTGTTAAGAGACTTCAGCCAGACAAGCTTGATGCTAGGTCTGACAGATGTAGGTTCATAGGTTATCCCAAGGAAACTATGGGATATTATTTCTACCACCCGTCTGAACACAAAGTGTTTGTGGCCAGAACGGCAACCTTTCTTGAAAGGGAATTCCTTGATGAAGGAATTCATGGTGGGGGAGTAGTTCTTGACGAGATTCAAGAACCCGATGAGCCAACACAAGCTCATGGACATGAGATGTCAAATGAGCGTTGTTGGCTGAGTGATATAGTGTTAGGCTCTGGCGCTTCATCTTCAAATGTTGAAGTGACAGTGCCCGTTCAGGAACAAGTTCAGGAACCTGTTCAGGAACCTGTTCAGGAACAAGCCCAACAAGATATCCCAGCACAGGTTGAACCTGCTACACAGGCTTCCTTGAGAAGGTTAACACGTTCTCGACATGCACCAGACAGACTTAATCTGATGGTGCAAGAGGATGTGGTCGGTCATAGAGATGACGACCCTTTGACTTTCCAAGAGGCTATACAAGGCCCTGATTCTGAGAAATGGTGGAAAGCCATGGAATCCGAGATGGAATCTATGAAGATCAACAAAGTATGGACTTTGGTTGATTCTTCACAGAATTCCAGACCGATAGGTTGTAAATGGGTTTACAAGAGGAAGATTGGAGCGGACGCTCAGGTAGAGACCTATATAGCTCGTCTAGTTGCCAAGGAGTATAGAAAACGAGAAGGTATTGACTATGAAGAAACGTTCTCCCCTGTGGCAATGCTCAAATCTATTCAGATTCTGTTTGCGATAGCGGCATTCCATGACCATGAGATTTGGCAGATGGACGTGAAAACAGCTTTCCTTAACGGAGAGCTTTAGGAAGAAGTCTTCATAACTCAACCTGAGGGTTTCACGTCGCCAACTCAATGTCATATGGTATGAAAGCTTCAGAGGTCCATTTATGGACTCAAGCAAGCTTCTCGAACCTGGAACATTCGCTTTAACAAGGCAGTTGAAGAGTTCAACTTTGTTAGATGCGAAGAAGAACCTTGTGTGTACAAGAAGTTTAGAGGGAGTGCAATTGTCTTCCTTGTGCTTTATGTTGATGACATATTGCTTATAGGGAATGACATTCCGGCGTTGCAAGAGACGAAGTTCTGGTTATCCGAACAGTTCTCCATGAAAGATCTGGGAGAAGCAACCTATATTCTGGGAATAAAGATCTATAGAGATAGATCAAGGAGGTTGCTTGGACTATCGCAGTCCCAGTACATTGATACCATCATGAAGAGGTATAACATGGAAAACTTCAAGAGAGGCTATCTACCGATAGGCACTGGAATTACTCTCTCCAAAGAGGATTGTCCTCAGACACAAGAAGAGAGAGAACGCATGAGTAGGATCCCATATGCTAGCGCAGTGGGAGCCATCATGTATTCCATGACATGTACGAGGCCTGATGTAGCCTTCGCGCTAAGTGTAGCGAGTCGGTATCAGGCAGATCCCGGTGAGGAACATTGGAAATTGGTGAAAACCATTCTCAAGTACTTGAGAAGGACTAGAGACCAATTCCTCGTTTATGGAGATTCTAACTTAGAGTTAGAAGGGTTCACGGATGCCAGCTTTATGTCTGATAAGGACGATAGCAGATCGACATCGGGGTATGTCTTTTGTCTCAATAGGGGTGCAGTGTGTTGGAAAAGTTCCAAACAAGCTACTGTAGCTGATTCGGTTACTGAAGCGGAATACATAGCGGCTTATGAAGCTGCTAAGGAAGCGGTCTAGATGAGAAAGTTCATAACTGAACTTGGTGTGGTGCCTTCGATAAAGGAACATGTTCCTTTATTATGTGATAATACCGGGGCAATTGCCCAGGCGAAGGAACTAAGATCTCATAAAAGATCAAAGCATGTTCTGCGGAAGTTCCATCTGATAAGGGAAATCGTTGAGCGTGGGGACGTTCAAATCCAGAAGGTAGAAGGAAAAGAGAATGCAGCAGATCCGCTCACAAAGGCGCTTGGTTCAAATGAGTTTGACAAGGACAAGTTGAAGATTGGATTGAAAGACATGGCATGCTGGAATTAGTTCTAGGAATAGTACAAATGTTCTAACTATTTGAGAGCTATTTTATGTCTTGTATTTTGAACACTTATAAATAAATAAAATGGCATTATTTTATCATTTTGATGATATTTGTATATATATATATATGTGTATATATTTTCATAGCTAGTATGATAGAGTCCATGATTAAGTTTAGAAACTTGTCACCGTGATAGAGATCATGATGAAAAGAGTTAAGTTTTGGTAAAAACTTAATCTAAATCGTTCTTGATCATAGGATAACTAATTGGACGTTAGTAATCGGGATAGATCAACATGGATGTGATGGTTTCTATTTGATAGAAATTAGTAGATCTCTTTTACTAAATCACATGTATGGATGATGCACATAGAGATGTGATCATTGAACAGACCCAAAGGGAGAATTCCTAATGGTTACATTACCATTGAACTGTCAATAGGAATTTCTCTAGAAGGATTGGAATATTATAATTTCCTTAGACCTGAGATCAACATAGTAACTGACAAGTTATCTACCATTCTTTGATACTGGACACCTTATGCCTTGGGATGTAAGTTGAAAGGATATTGGGAATGATTAGATGCTTGTGCAGTTAGTGATTGATCAAGATGGAATCCGTCAACTCTAGGTAAAGAGTTTGAGCTCTATGTTGTCAGAGACATAATGACTGAAAAGACCTTGGCCAGGGCATTTGAATGAGAGAAGAAAGGAGTTTCTTGCGATCATTCACCAGTCAGTTATGTTAGGCATGAAACATAGTTGATAATCTATTAGGACTTGACAGTTAGACCATGTCCAAGCATTATCCGGAGCTGTAAAGACGGAGGGAAATAATAATATTATCCTTCTACCATGGTTCTACAGAGTAAGGATGTTACTTCACACTATCTGGTCGTTGAGGAGTGTTGCTAGACGCCAACCTTGATTAGTTAATTAGTGAGACTAATTGACTACCAGCTTAGTGATGAACCTACGAGGTCACTTGCATACGATTGTCTCGGTATCTGCTTATGATTGTTAGACAATCAGTGTGGGATAGAGTTATATTCATCCGCTAGCACCGAAGAATATAATTGTATTTGATTTTTCTTTTGGGTTAGTACATAAGATGTACAGGCAAATATGTGTATGGAGATACATGTAGTTCGACTATTTCAGATATTACGTAAAGGCAAGTGGGAGATTGAAAGTATTTTGCCAATTATGTAATATTTCAATAGTTATGGGGTTAAGTCGTAATTATTAAAGAGTTAATAATTATAAATAAACGCATTACGAGGTTTCAAAAACACACTATTCTCAACCTAGAAACCCTAGCCGTCAGAAAGGAAAAACCCGAAGAACGAAAAAACAGTTTTCGTTCTTCCGAATCCCGCATCAAAGCAATCCCGATCTCGGTGTGGATACGCGTAGAGGGCTTGTACCATCAAGCCTCACATCCAATCATCGATTTCAACGCAACAGGTATCACAGAAACTGTTTCTAAGTTTGTTCATCGTTGAAATCTGTAAAAACTAATCCGAACATGACTAGATCTAAAATTCGGGTTGATAAAACACGTTTCCGCAATTGAAATCAACCCTACTGTTTTACTATCAGAACCAAACTAAGGTGAATGCTATATGAACATTCCTTCTAATTTATCAATGATGCATGCTTTAAATCCCACTTAATCGCTCGTACGTCATGTATACGAAGATATAACTGAATACTAAAATATATGGTATTCTTCCATATATACTATGCCCATCCAATAATATCAATAATACAATGAATTATACAATACATAATTCTTTAGTCTCATTAAATGTTCCAAATTCCAAACCACTTCTTACAGCTGGACATAATACTTCTAGTTATGTTATTAGGTTACGTAAACTTATAGATTATACAATGATACGAAATTAAAAGTTACACAAGTATGAAAAATAATATTGAAGAGAAAATAATCATATGCAATGATGATGGTGAAAAAGTTTTTATACCAAGATTATCTCTGGTACCAATAAATATAACATTATCTTTTCGGTTTAAATTAAAACAATTTCCAATTGTTTAATATCCACGATTAAGTTTAAATAAAGTTTTCATATTTTTACTATCCAATTTTTTTTCCTATGACCATTAGCATCGTGTTTAAATTAAAAAGCAAAAATGAATTAAAAATATTTATCATCGATGATATTAAAAAAAAACAGACAATAAATCAAATTTAATGTTGTGTTCAAAGAAATATTTTACAACTTATAAAACTAATGACAGTAAAGTGACAATCAACTATTTATTTGAACATAAAAATTCAATATTACGTTCGAAAAACAAAATGTTACTATGCATTAGTCTTATGATTTCCATATAATTACTAAAATATCATTATTATGAATATGTATAGTTTTATATCGACATTGTATTAGCTGTTTGTTATCAATGAATTATTGTAGATATAAAACATATATATATATATATATAAAGAGATCTCTAAATGAATAAAAGATAAAACAAAGAGGATATCCCAAAAAAAAGCAAGAGAACACAACAAACCAACAAAAAAGAACGTGGGCAAGTCGTAACTACGAAGCATGAAGAATCAATTTCCAAAAATTAAATCGGAACATAAACAAAGAAAGCCAAAAATTTTAATTCCAAAACAAACAAATAAACTAATAACCAAACCCACACATGAACTGAAAAATGATGAACATAGCAAATCGAAATAAATAAAAAATCACACTAAATCTAAACATGCTTTAATTGGACCAAATCAAAACAAAATGAAGAAGAAAAAAGAAACAAATAGAGAATTAGACATTGAAAAAGAGAAAAAGAGTAACGAAGAAGAACAACACGGTGAATTGAGGAAAATGAAAAAAAATTGAGACACCAAAAAGACAAATGATATTAAAGAGACCTAATTTAACAAAAAATAAATTCTGAATAAAATCGATTGATTGTAAAAACAACGCGTGGAAAAAATTTATTACATTAAAGATTCAGTAACGAAGTCAAACGATGATCCCGTAAATAGGATCTAGTGATCTTGTAAATAGGATCACTATTTGATCTATTTAAATCTATATAAAACCATGTACATTGATTAATGAAGTACATAAAAGGATTCATGTCTGCTCTGGTGGTATCCGAACATCAAATTGTCAAACGACGTAACTCTTTCTGTTTTGGTCACCCATGCCAAGCGACGACAACTCCTCCCGTTCTTTTTGGTCGTCCATTAACATTATTACACTGTACAATTCAGTTGATGACTTGACGACACTGATTATTATCAGTGTCTCAAGCGTTACCAAACTCACCGCCACAAATTACTTGACCTGAAGCATTCATATTCGAGCTCTCCTATAAAGCTACAACCTCGATGAATTTCTCGAGCCGACAAAGGCTCCACCGGAAACATTACTTGTCAACAAAACTGTTTTTTTTTAATCCTATATAAGGACCTTGGTTCCATCATGATCGTTTGATCTTTGCAACAATTCTCGGCTCCATCTCAACCTCTTATCAAGCACTTATAGTCTCAGCAACGACATCTGAGGTAGCATGGATAACCCTTGATGCAATCTACGATCATTCAAGTCTCGGTAAGCTAAAATAAATCAAGGATCGAAAATGTAGATTCACGAAACGTGACAAGTTCGTTGATGACTATATGCACTTCTTCAAAATCGAAGCAGATGAGTTAGAACTATCGGGAAAACCAATTGATCATGATGATCTCCTTGATCTCATCCTTGTGGGCCTTGGTGACGAGTACAAACCAATCAAAGACGTGGTCATTGTCAGGGACGTTCCAATCTCCTTTGTCGAACTACACGAAAAATGTTAAATCACGAAGCAGATCTCCTTGCATTTCGACCTATACCATCGGATGCACCTACTACCGCTAACAGTGCTCAACAGAGGCCTTGGGGATAGTAGCGACCCAAAAAAATGCCTCGCATGACACCCTATACTCCGCCTCTCATCTTACTTTGTTCGTGGTTAATAGAGAAAATGCCAGCTTTGCTGGACCCATGGTCATAGTGCAAGGATCTGTCACATGATTCGTTCCTCCTCACACACACAACAAGCCTCGACACCACCATCTCTTGGTCTCTCGTCCTGGCATCCTGCTCCATCATCCTAGCCTGCTAATACTCATCATGCTGCTCTTCAACCACCAAAGCCATCAACATGGTTCCTGAATTCTGGAGCATCCCATCATGTTGCCCCCGACCTTTTAAATCTTTCACTTCATGTACCTTACAACAACTACGATGGTGTCTCTGAAAATGTTCTTTGTGTCCCTCACATGCACAAAAATTTTATCTCATTTCACGAGTGGCCAGAAATTCCCTCCCTGTAGCCTTCTTTCGTTAGTTCATCTCCTAGCGTCTTCTCCACAATAAAAACTACATTATCTAAGTGGCACTCTATGCTAGGACATCCTTTGGTTGAAATTCTTAATAGCATTGTTTCAACGTATTCTTTGTCTGTCATCAAAATATCGAGTCATTCCTTGCCTTGTAATTCTTGCTCGTTTAATAAAAGTCACAAGCATCCTTTTCATATCTCTACTGTCACTTCTTCCCATCCTATTGAACTTCTCTACTCCGATGTATGGATATCTCCCGTTGAATCGTTTGATGGTTTCAAATATGACATCATATTTGTTGACCATTTTGTGAGATATACATAGCTATATCCATTACAACGGAAATCTCAAGTTTTTGAATTTTTCACTCGTTTTCCAGCTCTCGTCGAAAACGAATTTCAAACTCGCATCACTACTCTTTCCTCGACTAGGACAACCGGGGGGAGGCAATGCATAGTTCTCAAGAATTCTTATCTACCGACGGGTTCTCTCACCTCACCTCTCCTCTTCACACTTCTTAACACGTCAGGATTCTAGAACGAAAACATCGATGTATCATTTAAACCGGTTAGCTCTTCTCTCACATTCATCAATTTCTCTTGAGTAATAGACTTTATATTCACAATAGTTGTCTAGCTTATCAACCGTCAACCATCCTCTGTCTATGGGTTCACACCACCCTTCGATACTCTCTTCGGTACCTCCTTACACTATTCCAAACTTCATACTTTTTGGTGTCTCTGTTATCCATGGATCCATCCCTAGAATCAACACAAACTTTAACAAAATCAACTCCCGGCGTCTTCAGATATCCTCTCACTCAAAACGTGTTTCTATGTTTTCACGTCTCTTATTGTAAAGTGTTTGTCTCTCGAAATATTGACTTTGTAACATATGAATTTCCTTTTCCAAGACTTCAGTGTTATACTCAATCTTCATCGTCCACTAATGTCTCCCCTTTGTCCCCTTCTCAACCATTCACTCTTATTCCTAGCCGTGTCACTCGTTCACCTCCAAAGTTGGCTACACCTCCAAATTCAGATCCTTCTCCACGACCGACCTATATCTCTGCTAACACTGAATATCAACGCCCTCTACCCAATCCATGACTACACCCTCCAAAAATAACATTACCAAACCAAATAAAAACCTTACCCTCACTATCTCTCTTACCCTCGGTCAGACATAGAACCTACATGTGTGTCTCAAGCACTGAAAAATCTCTAGTAGCACCAAGCAATGACCGATGAGTTTGATGCTCTCAATCGAAATGGCACATGGACACTAATGCCTCAGCAACCTTCATTTAACATCGTTACTTATAAATGGGTGTTTCACACTAAACGTCAATTTGATGGTTCTATTGATAGGTACATAGTATGACTAGCAAAGGGTTTACATCAAATATCAGTAATAGATTATCATGACACATTCAATCCGGCGATTAATCCCACAACTATACATCTAATTCTTAGCATCATCGTGTAGTAGGATTGGGTTCGAAGACAGCTTGATGTCAACAAGACCTTCTTCCGAGGCACGCAAACGAAGGAAGTCTATATGGTACAACCATCGGGATTCATCGATCGTGACTGACCGTCACATGTGTGTAAGCTTCATAAAGAACTCTATGGACAAAAACAAGCCCCACAAGCCTGGTATCATATACTACACCACTTTCTCATATAGCCTAGCTTCAATCATTCCCCCGCAGATTCATCCTTATTCATTATTCGAGATAAAATATATCATTTTGTATCTCTTAGTGTATGGAGACGATATTATCATCATTGGAAACCAACCTTAGGAATTTCAGGGAGTCATTAATTTTCTCTCGGTCAAATTGTCCTTTAAGATCCCTGTCCTTTCATACTTTCTCCGTGTTGACATCACACGTTCCGCCAAGGGACTCCCTATCACACAAAAATTGTACATTAGTGATCTACTCACAAGGCATAATATGCTCCAAGCCAAATCAATAGTTACACCATTGGCATCTACCGTGTTTCTCACTGTTGTCTTGGGACGAACTCCTCTTCATAATCCAACTAAATTCCAATAAGTTCTTGGCACCTTAAAGTATTTGTTATTCACTCGACTCGAGATTGCTTATGCAGTTAACAAGCTATCACAATATATACATCATCTGTAAACAAAACATTAGCAGGAAGTCAAAAGGATTCTTTGATATCTTAACGGTACGATTGGTCTTGGTGTCTTCTACTCACGGTAAGATCCATTCACTATTCATGCTTATTCTGATGGTGATGGGGATTGGGGTAGTGATCGCGACTATTAGAGTTCTTCCAGATCACACATTATTTATCTTGGCCGACATCCAATTTCTTAGTTCTCCAAAAAACAAGGGTTTATAGCAAAATCATCAATTAAACCGGAGTACAAATCTATCTCCTCTATTGTATCAGAGATACAATGGCTTATATCATTACTTTAAGAGCTCAGAAAACCATCATCGACAATTCTCGTCATATATTGTGATAAAGTGAGAGCTACATATATATTTGCAAACCTCATATTCCAATCTCGAATTAAGAACATTGCCATCGACTACCATTTCATCTGTTGATTCATCAACTCTCATGCCCTTCGAGTCTCGCACATTTCTTCGGTGGATTAGTTAGCAGACGCGCTCACTAAACCTCTTCTTCGAGCACGATTTGATCTCTTATAGGTCAAGATCAGTCTCGTATCTGAGACACATCTTGTCAGGACATAACAAAGTCAAACAATGACCTTGTAAATCGGATCTAGTTGACCTTGTAAATAGGAACAATATTCGATCTCTTTGAATCTATATAATGTCATGTACATTGATTAACTAAATGCAAAATTCACGTTTGCTCTTAGTTTTATTGATGTCATAGTGAAAATTAAACGATAATATTTAAATTTCATTCGATAGAAGTTCTAATCGTGCCAATAAGATGAAATCGTATGAAATCAAACGATAAAAATATTCAGCTTCCACATTGAATGAAAAATCTGACACAAATTACGAGAAATTTAGACTAATCGTACGACTGAAATGAATTAAATAACTCATATCTAACAACGATGGACAAATGATTGAGAATTTCAAACAACTCTAAAAGATGAGTTCAAACTCAGATTTTATGTTCTTTTGAAGAATTTTTTGTTTAAGTTGAAATTACAATTTGAGTCTTAATTTGGAATCAAATTTAAAGTTTTTTGTTTGATAATTTCAAAATTAGAGTTTTGATTTAAATTTAAAGTTTAGATTGTTTTGTTGATAAAACTTAGAGTTTGAGTTAACATTTTTGTAAAAAAAATTAAAATATATAATAACATATGTAAAATTAATACAAATTGAGCATATATATATAATATGAATTATACAATTTGAGAAGTTCTTAAAGTGTATCTCAGTAATTTGTATATTTGTAACTCGAATTCAGTGTTTAGACTTTAAGTTTGAACTTCAGAATTAAGTTCACCAAACGAACATAAAATCTGACTCTAAGTATTAACCCTGACTCAGAGTCTTGTAAAAGAACATGCACTCAAATGATCCAAATGAAACATAAAATGGTCAAGATGATATCGTCAAACATTTCAATCCAACAGTGTGTTCCATATGAAATCCCACACCTTTAAACAAATATAAAACTAGAGACCTAAATTTCAATCTACTAAAATTAAAATCGAATGATCAATATAAAAAAACTCAACCATTGAACGGTTTGTTGAGTTTTCTACGAGGGTGCGGAAGCATATTTTATAAGCCAAAATATGTGATATAGTCATGTTCGGATTGGGTTCGGGGTTTTTCACCAAAAACACAATGAACGGATTCTTGGATTACCTGTTTCTGATGAACCTGATCGAAGCGGATGTGAGGAATTAACCTACGATTTCTCTACGCGTATCCACGCCGAGATCTTGGCCTGCCTTCAAAGTTTGGTGCGGATCCAATGATGAACGGGTTTTTACCCAAAACGTCATTCTTCGTCTCCGAGAGAGAGAATCGTGTTTGATTCGGAATTGTGACAAAACATACCTAAGAAAACTATTTTTTCTCGGTTTATATATTACTAAACTCTTTTAGTAATTTCAAAATGACCCAGACTTTCCAATATTACATAATCGACATACAACTATCAATCTCCCATTTGCCGTAATGAAATATCTTCAAAAGTCTAAACATATGTATCTCCATACACATACATGTCTGTACATCCAATTCTCATAACGAAACCAGGTACAATTATATTCTTTGGTTCTAGCGGATAAATATAATTGCATTTCATACTAATTGTCTTACAATCATAAGTAGGACCCGAGACACTCGTAAGCGTGTGACCTCGTAGGTTAATCACTAAGCCGGTAGTAAATTAGTCTCCACTAATTGACTAATCGAGATTGATGTCTAGCAACACTCCTCGACGGCTAGATAATGTGAAGTACTAAACTCATTCATTTGAGTAACAACATTACTCAAAACGAACCGGGGTGAAGACGACGTTAGTATGTTTTCTTCCATCCTTGCAGCTCCGGATGAATCCTAGGTATGGTCAAGACTGTGATACCTTATGGATCATTAACTATGTCTCATGTCAATCGTAACAGACTTATGAATGAACCTAAGAAATTCATTTCTTCGTTTATTCAAGTACTCTAACCAGAGATTTGTACAGTCATTACGATTACTGACTACATAGAGCTCAGACTCATACCATGAGTTGACGGATCCCATCTTGATCAGTCACTAACTACGCTAGCATCTAAATATTCCCAATATCTATCCAACTAGTACCCTAGGATACCAGTTCTCCAGAATCAAAGAATATTAGATAGAAAGCTAGTTACTATGTTGATCTTAGATCTAAGGAAAAACTTTAACAATCTAGTCTTCCGGAGAAAACTCAATGATAGTTTTATGGTAAATCAACCATTAAGATTCTCCCTATAGGTCAGTTCAGTGATCACATCTATATGTGCATCACCCATACATGTTAATTATTAAAGAGATCTACTAATTTTTATCACCATCGAAACCATCATATAAATGTTGTTCTTTCTGGATCACTATGGTCCAGATAGTGATCCAAATAAACAAGAAACGTTTCAGAAGAAGTCTTACGAAAACTTGACTTTCTTTATTATGATCCCTATCATAATTTGAAGTTTCTAGACTTAATGTCGGACTCAATCACACACTTTATGATAATCATCAATATGATCAAGAAAATGCCATATGTATATAATATATAAATGAAAGTGATGTCCAAAAGTGCATAATGTTAGAAGAATTGAGCCAAGGAGTCCAACAAGGAGTTATTTTAGGCCTAAATCCTACCTAAAGGCTCAGTCCATTATTTTTCTAAGGAAAGATTCAAATCAGGACACCGGATCCTTCTCTTGCCTATTCTACAAGATCTTCATATCATTCCTTTACCTATTCTACAAGATCTTCATATCATTCCGTTGCCTATTCTAAAAGATCTTCATCATTTTCTTTTTCCTTGATTTGTATAGTTTCCTTTTTCGTTCCTTACTTTTTTGCTTCATTTTTCTGTATATAAGAATGTGTATTCCATGTACAAAAAACAACATCAAGAGAATACAATTCTTCTTTTCTCTCATTAATCTCCTTTTTCTAATCTCTAGTTCATTAAATTTTATATGGTATCAGAGCACTAATCCAGTATTTCTTCCGCAAATTAGTTTTCTTAATCTCTTTTCTTTCATTTCTCATCATGGATTCCACAAGAAGGATCCCCATTCTCCTTAGTGGTTACAACTACAGCCTTTTGTCGAAAATTGTGGAGGCAAATCTACGAAGTTGTGGTTTGTGGAACCACATTGAGCCATCTGATACTGCAGGTGATTCGATTCCACAAACAGGGGGAACAAAGTGGGCTCAAAACAAATCCACAACTTTGGTTCTCATCCGAAATTCGTCGGAGGTGCCACTTCTCAAAGCATACGGTCATATAAAAAAGCCAAAGGCTCTATAGGATAAACTCACAACCGTCTACGACCATATCTCTAAAAAAATTGAATCTTTGAAATTTGCAAGAATCTCCACACGATTCGACAAGATCGGCAGCTTTTCGGCGAGGTTATTGCCAAGTTTCAGGATATATGGGCTGAGCTTGAAGATCTCAGGCTAGAAAAAAACAGATCCGAAGGAGATTTTCAAGCGCAAAAACCAAGACAAAGTGTTTTGTCTCTTTTCGGCGCTAGATCCATCCTACAAAGATCTAATCTCGCAAGTTCTAAGGCAAACAGAGTTCCCGAGTAGAAAGGCACAAATCGCTTGTTTAAAGGCACCTCAGATCTCGCCCACTTAAGCAAGGGTAACACCGGTTCCGTATCTTTTTCTCGCAAGATATATTATTGTGATCATTGCAGGAAACGAGGTCATTGGAAGGATCGTTGTTGGATTTTACATCCACACCTCAAATGCAAGACATGAACCTTCAATTCTTCTCGCGAATCTGGCCGATCGGATGTTTTTGCTTAGCATTTTCTAACATTTCAAAAAATGTTTTTGCTTCTTCATTCGGATCTTCTTCAATATTTTCATATTCGTTTCTTTCCACGAACGCATTTTGCACCATTTCTACATAAGGGTTTTCTACATCTTGAAAAGTCTGAGACACTTCATGATTTACGATACCCCTACTAAAATTTTCCACAACATCCCTCGGTCGTGGTGCAAAATTCTCTCCATGAGATAACCAAATAAAATAATTTGGAGTAAACCCTCTTAAATAGAGATGATTCCAAACGGTTTTCTCATTAACGAATTTTTCATTTTTGCATTTTATACAGGGACAAACCAACTTACTGTTTTCTCTATAAATTTGTTGATTTGTCGCCACCGTCATAAACTATGTAAGGCCTTCTAGAAACTCCTTCGATACACTTTGAGTTTCCGGATCGATTCTTCTATACATCCACTGTCTCGAAACGAAAATATTCGATCTCGACGACGATGCCATTACAATTAGAAACGATAACAAGATATAAAGAGAAATATATGAGATTTGTGTGTGAAAAACGGGTAGAAGAGAAGGGATTAAATAGAAAATTTTAAGACCGATTCGGGACGAATTGCGGACTGGAATGAATATTTTCCGGCGAACCGTCCCTAAGTCGTCTGTAATTAGGGACGGAATCGGGACTAATATATTTTCAGTAGGGAAATTGCGGACTGTTGACTGTGCAGTCCGCAATTTCCCTACCGCAATGATTTCGGTCCCTAATCCGTCCCGAATTCCGGACGACTTAGGGACTGACCGACAGTCCCCAAATTTAGGGACGGATTTGGGACTGTTTTCTTAATCCGTCTGTAATTAGTCCCTAATCCGTCCCTAAATTTAGGGACAGATACTTCAGTCCGCAAATGCAGTTCCGAAATCCGAATTTTCTTGTAGTGCGAGAAGCTGCTCATCAAGCCTCAGAGCAGCAGTACGTAACCATGGAAGCTCTCAGGCAGCTCCTTCACAAAATGACTCACGAAAAACCCGAACACGGTAACATGTCCTTTATTTCGAAATTAAAACATCATATTATTATAGATTCAGGCGCCACAACTCACATGATTAAAGATGGAGATCTGTTTCGCACTATTTCTAAGTCTTTCGGCCATGTTACAATAGCTAATGGAAAAGATATTCCTATTAAAGGCTCGGGTGACCTAAAACTTTTAAAAAAAGAATGTACAACTCTTTATGTTTCGGATTTCTCTAACAACTTACTTTCACTTCATAAACTTCCTAAAGATTATATTTGTCTTGTTTGCTTCGATGCTAATCATTTTTTGGCTTCAAGATATTGAGACAAAGCAACTCATTGGAGGAGGGAGCTTAAAGAGCGGTCTTTATGTTTTAGAAGAGCTTCAAGGAGCCTCTTTTCTGCGTTTACTACTTTCAGTTCTCATAAAACTGATGTTTCTTCTCGTGTGTGGCATGAAAGACTCGAACATCCTCATCATAAAGCGCTTAATCTTGTGTTTCCTAACATTAAAGTAGATGACTCGTTATGTGAGGCTTGTACTATAGGAAAGCATTGTCGTAACAGCTTTTTTATTTCTACTACTAGCTATAATAAATCGTTTGATCTGATTCACTCCGATGTGTGGACTGCTCCTCATCACTCTCGTGATAACAAGAAATATTTCGTGACTTTTATAGATGAAAAATCTAAGTTTACTTGGATTTATCTTCTTGATTCAAAGAACATACTGCTTCATTCAATTTTACAAGCACGTTGAGACTCAATATGAAACTAAAATCAAATGCTTAGAATCTAAAAATGGAGGCGAGTACTTAAACCACAAGTTTAAAGAATTTCTTACTGAGAAGGGCATCGTACACCAAACTTCATCTGCATACACGCCTAAAAAAACGATATTGCTGAAAGGAAGAACCACCACCTTATAGAGGTCTCACGCACTATAATGTTTCATAGAAATGTCCCAAAAATGTTTTGGGGAGATGTTTTCATTACGGCATGCCATCTCATCAATCGAACTCCCACAAAGTGCTTACAAGACCAATCTCCATATGAGCTACTGAATGGCTTTAAACCTGATCTAGAACGTCTTCGAATTTTCGGTTGCGTTTGCTATGTCTTTCTTGCAGATAATCTTTGAAACAAGCTTGAACCGAGGAGCACGAAGTGTATATTCATCGGGTATAGCACTACTCAGAAAGGATACAAGTGTTACAGCCCCGCAACTCAACGAATGCATGTCTCCAGAGATGTCAAGTTCGATGAATCAATCAGATACTTCGACAAATGAAATTGGGAAGAATTAGACAATCTATCGGTCTCATATGATCTTAACTCTACTATGCGTCATATTATCTCTAACATTAGAAATCAAGGTGTGTCTATTAGTACAGGTTCATCCTCGGAAGAAACCACCGATGAGATCAAGGAAACACCAACCAAGGAGACCGTGGAACCCTCAATAGAAGAGATCACGGATCAGCCTCTTCAAACCGAAGGAGTAGAAGGTGCACCCATCCAACTTAGGGAAACATTCGAGGACGAGCCTGTGGAAATCGATGAAAAATCACCTCATGATGATACTCAAACCACTGACGGAGACATCATCTGTCATGCAGCCTCCAATGATGCTCATACTAACGTTTTACATGCAGATCTCAACGAACCTACATCAACGCAGGACGTCATCGAACAAGAGCAATATTCAGCTGTCCTTCCTCAGAGAAGCACTCGACTTAGGACTAAACGTGTTTTCTTTAAGGGTTTAGCAGTTGCTTATCCTTTTCAACGTTATTATGACACGTCTAACTTACCTACTCATCATCAAGTTGTTATAAGTAAGATTTACTAGGAACCGAAACCTCACAGCTTTGAAGAAGCGAAACAACACAAACCTTGGAACGATGCAATGACGGAGGAAATCTCAGCCCTCGAAAGAAATAATACATGGGATCTTGTTGAGCTACCAGAAGACCGAAACGTTGTAGGCTACCGTTGGATATACAAGCTCAAATACAATAGTGATGGTTGCATTGGACGATACAAGGCTCGACTCGTCGCCAAAGGATTCACGTAGACCTATGGAGATGACTACACTGAGACTTTTTCCCAGTAGCGAAACTCCAGACAGTACGAATCTTATTGTCTCTTGCAATTAACTATAAATGGAATCTTTGGCAGATGGACGTAAAAAACGCCTTTCTCCAAGGTGATCTAGAAGAAGAGGTATACATGAAACCTCCACTCAGCTACTTGGTGGAATCAAGCAAGGTGTGTAAACTCCGGAAGGAAATCTATGGCCTAAAAGAGTCTCTACGAGCCTGGTATCACAATCATCATGATGCCCACATTCTCCATGGATTTCAAATGAGTGAGGCAGATCATTCCCTATTTTCAATTCAGGGGGAATCATGTACCGCTGTAAAATGTAGTAGTTCGCTTCAGCGCAGAGGCAGAGTATCGAAGCATGTTCAACACAACCTGTGAATTGATGTGGGTCAAAGCTATTCTTCAAGACCTTGGGATCAACAACTCTGACCCCATCTCCCTTAATTGTGACGATCACGCCACCATTCACATAGCCAAGAACGTTGTGTTTCATGAAAGGACGAAATACATCGAAGTAGACTGTCACTTCATAAAGGAGAAGATCAAACTAGGCAACATTGCCACAACCTACACAAGAAGCTCAGATCAACTTGCTTATATATTCACAAAAGCGACAAATTCGAAAGTCAATAAAAGTCTTCAACAGAGAATCAGATTGCTGGATTTATACAAACCACTGAATGTGTCAAGTTCGACCAAGTCTATAAACAACACCAAGTGATGGTACTCTTTTTCCATCATCATGCTTTTCTCCCACTAGTTTTACATTATAGGTTTTAACGAGGCTTGATGGTACATCTCTCATCTGGTCGAACTTGAGGGGGAACGTTAGAAGAATTGCACCAAAGAGTCCAACAAGGAGTTATTTTAGGCCTAAATCCTACCTAAGAGCTCATTCCATTATTTCTACAAGGAAAGATTCAAATCAGGACACCAAATCATTCTTTTGTCTATTATACAAGATCTTCATATAATTCCCTTACCTATTCTACACGATCTTCATTTCATTCCGTTGCCAATTCTACAAGATCTTCATTATTTTGTTTTTCCTTGATTCGTATAGTTTCCTTTTTCGTTCTTTACTTTTTGCTTCATTTTTCAGTATATAAGAATGTGTATACCATGTACAAAAAACAACATCAAAAGAATATAATTCTCCTTTTCTCTCATTAATCTCCTTTTTCTAATCTCTAGTTCGTAAAATTCTATACATAACTCGCAACTAGTCTAATACAATAATGTCAAAAAAAGTAATTTAAACTAGTGCAAGCTAGACTTATCTCTCAATCCGATCCTCAGCTTATACTTGTCAAACTCCTTTGACCCAAGCGCCTTGGTGAATGGATCTATTGTGTTTTCCCTTCCATCCACTTTAAAGACTCGCACGTCCCCACACACAATGATATCTCGAATCACGTGATATTTCGGCAGAACATGTTTCGCTTTGGAATGAGATCTTGGTTCCTTCGCTTGGGCAATTACGCCGGTGTTGTCACACCATAAAGGAACAACTTTCTTTATCGAAGGAACTAGTTCAAGTTCTTCAATGAACTTTCTCATCCAAACCGCTTCTTTAGATGCTCCACAAGGCGCTAGGTATTCTGCTTCGGTCACAGAATCGAGTACAGTGCCTTGTTGGAACTTTTCTAACTCCCCACTCCTCCATTCAGGCGAAACACGTAGCTTGAAATGGATTTTTTGTCATCTCTGTCTATCGAGAAACTCGCATCGGTAAATCCTTCTTACTCTATGTTAGAGCTACCGTAAATGAGGAACTTGTCCTTAGTCTTTCTCAAGTACTTAAGGATGTTCTTAACAACCTTCCAGTGCTCCGCACCAGGATCTACCTGATATCTGCTCGCCACACTTAGCGGGTAAGCAACATCAGGTGTAGTACATGTCATGGAATACATTGTAGCTCCCACTGTGCTAGTGTAGGGGGAATCCTACTCATGCATTCTCTCTCTTTCAGGGATTTAGGAAAATCCTCCCTAGAAAGAGAAATTCTAATGCCCATAGTAGATAGCCTTTCTTGGAATTTTCCATGTTGTATCGTCTCACGATATTGTCGATGTACTGGGACTGAGATATTCCAAGCAACCCCTCTGATCTATCCCTATAGATCTTTATTCCAAAATGTAGGTTGCTTCTCCTAGATCCTTCATCAAGAATTGATCAGACAGCCATGACTTTGTCTCTTGCATGGCTGGAATATCATTTCCTATAAGCAATACGAATCAACATAAAGAACTAGGAAAACAACCACACTCCTACTTATCTTCTTGTACACACAAGATTCCTCTTCACATATAACAAAGTTGAACTATTCAACTGCTTTGTTAAAACGAATGTTCCAGCTCCGAGATGCTTGCTTAAGCTTGCATACCATATGACTTTGAGATGGCAACGTGAAACCCTAAGGTTGAGTCATATAGACTTCTTCCTAGAGCTCTCCGTTAAGGAAAGTTGTTTTCACGTCCATTTGCCAGATCTCATTACATAATATATCGCTATCACAAGCAGAATCCAAATAGATTTGCGTATCACCACAGGGGAGAAAGTTTCTTCATATGTGATGCCTTTGCGTTGACTATACCCTTTGGAAACTAGACGGGCTTTATAGGTCTCCACCTGCCCATCTTCTCCAATCTTCTTCTTGTAAACCCATTTACAACCAATTGGTCTGGAACTCTTAGAAGAATCAACCAAAGCCCATACTTTGTTGATCTTCATAAATTCCATCTCGGATTCCATGGCTTTCCACCATTTCTCAGAATCTGAACCTTATACGGCATCCTGAAAAGTCAACGGATCGTCATCTCTGTGACCGATCATGTCCTCTTGCACTATAAAATTCAATATGTCATGTGCACTGTGAGAATGGTTTGACCTTCTCAAAAGACATGTGCAGCAGGTACAACCTGCGTTTGGATTTCTTGTTGAACTTGTTCTACAACAGGTTCCTGAACTAGTTCACGAACGGATTCCTGAACTATTCTTGAACAGGCGTTATTACTTCAACATTTAAAGTGGAAGCCCTTGAGTTCAACAACTCATCTCCAAGCCAAGTTTGCTCATTTGATATCTCATGTTCTTGAGCTTGTGCTGATTCATCAGGTTCTTGAATCTCGTCAAGAAGTACTTCTCCACCATGAATTCCTTCCTCAAGGAATTCCCTTTCTAGAAATGTTTTCGTTCTGGCCACAAACACTTTTTGTTCAAACAGATGGTACAAATAATATCTCATAGTTTCATTGGGATATACAATGAACCTACATCGATCAGATCTAGCATCGAGCTTGTCTGGTTGCAGTCTCTTGACGAAGGCCATATACCCTAAACCTTAACATGTTTAAGGTTGGGTTTTCGTCCCTTCTATATCTCGTATGGAGTCTTAGTGACCACCTTATTGGGAACCTTGTTTAATAGATATGTTGTTGCTTCTAAAGCGTAACCCAACAAATTGATCAGAAGATCGGTGAACAATATCATGGAACATACCATATCTAATAGAGTCAGGTTCCTTCTCTCGGATAGACCGTTATGTTGTCGTGTCCCGGGAGAAATCCATTGTGAAAGAATACCGTTATCCTTTAGATAATCGATAAATTTACGACTGAGATATTCCCTGCCCCGATCAGATCTCAACACCTTGATACTCTTTCTAGTTAGTTTCCTCTTCACTACAGAATCTCTTGAATATTTCAAAAGATTCATACATTGTGTTTCATTAGATACACAAATGCATATCGAGACATATCGTCCATGAAAGTGATGAAATAGGAATTTCACCCCCTAGCTTGAACTCTCATAGGTCCACATACATAAGTATGTATGATTCCTAGAAGTTTAGTAGCTCTCTTTCCGGTTTCCTAAACGACGATTTGGTCATCTTACTAATCATCTCGTTTTCATACGTATTTCTGGCATGATTTTAGATATGTGTACGATATAGATGCGATGTTTACGTATGATTTTGTATCCATTTTACTTGTTTTTGTGTTTTCATGTTCTTACAGGTTTTAATGCGTATTCGGTTCATTTTGGAGCTAAATGACATACACGAGACAAAGTACCAACATCTAGGATCATCACGGAACAAACGAGACAAGAATCGGCGAGGAATAAGCTTAGCCCGCACGAGGTACACCCTTGCCCGCGCGGGGCATTTGGTTCGACATTTTGTCCAGCAACTTGAGCACGGGTCGGGCAAGCCATCAGCACGGTCGGGGCATCAGCCCGCTCGGGGCACACCTCAACCCGACCGGGGCACAACCCAGCCCGCGCGTGCACTCCCTAGCCCGTGCGGGGCGACCTTGCTTTCATCGTGACACCGCGTGCCGCGCCCGTGCGGGGCACACACTCAGCCCGCGCGGGTAGTGATTGTCAGTTGGAACACCAGATAAGTTAATTTGTCTTAAAACGAAAAGGAACTTGTTGGTGACTTATACAAAAAGGAAAACGACTTTAGAGAAGAGGAATAAGTGATATTTTGCTGGAGAAAGTAATGGAAACGTTGGCCAACTTAATCAAGAATGGAAAACTCATGAAAAGGCAAAATTGGTGGCTGCTGCAACAAAAGGAAAAGAACCGAACGGCCAAAAGGAAAAAGGAGGAGAAAAGGAAAGAAGAGAAGAAGGAAAAGGAAGAATAGGAGCTAAGGGTTGAGGGAGCTTCAGTTAGAGAGTTAGTTTTGAGTTTTCGATCAAAGAGAGAGAGTAGAGAGAGAACAGAGTCGAAGAAGGAGACTCTTGCGAAGGAGGCATACAAGGAGCATTGGAGATCAATCCAAGACTTCGGTTTCGTTTTGTTTTCATGTTGCTTAGACTATCTATTTTGATTATGTTTGTTTACGGACGCATGAGCAAGTAGTTTGTTTTGTTCTAGGAGAAAGGATTAGCCCTTGGCTATCCCAGAACCACTTTGATTTATCTTTGAATAAATCTTCTTGTTTTAATTTATCTATTCTTAATCTAAGTGCTTCATTGACTTGTGTTTGCGATGGCCACATAGATGCATGTTTTAGGAACTTAGGAGAAGGACCGAAAGGAGAATTCTAATTTCGGATAATCAGGTTTAGAACAACCGAGGTTAGGCCACGAAAGTAGGGTAGCAGCGGTTGAGGGTAAAACAGATGAATCACAGATCTTATGGATTTAGTTCAAGGTGTCAGCCACGAAAGTAGGGGATAACTTGACTAGATCACGTGTCTATGTCTTGAGAGAGGGTAGAATCAAATTAGGACCGTCTACGTCAGATGATGGCTTCGGTAGTCTTGTGGTGAAACCGTATTCCTGGAACGTTTGTCTTATTGTTAGGAACTCGTTTGTTTATTTGTTTTTAGTATTTCATTCTCAAATTCCATATTTTTTCGTTGCAAGTTTGATTCATAGTTTGAGTAAGGTTGTGTTGCATAGTCTCTGTGGGATCGACACCTAAAGTACTACACACGTGTCGTGCATTTCGGGTAGTTTAGGTTAAATATTTGTTTAACTTTGATACGCATAAAGTTTTTGACGCCGCTGCCGGAGACTATTGTCAATGCGCCTTAGATTCGAGCCTAGAGTCTTTCTTGTTTTTTTTGTTTTTGTTTTCTTTTCTTTCGTTTCTTTCTACCTAATTTCGTTCCTTTGTCCTTTGTTCGTTTATGACCAAATCTCAAGGTGCTTCTAGTCTACTCCAAACCGACCCTGAGATCGTGCGCACTTGCAGACAAATGAGAAAAGGCAAGGAAGAAGGTAACATAGAGTCATCAAATCAACGAGATATGGATAATCAGAACAGCCACAAACAGCTTCAATTACCTCTCGAGGATTTATACATTAAGGAAAACGACTTTAGAGAAGAGGAAAGTTATATTTCGCTAGAGAAAGTAATGGAAACTTTGTCCAACTTAATCAAGAATGGAAAACTCAAGAAAAGGCAAACATCGGTTGCTGCTACAACTAAAGGAAAAGAATGAACGGTCAGAAGGAAAAGGAGGAGAAAAGGAAAGAAAAGAAGAAGGAAAAGCAAGAAAGGAGCTAAAGGTCGAAGAGAGCTTCAGTTTAGAGGGTGAAATTTGGAGTTCTTGATCGAGGAGAGAGAGTAGAGAGAAAGAGGAGATTCTTGCAAAGGAGACGTGCAAGGAGCATTGGAGATCAACCCAAGACTTCGGTTTCGTTTGGTTTTCATGTTCCTTAGACTTTCTAATTCAGTTATGTTTGTTTATGGACGTATGAGCGAGTAATTTGTTTTGTTCTAGGAGAAGGGATTAGCCATGGCTATCCCGAAACCACTTTTGATTTATCTTTGAATGCATCTTCTCGTTTTCGTTTATCTATTCTTTATCTTAATGTTTAAATGACTTGTGTTTACGAAGGCCAAGTAGATGCATGTATTAGGGATTAGGAGAAGGACCAAAAAGAGAATTCTAGTCCTAGAAGATCAGGTTTAGAACAACTGAGGTTAGGCCACGAAAGTAGGGTAGTAGCGGTTGAGGATAAAACGGATGAATCACATATCTTATGGGTTTAGTTCAAGGTGTCAGCCACGAAAGTAGGGGATAACTTGACTAGATCATGTGTCTATGCCTTGAGAGAGGGTAGATATCATATTAGGATCGTCTGCCTTAGATAACTTGACTGGGATTGCATGATAGATAGGTTGATTGTTGGTTTCGGTAGTCTTGTGGTGAAACCGGATTCTTGGAATGTTTGTCTCATTGTTAAGAACTAGTTTGTTTATTTGATTTTAGTATTTCATTCTCAAATTCCATATTCGTTCGTTGCAAGTGTGATTTACAGTTTGAGTTTAGGTTGTGTTGCGTAGTCCCTGTGGGATCGACACCTAAAGTACTACACACGTGCCGTGCACTTGCGGGTAGTTTAAGATAAATATTTGTTTAACTTTGATAATGCATCACATTTTTTGGCGCCGTTGTCGGGGACTATTGTCAACACGTCTTAGATTCGAGCCTAGACTCTTTCTTGTTTGTTTTTGTTTTTGTTTTCTTTTCTTTCGTTCTTTTTACCTAAATCGTTCTTTATTTATCCTTCATAGAGTTATTAGATCAACGAGAGATGGACAATCAGAACGGCCACGAACAGCACCAATTACCTCTCGGTAATTTGGGGCACATGCAGCAATAGCAACTCGCGCATCAACCGCGAGAACCACAGGTTCCTCCACCACGTCGCCTCAGGGATTACGTGGTGCCGAACAAGAACAACGTGCAAACAGCAATAAGGATTCCTGCTATTGCTAGAGAACAGTTTGAGATTAAGCCGGCGATGATCAACATGCTTTATCAGAAGCAATTCATGGGTGGAAATCACGAGGATCCCCATCAGCACCTCAGAGACTTCTTTGAGCTTTCCGGTACGTTCAAAATACACAGAGTCTCAGAGGATGCGATCTTACTGCGTCTCTTCCCCTTCTCAATTAGGGGACGAGCGAAAACTTGGCTGCAATCGCTCCCCGCTGGTTCAATCACGACTTGGGACCAGCTCTGCACATTATTCTTATCACGCTTCTTTCCTTCGAGCAAGACGATTCAGATGAGGGGGGAAATCACAACTTCTAGATGCAGAGATGGAGAAACTTTGTTTGAAGCGTAGGGAAGATTTAAGGATCTTCTACAGATGTGTCCACACCATGGTCTTGAGCAGTGGTACGTTATCCAAACCTTTTACAACGGGATTTCAGATGAACACTGAACGACTTTGGATAACGCTGCTAGGGGATCATTTATGAATTTGAGCGTCGAGGAGGCATACGAGCTGACCGATAACCTCTCCATGAACCACACCATGTGGTCAACACCGAGAGGTATGTCTAACAGCACTCGTTGCCTATACGAACCGAATCAGAGTAGAGCAACGGGCAACACAGCAAATGCCATGTACTGCGTGAATTGTGGAGATATAGAACACGTGGCTTATCAACGCATGCTGCAAGAGAACATGGAATACATGAATTATGCCCAGCAGTAAGAAAACACACAATTCGCGAATACCTACAACCCGCATTGGAGGAATCACCAAACTTGTCATACCGAACGACTCAACCAATGAAGTATTTGGGATTTCAGCAATCACAGCAGCCATACCAGCAAAATAACCATCAAGTTCAGCATGCTCAGCAAGTTCCGCAAGCTCCTCATTCTCCTCAAGCCCCTTCGTCGAACCTTGAGGCGGTAATGCTCGAATTTATCAAGGAGCAAAGGCAGCAATATTCAACTCAAACCAAATTCAATGCGGATGTGGAGACAGCCGATCAACGAGCTCAAAACCCAGATGGAATCCTTGAGCAACCATGTGAAGAGCTTAGAGAACTCCATAGCACAGCAAGCTGCCTCATCCTCTCGGAATCCCGGACAGCTTCCAGGTAAACCCGAATTGAACCCAAGAGAGTACGTGAATGCTATTTCTGTTTGTAGTAGTGATATGATTAAGCATTCAACGTGTAGTATTTTAGGTGTCGATCCCACAGAGACTACGCAACCTATTTCTGTTTGTAGTAGTGATATGATTAAGCATTCAACCTCCAAAGAGCGAGAGCAAGCTGCTGGTACGTCCATGAAAAGAGGCAAAGGTACGATTGCGATTATGGAAGGAGTTGAACCAGATTTAGAAAAACCATACGTTGCTCCACCGGCATACAAACCTCCTATACTGTTTCCTCAACGATTGGTGAGCAGTAAGAATGAAGAACGAGTGGGCAGATTCGTAGAGGGTCTCAAGAAGCTTGACATCAACATCCCATTCGTGGAAGCCCTCCAAAAGATACCTAATCATGCCAAACTCATCAAAGAGGTTCTTTCCAAAGAGAAGCATATCGAAGAGAACGAGATGGTAGCACTCACCGAGGAATGCAACGCTATCCTTCAAAACAAGCTGCCTCCAAAGTTGAAGGACCCCGGAAGCTTCTCAATTCCATTCACAATAGGTAATATTGATATTGATAATGCTTTGTGCGATTTAAGGGCAAGCGTGAGCATCATGCCACACTAAGTTTTGAAGCGGATGGACTTCGGGAATCTCAAACCTACAAAGATGTCTCTACGCCTCGCGGATCGTTCGGTAAGATATCTAATGGGAATTGTTGAAAACGTTCCCACCATGGTAGGTAAGCTTTGCATTCCCACTGATTTTGTTATACTTAAAATAAAGGAAGATGCTAGGATACCTATTATTCTTGGTAGACCATTTCTAGCTACTGCAGGTGCCATGATAGACGTACAACAAGGAAAGCTTTCCTTACAGGTCGGAGATGAGACGATGGAATTCAACTTGTCCAGCCCCATGAACGGACCCTTATCCAGGGAGTCTTGCCTTAGAGTTGATTCGCTGGACGAGTTATCAAAAGACACGCTTGATCAAGAAAGTGCTTATGATCCTCTTGTACGATATTTAACACGATTTTGCGAAGATGCGGGATCTACGGACGAAGGAGCTGAGATGTACACGAAATTCATGAGTGCTATTGAAGCACTAGGAGATGCCTAATGTGAGGGAATACCACACAAAATGCACGCTGATTTTGCACTGGAGAAGACGTCCAAACTTGAGCCCGAGCCACCTCCGTCTTCTTTTTGGTATGAGTACGTTGAATCCGGTAAAACATACCCTGCTGTTATGAATGCTAAAATGAGTACAGATTAGATGAGAAAGCAACCCACACGCGTAAAGAAGCGTAGAAGAGTCAGCTCTTCAATATGTACGCACGGAAGTTCTACGGAAGACAGCCACGAACCTTCCATCAAAACTCAAAAGAGGTTGCACCTGCACTTGCAAGAGGTAATGGAAAAAGACGTCATAAAACTTTTCGATACAGAATTATTTATCCAACCTCGGGCAGTGAACGATTGAATCACGTGCATGATGTGCCAAAGAAAGAATCAATGACTAAGGGATGGCACGACAAAAAGATCCTACCTCATGACTTCCAACTAGGTGATTTAGTTCTACTCTTCAATTCTCGTTCTAAGCTTATCTCGGGCAACCTACGGTCTCGATGGTCTGGTCCTTTTCAGGTTCGGGAAGTCTTCACAGATGGAGAAGTAGAACTATGGAGTGATTCGAGCAGGACATTCAAAGCTAGTGGACACCGGCTAAAGCTCTACCAAGCCGCTCAACCGATCGAAAGTGGAAACTCAATTTCCCTTTCCGATCCACCCGTCACGCACGCATGAGGAGTTGAGACGTCAAAGCTTAAAGACGTTAAATAAGCGCTTTCTGGGAGGCAACCCAGTTGTTTGTTTCTATTTTTCTTAGTTTTTAGTTTAAAGACTCGGTTAATCGTTTTATTAAAAAAACACACACACAAAAATACCACCACACACGTGACATCACTTCTCTTACCCTCCATCGGAGCTTCGTCGAGGACGCCGTTCAATTCAAGTCTGGCGGAGCAGCTCACGTTTGCCAGGTGATTTTGTTTCATTTTCTTTTATTTTCTCTTTGATTTTGTAGTTTTTAGTTTGTTTTTGCTTTCGTGAGTCAGAGTCGTCCAAGGCACTTGTCTGGTGCAACGTTTTGAGATGAACCTGAACCTAGGATACTTAAAAAGTTGGTCTTTTACATGAGATTTTGCATGTTTGAGCTAGGTTTTTCCTAAGCGTTAGCTCTCATTAGTCGGCTGAAAAACGATAGGTCGTAATTCAATGGGAATCCTAGTGTTGCTTGTGGAGGGTTTAGACGAGGTTGCTAGGCTAGTTTATCGTTTATTCTCTCTACCCAGATGGTCATACTTTGTATAGACGATGCTTTACTTCTATTTTATGAGGATTATTATATCGTATGAGATCAAGCATATTTTGCAGATTAAGAACGCACACTAACACTCCGTTGTCAATAAAAATAATGCCTAAAAGGATGATCTAAAATCCATATGAGTGCATCGACCTTAATACTCTTTCGATAGCTCGAGTCTAAGAGGTGGGTTGGCAATCATCTTTCCATGTCCTAAGGGCATGGCATAATAAAATGCCGCCTACTCCGCTGCACTCTTGCATGAGATGCATGAGTAAACCGTCATCGGTAGTCTGGGTCTAAGTAGAGGCTGAATCCCTTCAAATCTGACGTCCTAGAAGCCTAGTGTGTCTGCATAAAAAGAAAAAGAAAAAACAGAATACATAAAAGCAAAAGAAAAGAAAAAAAGACACAAAAAGAAAGAAAGAAAAAAAAGAAAGAAAAAGCTCAGAAAAGAAACAAGTATCCTCGGTTGTTCTAGGTTACGGCGTAGAAACCTCCAATACCGATTCCTCAACGGTTGGTGAGCCGTAAGAACGAGGTAAGGTATTGACGGTTTGTAGAGATCCTCAAGAAGCACTAAGAGACGCCCCATGTGAGGAGATACCACACGAAGCACACACTGACTTCGCAGTGGAGAAGGCGGCCAAACTCGAGTTGAAACCTCTTCCTTCTTCTCTTTGGTATGAGTACCTTGGACATAATGATACATACTCCGTTATTGTTAATGCTGACTGGAGTTCAGATGAGACGCAAAAGCTACTTGAATGCTTAAGGAAGCATAGGAGAGTGATCGGATACACCATCGAGGATATCAAAGGACTAAGCCCTCCGTTATGCATGCATCGAATACTCATGGAGGACGGGCATAAACCATCCATCAAAGCACAAAGGCGGCTGAACCCCAACTTAAAAGAGGTAGTGAAAAAAGAGATACTAAAACTTTTGGATGCAGGTAGCATATATCCTATCTCAGACAGCGAATGGGTAAGCCCCGTGCATGTCGTACCAAAGAAAGGAGGAATGACGGTAGTACGCAACGATAACAACGAGCTGATTCCAGCAACAACCGTTACGGGTTGTAGGATGTGTATAGAGTACCGCAAGCTCAACAAGGCGACGAGGAAAGATCATTTCCCTCTCCCATTAATCGACCAAATGTTAGAACGGTTAGCGAATCATGCCTATTTTTGTTATTTGGACGGATATTCTGGTTTCTTTCAGAATCCCATTCACCCTCAACACGAAGAGAAGACAACTTTCACGTGTCATTATGGGACATTCGCCTACCGTCGTATGCCTTTTGGCCTCTGCAATGCTCCGGCTACTTTCCAGCGTTGCATGATGGAAATCTTTTCCGATTTAATTGAACAAATCATGGAAGTGTTTATGGATGAATTTTCTGTTTATGGCCTTACATTCGATGATTGCCTCGTTAACCTTTCTAGAGTGTTGCAGCGATGTGAGAAAGTGAATCTTGTTCTTAATTGGGAAAAATGTCACTTTATGGTGACAGAAGGTATTGTACTTGGACACATGATCTCATCGAGGGGCATAGAAGTCCACAAAGCCAAAATTGAGGTAATCGAAAAACTTCCTCCACTTGTTTCAGTTAAAGAAATTCGTAGCTTCCTAGGGCATGTAGGTTTTTATCGGAAGTTTATCAAGGACTTCTCAAAGATTACAAAACCATTGACGGAGTTGCTGGCCAAAGACGCTACATTCGACTTCTCTCAAGAGTGCCATAACACCTTCAACACCATCAAAACAACATTAGTTTCGACGCCTATCATTCAACCACCCGATTGGAGCCTCCCATTCGAGATTATGTGTGACGCTAGTGACTACGCCGTTGGGGCTGTTTTAGGACAGCGAAGAGACAAGGTCTCTCATGTCATCTCCTACGCTAGCAAGACACTAGATGATGCTCAAATCAACTATGCCACATTCGAGAAGGAGCTCCTTGCCGTCGTCTTTGCCTTCGACAAGTTCAAATCCTATCTCGTAGGGTCAGAGGTAATCGTTTATACTGATCATGCAGCGCTTAAATATCTTCTAGGAAAGAAGGACGCCAAACCACGCCTTATCCGATGGATCCTTCTCTTACAAGAGTCTAATCACGAAATAAGAGATAGGAAGGGGTCCGAGAACGTCTTTGCAAATCACCTCTCTCGCATCATTGTGGACGATGAGAGACCTATCGACGATTCCTTGAGAGACGACATCATACGTGCACTTACTTCAGGTAACCCCGCTCCTTGGTATGCTGATTTTGTTAATTTTCTTGTGAGCGGTATACTATGCCCCGACCTTTCTTTTCATGAGCGCAGGAAATTCTACGCGGACGTCAAACATTACCATTGGGAGGATCCAATTCTCTACAAGAGATGCACGGGCGGGGTCTTTAGAAGATGCATCCCCGAGGAAGAGGTAGAGAGCATCCTTTTCCATTGTCATGGATTGGATTATGGAGGTCACTCCAGCAAGTCCAAAACCACTTCAAAGGTGCTACAAGCGGGTTTTTATTGGCCGACCCTCTTCAAGGATGCCCATAGGTACGTTTCCTCTTATGATAGATGTCAAAGAACGGGAAATATAGGTAAGATGAACGAGATGCCACAGAACTACATCCTTGCGGTAGAATTGTTTGATTTTTGGGGTGTAGATTTCATGGGACCTTTCCCCTCGTCGTGTGGCAACCAATATATTTTGGTAGGTGTAGATTATGTGTCTAAGTGGGTAGAAACCAACGCCGACTAATGACTCTAAGGTAGTAACCAAATTCTTTAAGAAGATCATATTCCCTCGTTTTGGAGTTCCTAGATTAGTCATTAGTGATGGAGGTTCACACTTTATTGCAAGACAATTCGAGTCCATCCTTAAGCATTATGGCATGAAACATCAGATAGTTACACCGTACCACCCACAAACTAGCGGACAAGTAGAGATTGGTCGATGAAATTAGATGATGCGTTATGGGCCTATAGGACTGCGTTTAAAACTCCATTGGCATGACTCCTTTTTAGCTTGTTTATGGCAAGTCTTGCCACCTACTTGTCGTGCTAGAGCACTGACTTTTGCAAATGAACAAACTCGACGAGCTCCATCTTGATGCATACGAGAAATCTAAGATCTACAAGGAGCGTGCTAAGAGATGGCATGACAAGAAGATCCTACCTCATGACTTTCAGCCAGGTGATTTAGTTATACTATTTAATTCTCGTCTTAAGCTTTTTCCTGGCAAACTACGGTCCCGTTGGTTTGGTCTTTTTCAGGTACGAGAGATATTCCCGCATGGAGCAATAGAACTTTGGAGCGAGACGAGTGGCACATTCAAAGCTAATGGACAACGACTAAAGCTCTACCAAGCCGCTCAACCGATCGAAAGTGGAAACTTCATTTCCCTTTCCGATCCACCTGTCGCGCACGCATGAGGAATGGAGACGTCAAAGCTTAAAGACGTTAAATAAATGCTTTCTGGGAGGCAACCCAGCTGTCTGTTTTCTATTTTTCTTAGTTATTTAGTTCAAGACTCGGTTAATCGTTTTAAAAAACAAAAAAATATATCGCCACAAACGTGACTTCACTTCCCTTACCCTCCATCGGAGCTTCACATCGAGGACGCCGTTCAATTCAAGTCTGGGGGAGCAGCTCACGTTTTTCAGGTGCTTTCGTTTCATTTTCTTTCATTTTCTCTTTGATTTTGTAGTTTTTAGTTTGCTTTTGATTTCGTGAGTCAGAGTCGTCCCAGGCACTTGTCCGGTGCCACGTTTTGAGATGAACCCTGAACCTAGGAAAGAAACAGAAGACATAAAAACAAAAGAAAAGAAAAATAAAGAAAAAGAAAAAAAGAAAGAAAAAAAAAGCTCAGAAAAGAAACAAGCATCCTCGGCTGTTCTAGGTTTAGCATTTGTCTGAAGTCTTGTTTGGTGGAGAGGGTTACTGTGTCTTGTTTAGTTTGCCTTCGATTTACTTTCTCGTGGGTAGCCTTGGTGAACCTAGGATGAAGACTGAAAATTTAATTAGGCCGAATTTGCTCTCGACTTGCTAGTTGATCGGTTAGGTTCGCTTTAGCGCTATTTCTAGGAGAAAGGCAAATTCTCGGATTTTGTATACCCCACGTGTTCCACGTTTACGTTTGCTTAGGGACAAGCAAACATTCAAGTCAAGGGGATTTTGATCATCTCGTTTTCATATGTATTTCTTGAACGATTTTAGAGATTTTTACGATATAGATGCGATGTTTACGTATGATTCTGTATCCGTTTTACTTGTTTTCGTGTTTTCATGTTCTTACAGGTTTTAATGCGTATTCGATTCATTTTGGAGCTAAAGGACGTACACGAGACAAAGTACCAACATCGAGGATCATCACGGAACAAACGGGATGAGAATCGGCGAGAAACAAGCTTAGCCCGCGTGGGGCATTTTTCCTTATTTTGTCCAGCAACTTGAGCACGGGTCGGGCAAGCCATCAGCACGGTCGGGCATCAGCCCGCGCGGGGCACACCTCAGCCCGATCGGGGCACACCCTAGACTGCACGGGCACTCCTTAGCCCGTGCGGGGCGACCTTGTTTTCATCGCGACACCGTGCGCCGCGCCCACGCGAGGCACACACTCAGCCCGCGCGGGTCGCGTCCGTCACTTGCAACACCAGATAAGTTAATTTGTCTTAAAACGAAAAGGAACCTGTTGGTGAGTTATACAAAAAGGAAAACAACTCTAGAGAAGAGGAATAAGTGATAATTTGCTGGAGAAAGTAATGGAAACGTTGCCCAACTTAATCAAGAATGGAAAACTCATGAAAAGGCAAAATCGGTGGCGCTGCAACAAAAGGAAAAGAACCGAACGGCTAAAAGGAAAAAGGAGGAGAAAAGGAAAGAAGAGAAGAAGGAAAAGGAAGAATAGGAGCTAGGGGTTGAGGGAGCTTCAGTTAGAGAGTTAGTTTTGAGTTTTGGATCAAAGAGAGAGAGTAGAGAGAGAACGGAGTCGAAGAAGGAGACTTTTGCGAAGGAGGCATACAAGGAGCATTGGAGATCAATCCAAGACTTCGGTTTCGTTTGGTTTTCATGTTCCTTAGACTATCTATTTCGAATATGTTTGTTTACGGACGCATGAGTGAGTAGTTTGTTTTGTTCTAGGAGAAGGGATTAGCCCTTGGCTATCCCGGAACCACTTTGATTTATCTTCGAATGCATCTTCCCATTTTTGTTTATCTATTCGTTATCTGAGTGCTTCATTGACTTGTGTTTGCGATGGCCATGTAGATGCATGTTTTAGGAACTTAGGAGAAGGACCCAAAGGAGAATTCTAATTCCGGATAATCAGGTTTAGAACAACTGAGGTTAGGCCACGAAAGTAGGGTAGCATCGGTTGAGGGTAAAACGGATGAATCACAGATTTTATGGGTTTAGTTCAAGGTGTCAGCCACGAAAGTAGGGGATAACTTAACTAGATCATGTGTCTATGCCTTGAGATAGGGTAGATTTCATATTAGGATCGTCTGCCTTAAGTGACTTTATTGGGATTGCATGATAGATAGCTTGATTGTTGGCTTCGGTAGTCGTGTGGTGAAACCGGATTCCTGGAACGTTTGTCTCATTGTTAGGAACTCGTTTGTTTATTTGTTTTTAGTATTTCATTCTCAAATTCCATATTCGTTCGTTGCAAGTTTGATTCATAGTTTGAGTTTAGGTTGTGTTGCGTACTCCCTGTGGGATCGACACATAAAGTACTACACACGTGACGTGCACTTGCGGGTAGTTTAGGTTAAATATTTGTTTAACTTTGATATGCATCACTTACTGGTGAGGCAAGACTCACAAGCTGCATAAGATTGAGATATCAACTCCTTGATACTCTTTCCAATTAGTTTCTCCTCTTCACTACAGAATCTCTTGAACATTTCAAAAGATTCAGACTTGTATTTCATTAGATACACAAATCCATATCGAGACATATCGTCCGTGAAAGTGATGAAATGGGAATATCACCCCCTGGCTTGAACTCTCATAGGTCCACATACATCAGTATGTATGAGTTCTAGAAGTTTAGTAGCTCTCTTTCCGGTTCCACTAAATGGAGATTTGGTCATCTTACCGGTGAGGCAAGACTCACAAGCTGCATATGATTCATAATCAAAATGACCCAGAAGGCCATCCTTATGCAACCTAGTGATTCTCTTGACCAAGTCTACAATAGCAGAGATACGTCTGGTTTTGATGATCATCGAACTTTCTCTTTGACCAGAAACATGCATGTTCAACAATTCAACATTTGCATCAGGTAAGACATAAAGAACATGTTGTAAATAACCATTCACACGTAAATCATCACCATGATAAATAGCGGAAATGTTATCACTGAAGACAGTTCAAAATCCACATCTATCAAGTATAGAAATAGACATGATGTTCGAAACAAATTTTGGAACATAATAATCGTCTTGTAAAAGAAAATTCTTGCTCATAGGCATATAGTGAGTAATAATTCCTAAAGCTAAAGCAGCAACGGTTGCACCGTTTCCAACCTTTAGACTGAACTCTCCAATCTTGAACCTCCTAGTGATCCTCAGCTCCTGCAACATATTACAGATGTTAAAACAACTATCGGTATCCAATACACATTTAGACGAATCAATAGTAGCAAAGGAAATCATGAAACGTGTTTTCATAGAAGTCTTACCTCGTTTCTTGCCGCCAATTGTTGCAAGGTATTCCTTGCAGTTTCTCTTCCAGTGCCCCTTCTTCTTACAGAAGAAGCACTCAGCATCCGACTGGTCGGCCTTGCTAGTGCTACCCTTGGCCTTAGTAACACCGGCCTTTGGTGCACTTTGCTTGGTCCTAGGCCTTTTCTTGCTCCTCTTCTTCTCATATGAAGATTGACCGACCATGAGCACAGGTCTAGATTCCTTCCTCGAGCTGGAAATCTGTCTCTCATACTCAATGAACATGTTATGCAACTCATGCAAGTCGATATTCAGCTTGTTCATGTTGTAGTAAACGACGAACGAGGAGAAGGATTTCGGGAGTGAGTGTAGGATCAAATCCTGTTGCAACTCCTTACAGAAGGTACAATCAAGCTTCTCAAGCCGTTCTATCAGGCTTATCATCTTTAGAATGTGTGGACCCATCGGGGAGTGCTCACTCAAGCTCAACTTGAACAAAGCCCTCGACAACTGAGACCTTGCCGTGCGACTTTGTTCGTCGAACATCTTCTTAAGATGCTCGATGATCTCTAGAGGAGTCATATCCTCATGTTGTTTCTGAAGTTCACAACTCATAGAAACCTGGATGATACACTTGGCAGTCAAGCTTTGATCTTCATGCTTCACAAAAGCATCCATGGCTTACTGATCCGTGAGATCTGGGAGTGGGAGAGCAGGCTTATCGATCACATTGATAAGCTTCTCGGAAATCAGTACCAGCCGCAAGCTGCGATACCAGACCTCGAAATTTTTCCCAACAAGCTTGTGGGTATCGAGGACGGAACACAACGACAACTGAGACATATTATTTGAGATATCTAAAACAATAAAACAATTAGCAGTAACAGTTAGACATCAATAAATATCATAAAGACATAGACTTAATCTATATGATACACATGCTAATCAACGTAAACAAGAACTAAGTGTTCCCTCCCACTAGACATCTTATATCGCAGACACACTAGTCGAATTCTTGAACTACATACCTCCTGATTGTCGGCCGTACATGTAAACAAGAATCGATTCACACGTCCACTCAGAAGGAAAAGCTTAAATGACAAACAATTTATCATTTGGAACTCAATAATTTATTATTTTTTATTTATTCAAAGTCTCAGAAGGTTCACTCGATGGAGTAGACATTTCATTCGATCGAGCTAGACGGAGACTCGGTCGAGTTATAAATTAACTCTATCAACTTGCGGTTCCACTCGATCGAGTCGACATTCCACTCGATCGAGTCGGACCAACAGAGAACGTACACGTGCGACGTGTGGCTTGATCGAGTGGTCATACTAGCTTGATCGATTCGAGTTCTCTTGGAATACGAAAAGTCACCTTCCATTCGGAATACGAAAAGTCACCTTCCACTCGGAATACGGAAAGATATCTTCCACTCGATCGAATCGTCTCACGACTCGATCGATCCGGACGTAATGACTTCGACCTCCACAATCTTTCAATCGTTTTGAGTCAAACAATCCACTCGATCGAGCGTTGGATTATGAAACGAAAACATCACGATGTTCGAGCTCCCACTCGAACGAGTCGAATGTTCGAAAGAAATTCCTGGCATGAAGAGTGCGGATTTTGATTTGTTTTTCCGCCCAAAAATGATCCCAAATCCTACAAACAGACGACCAGAAGCTCTGATACCACTTTTGGATTTTCTACGAGGGTGCAGATGCGTATTTTACAATCCAAAATATGTGATCTAGTCATGTTTGGATTGGATTTGGGGTTTTCCACCAAAAACATGAAGCATGGATTCTGAGATTACCTGTTTCAGATGAATCTGAACGAAATGGATGTGAGGAACGAACCTACGATCCCTTTACGCGTATCCACGCCGAGATGAGGGGCTGCCTTCAATGTTTGGTACGGATCCGATGATAAACGAGTTTTTGCCCAAAATGTCATTCTTCGTCTCCGAGAGAGAGAATTGTGTTTGATTCGGAATTGTGAAAAATGATGTGCGGAAACTCAAGCAATATAATTTCCTAGACCACTTCACCGCAAGTATACGGATCGTGTAGTATCAGGGTCGATCTCTAGGGACTAATGCAGTCAAAAACTAAGAATATCACTAAACTAAGACGAATGGAAGTAGATGAAGGCGTGGTGCGAAATATCTAAAGAACTAAGCTAAGTGGTGGTTATGAAGGATATTAGGATATTATTGTATTAAGGGTATTATTGTAATCTACTATTCCCTAATTAGGTTAAATCATTAACCACTTGTACATATAGCCGTTTATGGCTTTTCAGTAATCAATAATTCAGATTACCATTCACATGGTATCAGAGCAAAAATCGTCTCACGACGAAACCCTAGCCGCCCACTTCTTCTCTTTCGGCCAACCCTAGCCGCCGCACCCCACCGGTACGGCCGCCGTAGCCTACTCCCCTTTCCGCCGCTGCTCCGACGTCTCACCCCTCGGATCAGCTGTTGTTCCGTTGCCCCACCAGCACGGATCCGCCTTGCCCGTCGATCCAGATCTCTTGCGCCCCGCCGCCCAACCGATCGCACCATAATCGGCCGCATCCCGCTCAACCGTTTTCCCTAATTTTTTACGCCGTAGTCTACCCCCTTTTTCGACGTCTCACCCCTTGGCTCAGTCACTGTTCCGTCACCTCACCAGCACGGATCCGCACTGCCCATCGATCCAGATCTCCATCGAGCTGCATCGCCCCAACCGATTCCATAATTCTCGGCCACGTCCTGCCCAACCGATTCCTACTCTCTCGCGCTGCGTCCTGCACACATGTCGAACATCCCGGAGCCGTCGAATCGCACCGAGTCTGTGAGCATGTTCGATCCGCAATAGCCACAGAAACTCCTTTTCGCTTGCAACATGTCAAGCGTTACAAAACTCACTCCGACGAACTACCTCACTTGGAGCGTTCAAATTCGCTCTCTCCTCGAAGGCTACAATCTCGAGTGCTTCATCACCGAAGACTCCATTGTGCCGCAAGCCATGATCCACATCGATGGAATTCAGCAATCCAATCCCGCCTTCAACCCATGGAAACACCAGGATCGTTTGCTTTTCAGCTCCATGCTCGGTGCACTCTCCCTCCCGCTCCAACCGGTCATCGCTCGAACAACTTCCGTTCGAGAAGCTTGGCGAACCCTAGCCAACATCTATGGCAAAGCTTCTCGTGGTCATGTCAAACAACTACGAGATCAGATCAAACGTTGTGCCAAAGGCTCTCAATCGGTGGAAGAATACCTACGGTTCATCGCCACCAAAACCGACGAACTCTCACTCCTCGGGAAACCGATGGATCACGAGGATGTTCTTGAAGCCATCCTTGATGGACTGCAGGAGGAGTACAAACCTATAACTGATGTGATCAATCCCAAAGACACCGCAATTTCAATTGAAGAGCTGTACGAAAAACTCCTCAATCATGAGGCAAAATTGGTCGTCGAACTCCCTCCGCCAGCCACTGCCCTACCGGTCACAGCTTACCTTGCCGCTGCCCGTCCAAAATCACACAACCCTATTTCTCAATGGAGTCGCAACAACAACAGGAGCTCCACGGGAGGTTACCGAGGCCGCTGCCAAGCTTGCGGGACTCATGGACACAGTGCAAAGTTCTGCTCCCAATTCCGCCTCATATCCACGAACTCCTCCTCGGATCCGAATCAACAACGGTGGACACCCCCTCAACGTCCGTGGCCGCCTGCTGCAAACGTTGCTACATATCCTACGTATGATACCTCCAGTTGGCTTCTTGACAGTGGTGCCTCACATCACATCACTTCTGACTTGCAGAACCTGTCACTCCATAGTCCGTATCACGGCGGCGAGGAAGTCACCATAGCTGATGGCTCCGGACAGCCCATCACTCATACGGGTTCCTTTTCGCTATCCTTACCAAATCGTTCACTATTACTTGATAATGTGCTTTGTGTTCCCTCAATGCACAA
>CM071869.1:23747859-23758453 GCA_036759665.1 Gynandropsis gynandra | reverse complement strand
TCTATGTTCTCATCTATGTCGATGATATGATCATCACGGGCTCTTCCTCCACTCACATTCAGACCTTCATCAAGTTGTTGGCGTCTCGGTTCTCAATTAAAGACCTCGGTGCTCTCACCTTCTTCCTAGGCATTGAAGCCACGCGGACACCATGGGGTCTCCACTTGTCGCAGCGGAAGTATATCACGAATCTTCTCATTCGGACCAACATGAATGAGGCGAAGCCTGTCTCGACACCATTTCCATCGACCTCACGGCTCACCATTTCCTCGGGCTCACCTCTGTCCGACCCCACCGAATTTCGACAAGTCATTGGCAGCCTACAATATCTTGCCCTCACGCGTCCAGACGTGAGCTATGTCGTCAACAAGTTGTCTCAATTCATGCATCAACACACGGATGAGCATTGGCTTTGCGCCAAACGAGTGCTTCGTTATCTTGCTGGCTCTCGTGCACAAGGTATCTTTCTTCCAGCTCAAAACGCTTTGTCTCTTCATGCTTTCAGCGATGCGGATTGGGCTGGTGACTCCTCTGACTTCAAATCCACGGGGGCATACATTGTGTATCTGGGCAAACATCCGATATCGTGGTCCTCCAAGAAACAAAATGGCCACTCACAATCATCCACCGAGGCGGAATATCGGTCCGTAGCCAACACCTCGGCCGAAATTTGCTGGCTGGGTAATCTTCTCATGGAACTTGGTGTCACCCTCTCATCGGCTCCAACCATTTATTGTGATAATATCGGAGCTACTTATCTCAGCGCCAACCCGGTTTTCCGCTCCCGTATGAAGCACCTTGCACTTGATTACTTCTTTGTCCGTGGTCAAATAGAAGCTGGTACACTTCGAGTTTCTCATGTGCACTCCAAGGACCAACTCGCCGACCTCCTCACCAAACCTCTTCCGCGGTTACAATTCCACGAGTTGTGTTCCAAGATTGGAATCACCTCGGGTGATTCATCTTGCGGGGGCGTATGAAGGATATTAGGATATTATTGTATTAAGGGTATTATTATAATTTACTATTCTCTAATTAGGTTAAATCATTAACCTCTTGTATATATAGTCGTTTATGGCTTTTCAGTAATCAATAATTCAGATTACCATTCACAGTGGTAACGATAGAAGGTTGGAGTGACGAACACTACGGGTGTCGGGATACCGGGAATCGTATGGATGTCACAACTAAAGATCATAAACCTATCGAATTATCTTGATAACGGAAAATTCATGCCCTAAGGTGAGGAGTGATTCTTTCGAGCCTAAATCTCCTAACCATGAGTACGTGCAACCCTACCTTCCAGCAGTGATTAACCCGCACTATGGCAGTTTTACGAACGCAATCCTAATTCCTAAGTCGATTAACCGACCGGTCAGATTCTCATTAATCGAACTTAACCTACAACTCAACAGTTCCGGATTCACACTCTAACCTTCCAGCAAAGTATGAATTCTTATGTTACTGAGCGGGCAGCACTAGTATAAGAGTGATAATGTTGATTGTAGAACCGAATATCAAGATAAAAGCAATAGATCTAAGCATTAACGCATAAGTTTGTTCATCCGTTACAATCCGATATCCCTAACCCATAGTTGGGAACCTACTCACTCATGGAGAATACAGAAAAAGAAGATGACACAACCCTAAACATGATAAACTCTAGGAAACTCGATGCCTCGATCTTCCCTATTGTGTTACCGATGTGAGGATTGATGCTTCTCTCCTTCTCCAGCGTCTCCCGAGCCTTTCCTGATGTTTTCCAAGCCTTTCCTTGCCCTGTACGTCACCCCCTTTGCTCTAGATACGTTCTGGTCTATAAATTAGCTCGTTTGAATGCAAGATCTAGTTGATTGCGAGAAACGCGGTCCGCTCAGGTAGTGGTTTTACCCGGTCGTGCAGAGTCGCGCCCGGTCGTGTACTACGTCCAGCCCGATCGGGCATCAGCACCCGATCGTTTGATCGAACGGCCCGAGTCGTGTAAACTCTCGTGGATTTTTGGAACGAATTAAAGTCCGAGCGGGTACTTTGATTGCGCCCGATCGGGTATGGCTACCCGATCATGTTACCTTCGTGCCCGGGACGTGCAAGGTGTGCAAATAAACCCCATGTTTTTGCTCTTTTCCGCTCGTTGCTCGGGTGTTCCATTGAGTTTAGAGGCTTGATTTTGGCTCCGAGTGAATTTATCTTCAAAATGCATGGTATTACTCAGGAATTCGTCTATTTACGCTCGTTTAGGCCTTGTCGCCTTAAAACCTGAAAACCAACAAAACGGACGTATGTAACGAAGATTCGTATCGAAAATGTAAATCTAACTATGAAATGTATGCGAAAATGTCACTAAAACCTAATCTAAAATCGATACACTTTACGTGTTATCAAAAAACTTACTAAGAAAATTGTTTTTCTTGATTTATATATTACTAAACTCTTAATAATTTAACAATGACCCAAAACTTTTTAATATTACATAATCATCATATAACCATCACTATCACGGTTCAATAAAAAAAATCAAATCAAACGACATATGTAAAAAGTATGACTAATTGAACCGTCAATGTAAAATCCAAATAATTTACAATATGATGAAATATATAAAATATAGCTAATCGAAGACAGTTCAAAATGAAGCATAATGATATCGTCAAACATTTCAATTTAGTGGCTTATATCAATCCACGTTAAATCTAACACCCATAAATAAATCTAAAAATAGATGGCCGAGATTCAATCATGCATTCAACACTAAATACTCCACAATCAAACGACCCGAAGAGATTCAAATCAGTCAACATATATCAAAAGTATGAGAGATCGAATGGCCAAAATAAAATCCAAATAATATTGCGGCTGTAATTAAACTTAATAAAATTCAACGATAAGAAATAAAAATGTAATCCGCAATAAACAAATTGAAGTATGCTGGCACAAAATCTGAGTTTAATCATTTAGACAACGCAAGCTCACTAGCGGGAAGAAAAAGATCTAACGGGCAAAAAGGCGCCACGTACACCTGAACAAGCGACAATTGGACGAACAGTAAACTGCTACATTTCCCGGTTTATTGTTTATACATGGTTATCTATCTTTTAGGTAGAAGATTAATATAATAATTTCTTGTTACATCAAAAGTTATATGAATCTTTGGAAAAAGAGTTGTGATAAGAAACAGACGTAAAACTGTATACTAAAAAAATGACTGATTGTTTGAAAAATTTCTAACATAACAATGAATTCTACAGTTTTAATAACCTTCTTTAAAATCAAATAAATTATTATTCCAAGCAAAAAAACAAGCTTCAAGAAAAAATTTAAGTCCCCCCTTTAATCTATTAAAATTTAGGTACATTTGGATCCTCTAATGTGTGTTTTTTTTCTCACTTTTAGAGAGTATCAGAACAACCTTCAGAAAGAAATCTGAATCTCCAGCTTCTGAGATCTACAACATATGGATCCAAAAAACTTCAAAAGGTATAAGCATCTCTTCCCTGATTTGTATAATAAATATGAATTACCCGTTAACCGATCAACGAAAAGTTTAATTCTTCTGCTAAGCTGTGACACAATCCTGCAAATAAGAGTAACTTGAATTCAAGTACCCTTCCCAGAAAGGTTTATACCTTCCAATGGCGAGCTTTAGCCATGGCTTCATGTTTCCATTATAGTGGATAACAGCAGCGCTCTGAATAAGGCGGTCATCAATGTTCATGTTGTAGCCTAGACCCAAGACATGCCATCTTCTGTCCAGTGGCTCTGTTAGGCCATAGAAGGCCAAGAGGCCAGGAGGAAGTGTCCCGAGCTTCCACAGTGTTCGTTCGGTGTTTTGCTCTTGCCAGTAGTGGTACCTCGCGGTCACATTGGCTTTTCTCCAAGCAATCAGGTCGAAAACGTTCATTCCAAATGCCCATCCACATGCCTGCGGGTCGAGCTTTGAACTGATGAGAGGGTTCGAGAAATTGAGGTACTTATAATACCGGTGAAAGGCTTCGAGACATGTTTCCACCGCTCCATTTACATTCCCGTGCAAATCCAATGAGAAAAGAGGTGTCAGATCCTTCTGAACAACAACATCATCATCGAGGAAAACGATCTTCTCTAGCTGTGGATAAATCTCAGGAATATAAAATCTAAGGTGATTCAGCAAAGACAAGTACTTTGGGTTCCTCAGCTTCGGCTCGGGCTTGAAATCTTGACTTTCTTGCTCCCCGAAATAGTACGCCCTTGTATCATTATTCAGCAATTGCCTAACAACGGGAGAATATGATGCATTCAACCAAGAAAACTCCTCAATGCGCCTGACTTCTACAGTCGAACCCTTAAAGTCATTACTGAGAAACCAAGCCTGCATAGCTTCATAGCTCACTTGGTTAGTCACTATGTGGAAAACAAGCTGTTTCGGGTGATCAGCATTGGAGACGGTGGAGTTCACAACAACAGAGACAGCTATCACATTATCTGAAAAAATACAGAAATGGTAGAGATTGTTGTCCACAAGCCGAGGGGAGTTTCTGTTCTCATCTGCCAGTTCACGAAGAGACGGCTTTGACAACCAGTCAGACGTGAGCTTGACCACCAAGCAGTGGAGGTTCTTAGGTAGGGCCTCGGCAACCAGTTGCCCGAAAACTGTTGTCTGAACTGTCGCAGCATTTGCACGCTCTTCTAGGGCTTGGATGTGAGATTTCATGGTCATCATTGTGGTGGCAATGTCATAGTGTGCGTCTTGAGCCTTGAATATTAAGGATGACAAACCACTTATTATCGGCTTCACCTCATCTAATGTAATAGACCGTCCTCTCATTGCAGCTCTTGAGAGCAAAAGCTGGCATCTTCTGATCTTAGAACTTAATTCCCAAGCTAAATGAAGATTATTGTGTTCTTTGGCGATAAAAACATAAGCCTTGGCAAGTGTCATTTGTTCCGCTAGTTGCCTAGAGAACGAGGAAGCACTTGTTACCTCTTCCGTGAAATTAAAATGGTCTGGAGACACCTCGATTCTTTTCTCTCTCTCCTGCCATAGGCAAGCAGATCAGAGTGAGTCCAAAGATGTTACTCTGTAATGTCAATAATTATACAGCAGAGTTAAGCTAGAACGAGATAGATCAGACAATTCGATTGGGAACTTGTAAAAACCATAGCTTTTGCAAATATATTTTCTATATCCCACCAGAAGAAGGAAGCATAACATTTTTATAGTTGAAGGATGGAAAAATAAAATAATGAAAACGTAAACAGATTACTTCTAATTAACAAGTCTTCCAAGATTGGCTAATTATGGGTTATCATGAGACAAGCAGAAGGCCAAACAAAGGAATACATAATGAAAACTGACTCGGGAACCATAATATTCAAAGAAAAAAACAATGCCCATGAATCAGGTGTCTTTTCCCACCCAAGTAACGGAATTAACTAAAGATTATAAAACAAATCAAATATTTTGTAATGTTATAAAGAGCTTTAAGTGTTTCTTTCGAAATCTAATATCCTTGACACAGTATTGCAAAGCATAAAAGCAAATGCATCCCCGATTTACGTGCTGGTAGCACATACAATACAATGCATGAAACAACATTGATTTCAACTGGTAAGCCACCTACATAGTTCAAATTAGAAACTATATCCACATTCTTCCTTTGAAGCATCATGATGATAAGAAGAACTTTTCAAGAGTAGTAATTTACAGATCCAGCCCTGTTAAGAGATCTCAATGGTATCACGTTCCTGTTCTCTACAGTGTCATCTTATTTGCACTTGGAGAAAATGCAGTAGGAAAACCCATCAGATTCAGTTTTGCTAGTAGCCATATATATATATGTATGTATGTATGTATGTATGTATGAATGTATGAATGTATGTATGAAAGTGGACAGAAATCAATGAAGGGAACACAAAAATCAAATAAACATCATCTGTGCTTCATATACATATAGATTGGATATCTTTAGTTATTCACAGCAAATAGAAAAAGAGCTTAAAAAGAATCATTCCCACCTTAGTAAATGGACGCATTTACTTAAATTATGATATCTAATATTCATAGTCACACAGAAAGAAATCTATTATTCAATCCATCTGCTTGCTCTAATAGTTGAGGTAATTATGATCACCCAAAAAATTTTCTTTGTGTTTACCATGAATTTAAACAATACTCCATAATCAAGAGACCACAAGAAATCCTAGCTTCTGAAAACTACTACAGGTATAGATATTTGAGGCTATATATAACTTGTAAATGGTTCCTTCGTTTTCAACAACAGAGATTCAAATCGCAAATCGATCACGTACGGGCTCATGATTATTCAATTCAAACTCTAACAAATCCATTAAACCTGCAGAGAAATCTCAGAGAGTTTCTCCAAGATTCAGATGTAAACTAGGATATAAACGAAATCACATGAATCCATAGTTTAAAGAATTACTAAGCAAGCAGATTCAACAATTTCCACTAGCAAAATCTACACTTTCATGGCGGATAATTATTGCAGAACCAACATCTACGTATCAAATCCGGAAGATGCAAGGAAAACCGAGAGAATAAAATTGAAACCCAGAAAACAAAAATGATGGGCCAGAGACATACGATCACAAGCTGATTTGGATCTTGATGATGGTGATGATGAACCATGAAGAGAACCAATCCAGCGATAGAGAACGACCCCAGAAGCCATACACAAGCTGATTTGGATCTTGATGATGGTGATGATGAACCATGAAGAGAACCAATCCAGCGATAGAGAACGACCCCAGAAGAAGCCATATCCAGTTCGATAACTTCCTCCTCGACGACCGCCGCCGCATCTTCCTTCGCTTACTTCCTCCGCCGCCGCCGCCGCTTCTGCTTCCGCGATTTTCTCACCAACCAATCCAGATTCTGAACCGATTCATAATACCCTCCTCCCTATTCGGACAGAACCAATGAAGCCGTCTTTTTCTGGATCCAGACCAAATGAACAAATCGACGGGGAACGAAATCTAGGAGAGGAGAGAGATGGACAGAGAGAGTGTATGAGATGTGATCTGGCTATTGCAGGTTTTTGTGCTTTCCTTGCGTGTGGTTCTTTACTGTAACAGTGTCTTCGCAAAAATAAGAATTCCATAAGTAAATGCCATTTTCCAATTTAATTTCCATTTCCGTTGTTGCCTATTCAAAATAGCTCCAAAATTAAATAATGGATTATATCCACAACTATATGATCCGACATGTTTATAAGGATATATATATGCTTGCGCATGTTCATGTGTGTATGTACATTACATGTAACATATATATATAGCTACTAGTATTTAAGCGGAAAAAATTTCTAACACTTCTATAATTTAGGAGATATAAATCTAATTATTTACATGTATATTATGTTGATAAAATATTATAAATTATAAAATACTTTTTTAAAATTAATGTTTATTATTTGTTTGTTATCTTCGTTAAGAATCAATATTTTCAATTCGATTCTATTTTTCATATAATGATATATAATTAACCATGAATAAAGACGAGACGAGGTAAATATATACTAATTTTGTTTAAGCTTTGTCCTTGAATTTTATTGATTGTTGATAACATGTAATCCGTCACAATATTTTCATCATTCCTAGGTTTTGTTTTGATTACGTTTCTTGGACTTTACCGACTTATTGAGTACATTCGAAGACTTCTTCTACGATTTCGTGTTTTGTGTAGGAAACGAAGACATGTGAAGTAAACACGAGTGATTACGGCAAACCTACCTGAAACTGTGACCAACTGATAAGAGGCAATATGAACACAGACACGGAACCAAACAGAACACCCGAGTATCGAGCGAATGGAGCGAAAAGAGCAAGTAAACTCAGCTCGCTCGGGCTTGGAAGAGGCCTCCGCGCGGGCTGACTTCCCAGAACCTTTTGCATGACTCGGGGAGCTAAGTACCACACACAGATCAGGCTTGGAACATGACCCCGCGTGGGGTGCATACCTTTCCCGCACGGGCTGCCATTCGAGCAAGAAGAGCATGAGTCGGGGAGGCATGCAACCCGCTCGGGCTGGTCGAGATGCATTGAGCCCGCGTGGGGTGAGCCTTAGCCAGTGCGGGCCCCCTTCCAGCAACAACTTCTTTTAAGTGTTGAACGGGCAAATGAAGAGAAGGAAGCCATTCTAGCAAAAGGAGGACGACACACATGCCAGGAGAGCGACTGAAAAACACAAGGAGAAACTCAAGAGAAGCTGGAGAAGAAGAGAAACAACAATCCGAACATCGGTAACAAGATAGGGAAGATCGATGAATCGTATTTCTTACTCTTTATCATATAAAGGTTTATTTCTCTTGTTTTACAGTAGAATCCATGAGTGACTAAGCCTCTAGCTATGGGTAAGGATTGTCGAATTTGTAATGGATGCTTGTAATTATGCGTTAATGCTTAGACCTTTCGAGTTTTCTTATATTTTTGTTTTACAATCAACATCGTAAACGCTTTATATTTGTGTCGGCCGCTCAGTAACCTAGGAATTTATGTTTAGCCGGGAGGTTAGATTATGAATCCGTAATCGTTGATTGTTGATTAAGTTCGATTAATGAGAATCTGGCCGGTCGATTAATCAACTTAGGAATTAGGATTGCGCACTTAACACTACCGTAATCGCGAGTTAATCGCTGTCGGGAGGTAAGATTGCACGTTGGTGTTTTTAGGAGGTTTAGGTGTCGAGAGAGCCATTCCTTATTTATGAGCATGAATTCTCCGTCATCAAGATAATTCGATAGGTTAATGATCCTTTGTTAGTTGCATCCTTGCAAATCCCGGTAACCTGAAACCCATAGTGTTCTTAAGTATCAAGTTTTTCACGTCTCCTCATCTCTGTCATTATCCATTTTAGTGTTCTAGAAATTTGTCCCACATCACCATCAATTAAACCCGTCTTAGTTTAGTCGTAACGAGAATTTAAATATATGTTATAATCATAATGAAAAAATGGTAATATACCTGGTACAACATGACCTACACCCGAGATAGTATTATCCATCTTTAGTAATAACATCGGTAATTACTCCAACAATTACACATGTTGTTGGCTGCAACATCAAAATAAAAAATAAACAAACTGTAATAATAGTATTACCGAACTACTATACATGAAATCACAACTTTTCATAGAATTCTAGCTTAGAAACCAAGCAAATCATTATCTCAGAAATTTTGTAAACATCACAGAGACTTTTAAAAGGATATGCACTCTAGTAATCTATTGTTTCTATTGCTGGATGACGTGGATCAAGCTGCAAAATCATCATAGGCATACAAAAATAGCAATGAAACCTCAAGGATTATGTACCGTAAATAAAATATAATTGTAAAAATAATATATCTAAAAATAAGTAAACATGTTTAGAATTTAAATATACACATATAAACACAACTCACCGTTGTTTGAAAGATAGAATGAAGGTAATTCCGCTTTCAACAAACTTCTACTGGAATATTGGACATTCCTTATTGTTCTACCATTTGTACAAAAAAAAATTAAAAACAACCTCGAGGAGTCAGTATGAACAAATCAATTATAAGCTAATATAAGTATAACAAATAAAAACATATCATTTTAGTTACGTATCTTGAACAGTTGACATATAATTACCAAAGGACCTTTGTCATGCACATGTATGTGAGTATAGAGTTTCAAAACGGGGTTGTCCCATAATGTGTATTCTAATACATATCCACTTTCACGAAAACAACAAGAATAAATAATAATAATCAGAAATGATTCCAATAGCCATCAATAAAGAGTGCTACAGTGCAAAACAATAACCAATATTATACCTATGGTCTTGTAATAACATAGATAACCTATTTGCAATCCCACCAACATAAGTTGCATCTTCCAAACTTTCAATCCGATAAGTTCTCCAATGCAATCTGATAAATTTTAAAAATTAAACCATCAAACTATAACAATACAAGCTATTAACAAAATTAGAAAACAATACTAACCTATAAGAACTGTTTCATCAAGAAGTCCAGATATGACATCGGGGAACCTTGCGAAATTGAAAAACTTCTCGTGGTTTGGCAAATCTTCGCATGGTCAAGCTGTAATTGTCGAGTTAAAAGCAATCTTGATCTAAGATGCAGTAGCTTTGTACTCATCATAATTTCTACATACGCCAAAATTTACAATTATACAGTAGGCGCTGTCAGTCAAATATCGTTGTTGCCTAGTCAAATACATGGACCTCACAGATGCTTGCATACGATTGCCCTACAACGAAAATGAAACAACGAGTTAAGACATTCTTTGCTTTATATTGATAAATGATAACACGTAATCCGTTGTAGTTTTTATATCATTCTTAGGTCTAGTTTTGAGTCAATTCCACCCGAGCGGGCACACATGCCCGAACATGTTCCTTGAGCACCCGAGTCATGCAAAGTTACGGGGTTGGAGTGGAAGTCTCGTTCGGTGGATTCCTCTTTCTTTTCATTACTCGGGTGCTCAAGGAACATGTTCGGGCATGTGTGCCCGCTCGGGTGGATTGGGAGTGCCCGGTCGGACTAATTGCTACCAAACATCCCCGTAGCTTTGCACGACGCGGGCACTCAAGGAACACGACCAGGGAAA
>CM071869.1:23711039-23744227 GCA_036759665.1 Gynandropsis gynandra | reverse complement strand
AGAAAAGAAGAAAGAAAGAAATAAAAAAAAAATAAGAACGAGAATTTGAACTTAATGATATCTCAAGCTTAGGGGAGTTGGTATGGAGATCGCTTGGACGTTGTTTAGGAGTACGGATTAGACTTAGGTCATTGGTAGGATTGCATGGTTCGAGACTTTCGGATTGATAGAAGTCTGAACTTGGTACGCTTAGGCTTGCGTTCATGTGACGCATTGTTTTGTATGATGGCTAATCCTTTGATGTATTTGTGTTAGTGTCCATTGTTGTTTAGCTCTTCTAGTACTCGACTCTAGGTTTTGCTCGAGGACGAGCAAAAGGTTAAGTCTGGGGGAGTTTGATAACACGTAATCCGTAGTAGTTTTTATATCATTCTTAGGTCTAGTTTTAGGTAGATTTGTTAGATTTCATTCATTTATCGAGTCTATTCGAGGATTTCATCTACATTTCGTGTTTTGTGTAGGAAACGAAGACATGTCAAGAAACACGAGAGAAATTGGCAATTTAACCCCAAAATGACAAGGTTCAGCTTGTGCAAGACCGTGGATTGAAGAGAACGTGCAAACACCGAGTGAAAGGAGCGAAAACCTCATTTTAGGTCGTGCACGATCGGGCATTAGAAGGTGCCCGCTCGGGTAATTGATGCCATGACAACCCCGTAGCTTTACACGACTCGGGTGCTCAAGGAACATGGTCGGGCATGTGTGCCCGATCGGGTGGAATTGGAGTGCCCGCTCGGGTTAATTGTCATCAAGATGCGTTGTAGCTTTGCACGACTCGGGCTGAAGAGGAACACACTCGGGCATAGGTGCCCGCTCGGGCCAAATGAAGCACACGGTCGGGTACAAGGCCTGCACGAGCGGGCAGATGCTGTGCCCGCTCGGGCCCTTGTATTTCTCAACAAATTCCCAAGATTTCTAACAACCAAATCAGATCTATAAAAAGGGGATTCGGGGCTAAATGAAGGCAAATGGTCGGGCACAAGGCCTGCACGAGCGGGTAGAAGCTGTGCCCGCTCGGGCCTTTGTTTATCTCAACTAACTCCTAAGATTTAGAATGGCCAAACTAAGAGAAATCAGATCTACAAAAGGGAGATACGAACCAGATTAGAGGGGGAACGATTCAGAGACATAGGAGACACACTTGGAGAGATCGAGAAGGACGGAACGAAGGATCCGGAGCATGGAGGATCTATTGAAGACATCAGTTGATGAATAGGGAGCATTCTTATTCTCTTTCTATGTTGAATTTAGATTTCTTTTGTGTTTCGTTTCCTGAGTTCATGTCTAAGTAGATCTATTGCCATAGGTTAGAAAGTATTGCCAATATGTAATGAAGTCTTTGCTTAATGAATGGTGGATCTTAATGCTTTCATATTTGTACGCCACTCGATATGAATGAATTTGGTATATGATCATGTTTTCAGATTTCATGGTTGATCTTAATGCTTCAATACTTGTACACCACTTGATTGATGATGTTAGAAGTCTAATAAATCTACGCCAGGGCATTAGACTTTGGAACTTAGCCATGATTTAGGGTTTAATCGGTTTAGAATCTACGCCAGGTCAATCGATTGGATCTAGGGATTAGGATAGCGGTCGTAATGCGTCTATGTATGTAAGATGCGCAATAGATATATTGGTATATGCATGCTAGATAGTGGACAAGTCTACGCCAGTCAGTTCTTATAGGAGAGCTTGAATTCCCTGAACTCGTGATAGTATCTCAGACCAATTATCTTGTTAGAACTTCGTTACATTGTCGTGCAACTCTCGATACCTATGGTGGTTAGTCTTTGAGTCATTCCTATTATTAGTTAGTTTAGTTTGCATTTGCATTCCATTCCACTATTGATTTCACACGTCTTATTCATTAGTCTAATAGCTTTAGAGTTGCATCAATTCCTTGTGTTCGACCCTAGTTGCTACACGATCCGTATTCTTGCGGAAGCGTTAGTCTAGGTAATTTATTACTTGATATAACGCACATCAATAAAAAAAATTACATATTTTGAAACACAAACAACTACTTTGTAGCTATATCTCTTCATAACAAAATTACACACTTAGGACCAAACACACTTCGTACCCATTCATCGCAAACAACCATTTCACGAGTTGTGTAAAAGTCACGAACTGATACAGGAGCGTAAATCCACAGACGAATAATTCTAATTTTAACTCTATACAAAAGTTCTTGAGTGTATGCAATATCACATAAAAGATTAAACATAGTGAAATAAAAAGCAAACACACTAATTAGTAGTGAAGAGCAAAAGTTATATGTGCTAAGAAAAAAATAGATATATGTACTAACTATCTTATAAAGATATCAACAAATCCGTAAAAAGTAATCTTAATAAATAATGCAATACAAACAATGATCAAATACATCAACAAACAATCACACATAAGAAACTAAACCCTAAATAGTTAGCTTTAAAACATATCTTAATATAAATTAATGACATGATTGGTCCGAAAAAACTACTAATAACACTTCTGAAATACAACTGGCACACAGAAGATGCAAATAGATTCGATGGATTAAACAACAATAAACCTACATAGAATAACCCTATGAATTGACAAATACATTATGGTCATTGCATAACACTAACCTGCTCAGCAATACTATGTGGACCAATGGCTTGACCTCGTCTAGCTCGCACTCTAGGACGAATTGCAGATGGTGGATATGGTGCTGCTGGAACATGTTATTGCGTTGGTTGCCCATGGAAACCTTTCAACACAAAGAAAAAGAAAAAAATATATATGAGCTTGCCAATCTTTAAACAAGCAGAGCAGAAACCTAAACAACTCTAAGGCCTTATCTAACTACGTTAAATTCAATAACTCTTGGCTTGTACTCAAGATATCTAATAAAAGCTTCTCTTGTTTTATTTTCTAGCTTCACAATGCACAAGTTCATTACTATAGATCTCTCTATGTGAAGCATCTGAAAACAATAATAAACAACCACACAAAGGTAACATCTTCGACTACTTAAGTTTTACAATTTCCTAAACACAACATCAAATCTTTATTCGATGGGGCATTGACATTGTTCACAACTTGCACTCCACATCTCTATGACAAACTCTATTAACGAAGAAACTTGCCAACAATTTTCGAGTTAGAGTTTGATTAGTTCATGTTCTAACGAAACACACAAATACAAGTACTTATCTCTCTAAACACTATAAAATTCAAAATAATCATTTTTCGATCCCAAACGGAACACCCACACTTATAGGTTTCATAGAGGAACGCCGATTATCAATAATCTCATTAGAGAGACATTTCTCGCTTCAATACCGTTCATCAAGCTGAAGAAACCCAGATCCATTTCGTTGGTCCAAGCTCAATCCTAACGAGAACATCTGACTGTGAGACCCACCGCAACCACCTCCACCAATGGAAGCCATATCAAAAGCTTCATCATCGGCTTAACAATCCAAAAACCCACTCGAGAAACCCTAAATCGAATGAAACATCGAGACAAAACAACGAAAAATCAGTAACAATATGGGAAAGCAAACCCAAACAATGAAACAAGCACATAAATGCAAATCAATGGAAGGAAATCATAGATTGGTAGCTAAAAATAACCCTGAAATGCAAGGCTAAACAAAACTAGAGATCCGCAATGTGGAGAAATCATAAAACATCACATACCAAGAGCATCCATTCGAAGGATGAACGAAACCGGAAGAACACAACAATCAACGAGTAAAGAACAAGCAAATCGAGAGAGAAAATAGCCGATAGAGAGGCAATCGACGAGCAAACAAAAATAAATTGTGAGAGAAATGGCCGATAGAGAAGATAGTTTCGGTCAAGATCAACCGCAGAAGGATGGAAAGGAGAGAGAGAGATGAGTAAACCAAAGACCTAAAATGAACGGTAAGGATTAAAATTTTGCAGATCTAACGGTTAAAAAATTGGTTTATAATAATTGAGTAAAACGATCCAATGGTGGAGATTAAATTGTAATATTTAAAAAGCATCTAACGACTGAAAATAAAACAATAATATATTCTGAAATAAATGGTTCATATGCTTTTAAACAGATCCAACAACCAGAAAATGGTCATTCCCCTAACAATAATAAAATTTGATCCAATGATTCAGAATATGCTAACGAATTTAAAAAGATCCAATGATTTAAAACATGGTCAAAGTCATTGTTAACTTGACCATGTGTTTTAGTTACCATTTAATATATATATCGATATGTATAACAATAAATGTTCATATATATATATATATGTATAAGTGTACATACGAACAGTTAATATATTGTTATTTGTCATGTAAATGTACATATTAAGGTGAGTATAGAATTCGTTCGGTTTTTATTGCTAAAACTTAGTAATGTAGAAGTTGAAATAAAATATCTCACTGGAACTTAAATAAAATAATAATTTATAGAAATAGAAATTAATTAATTTTTAAATTTTTTTTGGGTTGTAATAGGTTTTTGTCTTTATACTATATATAGTAATAAGAGAATTCATGTAATAAGTAAGTTTTATAAATTTTCAACGATAAAAATATGACAAGTAGAATGTTATATCAAAAAATTTTAAAATGGATAGTGATGATATATTTTTTATATCATTTAATTAAAACCATCATTATGTTTGAATTTTTATTAAAATCGTGTAAAAAATTATAGTATGTAATTTTTATAGTTCAATGAAAACAATTTTTGATATAACTATTTCATAAAATGTCAGAGAAAAGAAATATATGTAAGTGATAGAAGTTAAAAATTCAAGACGAATCTAGTTCGAGTGACACACTATGGCGACACAAGTCTGTCGTCGTCGTGTGTCACTCTATGATTCGGCTCTTGATCAGTGCCTAGAGGGTCAGGTGCATTTTTAACAATGAAAAAAATAACTCATCTAATAGTGAACATGAATATTTTGTTTTAAATAATCATGTATGTTCTCGTATTTCTTCTATATATGAGAGTAGTTGAAATAAACCAGAGGGTTTTCGAATGATATTGTCATTGGATCATTTAAATCATAGATAATTAAGAGTAAATTAGCATCGAGACTATGTATAATGTCTTCCCAAATTCCGCACCAACGGTTGGAAAGCAGATCCGATCTCGTCGTGGATACGCGTCGAGGGCTTGTGCTATCAAGTCTACCACATCCGACAATCACACCTTCAACGCGAAAAGGTATTACGAAATCGTTTCTATATTTGTTCATCGTTGAAACCCAAAAAACTAATCGTTAAACATGACTAGATCTTATATTCGGGTTGATAAAAACACAACAATCATTCAATTCCATTTCCATCCACAATCGTGCTGATACCTCATGCAACATGAACACCAGTGCCATAGCCCATTTGACGCCGCATAGGTAAGCTCGAGTGTATTTTTTATTTGTGCTTTAAATCTAACATTTATGTTGTGACACTCATAATGATTAAATCTAAGATAACCACACAACCACAACCTACACCCTAGTTAATTTCCTCATCACTAAATACCTTTTCAAAACCCTCGTTTTGATAGGACAGTTCACTCGTTGTAATAACTATTCAATCAAATTTTATCGCCTCTAATTTTCTGTGAAGTACAAGACGACGCACCAACTTCTACTCCAATGTGATAGTCGAATCCCCTAACCATCATTCCTAATCCTACTTTCGCTGGGTGAACCAATTCCTTTTTCCTTTCTCGCCACTGACATTGTCTAGCACCAAAGACTTTAAGCATCATGTTGATCATATTTTATTTTAAATTAATCAGGTTTGTGTCGTGTTTGTTGACTTGGAAAATACACTTGTCTTTCGTTTTATAACACAATTTCTTATATTTTTTCTCTTTTAAAATTATCCTCCATTTTTTGGATTTCACCTATACCTAGTGTTAGTGGTATTCTATTTCTCTACTAATTCGCCCAATTTGTTTCCATATACCCTTCTTGTAGAAAAAGTGATATTTTGCAAAGTTTATTCATTTCCACTCATATTTCAGAACATAATTTCAAAAGTCATTAGAACTTTTCAATGGAACTCTAATTCAGTTTTCTTATCCGCAGAAATCTCAAAACCGGTAAAGTCGAGCACATGATCTAAACCTTCAGCAATTTGGAATGCACCTTCCTCCCATCATGGGAGTCCCATGAATATATATCAAACCCATTAATAGGGATGAAGTCTTACACGTAACTATTTAACTCAATAATGTCCTCCGATCGACCACCATATCCAACCATATATCGTCACCAAATTTCACAATAAACCTATCTCATATGTTACTCTAACCTCTTATCCAACACGCCTCAGAAGCTCGCCTCATGATCAACCATGTGTATCTTCTTCCGGTATCCGAGCAATCAAATGATTTTGTAATCTAGACGACACGGTGTATCATCATCTCTCGTAACATTTTCATTAACGAACACTACTTCCTTTTCACCACCAGCCAAACACCGACCAACCCATCATATAAGTTCTTAGACGATCATATCAAATCGTCTCCTAACCTCCATCAGCTTTATTACTTTTAGATGACATCGATCAAACTCTTGCTAAACCTTCTCGATTCTATCCCATTATCATCCATAGTCAACGAGGTATTACCAAACCCTAAAACAAAACTTGACCTCAACATTACCGCAATATCCATTGTCCAAAATTCCCACATCCAAGACTTAAATGATCTATATTGGTGTGACCCCATGCATAATGAGTTTGTGACTTGGTTCTATATCCGTAGGGGGTCAATAGTGTTCTCTCTATGTGTTTATTTCATAATAAATTTCATGCAAATGGATATTTGCTTGATATAAGGCTTAACTAATGGGATACGGAAAATCACAATAAATTCACATCGATGATGATGAGCCATTCAATTCAGGGGTCAAACCAACTACAATTTGCATAGTTTTCAGCATTTGTATGTCGTGAGATTGGCCCATTCACCAATTAGGTGTCAGGAAAACCTTCATTCTTGGTGATCTCCATGGAACATCAAACATGTTTTAACCACCGAGATTACACAATAGTAAGCATCATGGTCATGTATGTCAACTCAAACAATCAGTGTATGTATTGACGTAGGCTCCCCGAGCATGGAATTAAATATTACGACTTCTTTCGTACAACTTGGATTCCTACAAATCTGCAGTAACATGTCCCTCTTTACGTTCCACAAAACGAATTATGAAGCAAACATTCTCATCTTATGCCACTAAATCAGATTACGGGGTGGTAGTGAAGGTGGTGACTATGGTGGTGGCTCATATAGTGGTGTTGCGTCGAAACTTACTGACCTCTTCTCTCAGTGTTTTTCCACTAGCACTTCACAAAGGATTTCACACATCAACTATCAGTTTAGTCCAGTGAATTGTTTGTGCTCCAACAACCTTGATCCAGATAACTAGAAAGAATGTGTATTATGGTTCGATCATGTCCCTTTCCTCTACGCAACTTTCGGCTTCATTTGTAAATTTACACCTTTAGCTATCAACGAGTTAACATATTTAGCAATTTTATTTGAGTATAGTAACACGTCCAACTGAGCAGAAAAGTTATTTAGTTATTTTAAGAATTTTATGATACATCCCAATTTTCTACATCACCACTACTATTACTACTATGTTTAAAATTCTGGACACAACGAACTGATCATATGTATTAATGATGGTCTTCATATCCTCATCATCTTCAAGCTTCTCGTCCGAGTTTTCTTCGAAATTTTCCTCTATATCCCTATTTTTAATGTCTCTGATACAACTTTATTTTTGACCCACACAACATGATCATGTCCTTCCTCGTTAGGGCGAATTTTCACTTTCACCAATTTCTTAACATTTGTAATCATTTTTTATACTTCCGGGCAATCTTCCAGAGCCCTATAGCCCAGCGATACTGCATAGCACGCTCGTGCACCAATAGAGCCACTAATCACTCACAAATAAGTTCTAAAGGATGCCAAGGTAAGGGTCTCAAGCTATGCACAAATCAGACTCGGAACTTGGTGTTAGATACAACTCCCTTGGCTCTTAAGGTTTTGCCATCTATTTAGTAGGTAATTTCTTCTGTATATAAATTTTTCAAGTCGACCCTCTATTACCTAGGGTGTTAATCTTTATTCCAAAAACCTAGGATTTGATACCATTTTGTAATACCTAAAAAGGCCACATGTTCATCACACATCGAAAATATTATATAAAAATCATTAAAATAAAAAAATCTTTGAAAATAAATTACAAGTTTCAACAACATCGTGAATTTTAGTTTTAGAAACAAGATACAATGGAAAACATAGATAGATAAATACTCATATGGAAAATTCTAATGTCACCATTTACACTTGTTTCCTCTCTATTTTCCTTGTTTTCATTTGTTGTCCATCCACAACAACCTACAAAAGACAAGAATAGTATCTAGTGAAATCAAATGATATACGATCTCAATACATCTAACTTTCATACCATGATACATAATACATAAAAAAATATAAACAAAATACTTAACACACAATCCACCCCGAAAAAGAAACATGCATGCATCAACTATTACCTCACCGCGAACGTTGCTTGCAAGGTCGCACCTGACATCAGCCTGTAGTAGTGCTCTCAAGGTCTATCTAACCCCAACCTGCCATCACAATGCTCAAAAGGTTTCACAAGACACTATCCAATATAACAAATGCTCGCAAAGTCTTTGGAACTCTAACACAACAGAAATTTTCACAAGCTCAATAGACCTCAAGCTTTTGGCTAACGTTTGAAAGGTCTCACAAAACCCAAACCAACATAACAAGTGCTCGTAGAGTCAGCATTAGCTTCCGGCTCCAACGCTTACAATATTCCATTAGATCCTAGCCTACCATCATGATCCTTAAGGCATCTCATTACTATAGTCTTTGACCGATGTTCCTTACAGGATACCCTTAAATCTCTAACCGAATTATTGATAACGTGTATTTTGTTATAGTATTTTAGTTCATTTTCGTAGTTAGTTTACCAAGCATTAAGCATCACTTAATCCTGTTTTTTCGTTTTCTCGTGTATTTGTAGGAAATGAAGACATCGAACACAAACACGAGAAATTGCCTTACATAACCCCAAGAGCACGACCGGGCATGGAACACAGTAATCAGCCCGAATGGGTAGCCCGACCGTGCGACAACACACAGCCCAACCGGGCTCATGAAACAGCACCACCAGCCCGACCGTGCAGCCCTTTTAACCCGAACGGGCTCTCCAAACAGAACATATACCCGAACGTGCATTACGACACGGGCACATGTGAAGTCCGACCGGGCTATGGTTAGATGAAGAGCCCAATCGAGCTCATTTTTGTGCCCGGTCGGGCATGTTGTACGTACACGCGCCGAACAAGAAAAGGAAAGTCTCGACCGATGGAAAACAATAGGAAATTCACGAGAAAGAATGGAAATACTTACCAAAGAGGAAATAAGAGAAAAGGAAAGAGAAGAGAGAGGGGCAAGGAGAAGAGCTTCATTTGGACTGAAACAAAGAGCATGAGAGCAGACACAGAGACATAGTAGAGAGAGTAATACGCCGAAAGGCTGGAGACGGGACTACGAACTCGACACGTAGAAGAGCTTTTGAATACTACGGTATTGGGATAGGGAGGAATCTCATTCTATATCTATGTTGCAATAGTTTTCTTTCGTGCTTTGTTTTCGGAATCCATGTTCGAGTAATTTAGTAGCTACGGGTTAGAGTTTTACCGATATGTAATGGAGGCTCATGCTTAATGCTTGGTTATAATGTTTGATCGTTTGTGGATTGATTGGTTGTTCTGAACGCTTTTGTTCTTATTGACCGTTTGAACGAATGATTATAAAAGTTTGGTTGCATTGGAATATAAATTGAACTTTGGAACGTAACCATGATATAAGGTCTCAATGCATTTATCGTGTGAGATTACCTAACTAGAAAATTGGTAGTACGCATACGAAATAGTGGGATTAGGCATCAGAAGAGTCATTCCCTAGGACAGAGCTTGAATTCTCCGAATACGTGATGATATTCATAACCATTATATTTGTTAGCACTTCATTGCATTATCGTGCATCTCTCGAAACCTGTCGTGTTTAGTCCATTAAGTTTATCCCGTTAATTAGTTAGTTTAGATTCATTCGCATTAAAAACACTTATTGATTTTAACCTATTCATTAGTTTACTAACTTTAGAGTTGCATCAATTCCTTGTGTTCGACCCTAGTACTATACGATCCGTATTTTTGTGGAAGCATTTGTCTAGGTAGTTTATTACTTGAGATTAACCACATCATGTTTTTGGCGTCGTTGCCGGAGAAGTGATTACGGCTTTAGATTTAGGATACTTTTGGATTAGGATATAGTCCTTTCCGAAGTCTTATTTGTTTTTTGTGTTTTTGTTTTATTTTTTTTCTTGAGTCAAATCTTGTTATCTCTTGCAGCCTAACCGTTTCTTGGGTTTCTATTGTGTGAGGTACTTCATCGCGGGAGACCGAAGAAGAACAAATGGCAGAACGTCGCATCCTAAACGCGCCACAAATTCCAGGCACGTTAACCTATGGAGCATACATGGCTTCTAGGCATACACAACTCTTGTCTTGCATAGTTAGAAGGGATGTCGGCGTCGAGTTACAACAAGCATTCATTCAAATGCTTGGTAACGCAGCATTCAGAGGGAGACCCAGTGAGGATCCAAATCAGCATCTTATCGATTTCAAGATGCTTTGCCAAACAATTAGATCGGGAGAATGAGTCTCGGATGAAGACATCGTGCTCGTTGCGTTCCCATTCTCAATGAAGGATAAATCACAAGACTAGTTATATTCCCAACCGGCAAACTCTATGCGACCATGGGGGTAGTTAGAGGAAAAGTTCATGACACGATTCTGCCCCCAGAGTAAAGCTCAGCTCGCCAAGAATCAAACATATTCGTCCAAGGAGTTGCTGAGAGTTTATACAAAGCGTTGGAACGTTTCAAAGCTTACCAACACTTTTGCCCACATCACGGCATGGATCAGAGCTATCTTATACACAACTTTCTGCAAGGACTCATGGATAACACGAGAATTTTGATCATAGCCACATTTTGAGGTTCTTTGAGCAACCTCACGTTTCCACAGATTGAGGACCTAATCGATCGTATGGCTGATGAAGGCAGCAATGCCGCTGGAGAATATAATCGTAATGCTCCAGCAAGGGTGGCTAACCTGAACGAGACACATGCTTTATACGTCGGTCTAGTTGAGGTGAAAGACCAACTCGCATGAATCTATAATCTCCTATCTCAGTCGCGTCGTCCTCATTATTTGGAGCAATCAGAGGAACAAATGGTTCAAGGGTTTGAGGAAATGAACTCTGTAAGAAACAACCAACCTTTGGGGAACGCATAAAACCCCGGATGGAGAAATCACCTAAATCTCTACTACCAGAATTTTGACGGTGCATTGAACGCACAACAACTATCAGAAAACTTTCAGCCACGAGTGTTGCAAAGGAATCAGAATTTTCAGTCAAGTACGCACCCCAAACCCAGAATTATCAGCCATGTGTGCCTCCTCCTCCGTCATAAGAAGCTAACGCCGATATTACAACTATGCTAGCTCAAATCTTACAAGGCCAAAAAGATTAATATAACGACTTTAGAGGGATGAGACCAGATCAGGACGATGTAAAGAAACAAGTTGTGGAGATGAAGACGGACCTAAAGATCTTGGATACTCAAGTTGCATAACTCGCTGCGAACTCCTCTCAATCACAAAGAGTTCTACCGGGGAGGCCAGAAGCAAATCCTCGTGAGCACGTCAAAACCATATATAAGGAGTGGTAAGACGGTGGATCAGCCCACTCCTTTGATGTTTAAAAGGGGTGAAGCACCTCGTACAGTAGTTAAAAAGGCCAGCAACGATGAATAGCATAAGAAGAAATCCGAGGAGGAAGAAGAGCCAAAATACGTAAAACCCGAAACAAGACCGCCTCCTTTACCGTTTCAACAATGTCAACGCAAGAAACTGATGTATCAGGCAAATCCCTTGACATTTTATAAATGTGAAACGTCTACTACATCAATGGAAAAGGGTAGTAACGTCGAAGAGCATAGAAAGAAACCCGAAGAGGAGGAAGAGCCGAAATACGTAAAAGTGATCCAAGACCGCCTCCTCTGCCGTTTTCCTTACGTCAATACAAAAAGAACGAGGATGCTCAATTTGCCAAGTTTCCTGAGATATTGAAGAAGATGCATATTACCATTCCATTCCACGAAGCGTTGAAGAAGATGCCTTCATACGCTAAGTTCTTGAAAGATGTGCTTGCGAACAAGCGAGACGTGGAGATGGAAACCGTCATGGTGACTAACTCGATGCTGCACTCAGACCTACTCGAGAGGATGCCCAATCCTGGTATATTCGTGATCCCTTGTAGAATAGGTGATTATAAAATTAACCATGCACTAATAAGATGTCGGAGCAAGCGTGAGTGTGCTACCATTACCGTTATACGAAAAATTAGATCTTAGGGATAGGTTGGATCTTAAACCTACATGAATGGTGCTCACCATGGCTGATCAAAGTGTTAGAATACCCAAGGGCATGCTGGAAGACGTGCCATTACAAGTTGGGAAGTTCTTCGTCCCGGTCGATTTCGTCGTCTTTGATATGGAGGAAGACAAGAAAATTTCAATCATCCTCGGTAGGCCGTTTCTCAATACAGCAAAGACGATCATACACTACGCTGAAGGTAGACTCACACTTAAATTTGGCGATGAAGAAGTAGAGTTCAATCTAAACGGCACACTTAAGCAGCCTTGTATGGTGGATTCAGTATTCTACATCGACGTCCTAGAGAAACTAGCCGACGATGTCTTTGAAGAGTTCGTGAATATGGATTCCCTTGAGTTGGCTCTTTTAGCAGTTGAAAAATAAGTGTATAAAGACCCAAACGATGCAACATACTATACTAAGCTGCTGGACGTAGAAAAGATGAAGGAGATCCCGAACACTAAGCTAGACGCAGTCCGAGCAGATTTATGTGCGATCCGAGCACAGCAGCTCGTAACCCAAGCAAAAGGTGAAATTTATGACAATCCTTAAAAAGAGGGGTGCTCAACTCACAAACACATAAGCAAAGATCGATTGGACATCAATTCAAATCAAGAAAACGTCCTAAATCAGTGCGTAAACCTCCGCGCGTCCAAGGCAGATTTCAGTGTGTATCAACGCGAGTTCAACCACTTCCGAGATGCCTAACAGCCATGCCAAACGTCCAGCACCTAATTGGAGCATCGATAATGCATCCAAGGTGATGATGAAGCCTTCGCCACAAGGTCTCACATACCAATAAATTCTGGAGAGGTTAAAGGAACCGAGAGACGAACGTCTAACCGGTTTCATGGAGTGCATAACCGGACTTATGGTTAGCTCAACCAAATTCTTTAGACAGCACGATCTAGCCCCTAACAGAGGGAACAACACGACCGAGATTAGGAAGAACATGAGTGATCGTGCAAGGAATCCAATTGGTTTTTAGATCATTTTCGCATATTTCTTACATCGAATCTTACTATTCCGATACGATTTCGAGCGCCCTCGAGGACGTCCACCTAATGAGTAGCACGTTTTGGTCAGGCTCGTGACCTTAAACAAGTACTTCTCGGGAGGACCCCCGAGTCCTATATCCTTTTAGTTATTTCGTTTCAATTTTTTTTTTAGAATTTGACTCTTATTCTTTTCACACGCATGCACCTTACCAACAATCCTGATGTATCGTACTGTCTCCTTCGGATTGTGTAATTTTTGTTACAGGTTTTCCACTTCGACATCATCCACAACATAAGGATAGAGGCGTACGCCCAACTGCATCATCTCATGATAGCAAGCATGCCTCAGGTGCACATGTTCCTATCTATCTTATTTTCCCCGAGGTTTTGTATGCTAGCCCCTATCTTAGGTTTTGAACACCGCGACGGTTTGCCATTCAAGTCAGAGGGGTACTCTTCGAAGTGTCATGATTGTGATTAGGATTAGATGTTTAGTTCTTCATTTTATTTTATTTTTTACGTTAGTTGGGATTAATACGAAAGGATATCTAGTACGAAAAATTTCAAACTTTAGTCACATCTATGCAACTTTGTCGAATCGTGAACAAAAAGTCTAGGTTTGCTGAAACATACCTTAAGATATCGATTAGTTAGTGGTCGTGCATGAATCCATAGCCTATAGTTGTATTCCGCCCCCAAGGTTTTAATCCAAGCACTTATATCTCCGAGCATACCTTTCATTCTTTGTTTTGATTCGATCGATCTCTATATTTCCACGCACTTACACTACACTGTCAATAGAATAAGTTCTTTAACTATTTCAGCCTTACATTGACATGAGTGCATCAATATTGATGGTTCAGGTCTAAGTGGTGGGTTGAGGCTATTTTTCTACGTCCTAAGGGTTAGAGTCGAATGTAATCACAATAGTTTGATAAAAAAAGAAAAAAAAGAAAGAAAAAATTTCTGCAATGAAGCAACCTCTTCACTCCGTTAAGGTTACAAGACCTTATGAGTGTGCCAATCGGTAACCTGGGTCTAAGTAGAAGGCTGTCCTCTTCAACTCCGACGTACTGAAACCAAGTGCAAATTTTCAAAAACAAATGTGTAGAAACCGAAAGAAGAAAAAGAGAACCGAAAAAGAAAAATAATTGTTTTAAAGAATGGTATCGAATTGTTTGCGCATTAGAATAGGTATTGAGATCACTTGGATGTTGTCTAGGGGTTAGTGAAACGAACTTAGGGTATGTGTAGGGTTGTACGGTTAGTGGCTTTCAGTAGATAGGGATCTAAATTCGGTGCGCTAAGATCTATGTATGTGTGACGCGTTGTTGCCTAAGGTAGCTGACTTTTCCAGTTGTTTGTGCTAGTTTCCGGTTGTTTTCTAACTCCTCTAATACTTAGTTCTAGTCTTGCTCGAGGACGAACAAAGGTTCAAGTCTAGAGGAGTTTGATAAAGTCTATTTTGTTATAGTATTTTAGTTAATTTCATAGTTAGTTTACCAAGCATTAAGCATCACTTAGTCCTGTTTTATCGTTTTCTCGTGTATTTGTAGGAAATGAAGGCATCGAACACAAACACGAGCAAATACGAGCAATTGCCTTACATAACCCCAAGAGCACGACCGGGCATGTAAGACAGCAATCAACCCGACCGATTTTACCCCAAGTGCACGACCGGGCGCATGAAGGAATGGGTAGCCCGACTGTGCAGCACCCTTAACTCGAGCGGGCTCATCAAAATGGCAACAGCCCGACTGTGCAACAACACACAGCCCGACCGGGCTCATGAAGCAGCACCACCAGCCCGACCGTGTAGCCATTTTAGCCCGATCAGGCTGTCGTAACCGAACATATACCTGAATGTGCAGCACGACCCGGCGCATGTGAAGCCTGACCGGGCTATGGTTAGATGAAGAGCCTGAGCGAGCTCATTCTTGTTTTCGGTCGGGCATGTTGTACCTGCACGTGTCAAACAAGAAAAGGAAAGTCCCGACCGATGGAAAACAATAGGAAATTCACTAGAAAGAATGGAAATACCCAGCCTAAGAGGAAAGAAGAGTAAAGAAAAGAGAAGAGAAGATGAAAGAGAAGAGAAAGGGGCAAGGAGAAGAGCTTCATTCGGATTGAAACAGAGATGAGGAGAGAGGCCACAGAGAGAGAGAGAGCGTGAGTAGAGAGAGAGCAATACGCCGGAAGGCTGGAGATGAGACAACGAACTTGGCACGCAGAGGAGCTTTTGAAGACTACGGTATCGGGATAGGGAGGAATCTCATTCTATATCTATGTTTGCAATAGTTTTCTTTCGTGCTTTGTTTTCGGAATCTATGTCAGAGTAGTTTAGTAGCTACGAGTTAGAGTTTTGCCGATATGTAATGGAGGCTCATGGTTAATGCTTGTTTATGTTGTTTGATCGTTTATAGATTGATTGGTTGTTCTTAACGCTTTTGTTCTTATTGACCGTTTGAACGAATGCTTATAAAAGTTTGGTTGCATTGGAATATGAATTGAACTTTGGAACATAATCATGATATGTTGTCTCAATTGATTTAGAACCTTGTCTGGTAGGTTAATTGGACTTAGGAATTAGGATAGCGGACTCAGTGCATTTATCCTGTGAGATTACACAATTGGAAGATTGGTAGTACACACGCTGAATAGTGGGATTAGGCATGAGAAGAGTCATTTCGTAGGAAATAGCTTGAATTCCCCGAATATGTGATGATATTCATAACCATGATCTTTGTTAGCACTTCATTGCATTATCGTGCATCTCTCGAAACCTGTAGTGTTTAGTCTATTGAATTTATCCTGTTAATTAGTTAGTTTAGATTCATTGGCATTCAAAACACTTATTGATTTTTACTGTCCTATTCATTAGTTTACTAGTTTTAGAGTTGCATCAATTCTTTGTGTTCAACTTTAGTACTATACGATCCGTATTCTTGCCGAAGCTTTAGTCTAGGTATTTTATTACTTGAAATTAACTACATCAATTATCCTCCTTACACAAACACATCTCTCATACTTGACCCGCAAGGTCAATCTCGGTCTCAAGACCCATCTGATTTTCCTTGGGCTCATTGACGTTTTAGAATTTCCTGGAACACTTAGGATTGATCACCACAATCTTCTCTCACACATAATACACTCACTGATGATCATCAAACAACACAACCTTGATATCTCATCTTTCTCTCAGCCTCTTTCAATCTCTATCCTTTCATCCTATTTACTTTTCTTTTATTTTTTTTTTCTTTCTTTCTTCTCTCTCTGTCTCACGTTTGTCCTTTCTCTTTCTCATTTTATCTACTACATAAATGTATCTAAATTCCTTCAGTCATAGGATATTAAATATCTCTTCAATTCCAATTCACCAATTAATCTCCTTAACCAAAAACTTATTTTTCCTCTTTGATCATGCATGGTCATTAAATCCTTGTTTTTCTATTACATTAAAATCATTTTTCCTATGATAATATATATATACACACACACATTAAATGTCGTGGGAATTATAACTCTCTCCCGCCACTAAAAAATTGTTTAAATTCGTCAGTGTAAATACTACGACGGATAACATGTTATCAAATTCCCCTAAACTTAACCTTTGCTCGTCCTCGAGCAAATCTAGAGTCGAGTACAAGAAGAGTAAAACAACAGTGGATACTATCATCAAAACTTCGAAGAAATAGCCATCATGCAAAACAACGCGTCACATGAACGCAAGTCTAAGCGCACCTAGTTCAGACTTCTATCAACCGAAAGTCACGAGCCATGCAATCCTACCAATGACCTAAGTCTAATCCATACTCCTAGAAAACATCCAAGCAATCTCCATACCAATTTCCTAAGCTCGAGATATCATTAAACTCATATTCTCGTTCTTATTCTCTTTTTCTTTTCTTTTTGTTTTCTTTTTTTTTTCTATAGATCCACGCTTTGTTCCTAGGACGTCGAAGTCGAAGAGGGATCACATTCTAGTTAGACCCGCTGCCTATGGCACATTCATAAGGTCTTGTAACCTTAGCGGAGTGAAGAGCAGCGTCATTGAATGAAACTCCGTCTCGGTGTTCAAGACCTAAGAGAATCGCGCATACCGAACTACGGGAAAATGGGTTAGAACGTGTTCACCTTGTGTATCTTGCTGTCTCGAGTTGGCGATGCGGCTAGACGTCTGTGCGTCTCCTCCTCAAGGATGATATCAACATCGAAAACCTGTGAAAAAGAATCACACAATCCAAAAGAAGAAATACAAGTCCATCGAGTATATCAATTTGAAAAGAAAAAGAATAAGTCCGAAAAAAAATGAAATGAAAAATGCAGAAGTCAGAAAGTCGGGTTGCCTCCCGATAAGCGCTTGTTTAAGGTCGATAGTTTGATCGAATGCTCTCCTCATCATCGTCGAGGTGGACGTCCTCGCCTTCGTATCCGATGCCTCCTGCGTCGTGTCCTTCGCTCGGGTGTGTCGCTCGTCATCCGCCTTGCTAGATCAGCTAGTTCTTCCATGCTTTTCTCTTGCCCGATCATATTGCTGTTCAAGATCAGCATCTTGTCATTCTGAACGGTTGGGCGTACTTTGCTGGGTTTGGCCGAAAATGTTGCACGATTGGGATTTAGCCTATGCTTGGTCGTGCTTTGCTTGCTATTTTGTGTTGGCCGTTCATATGCTTCTTTGCCTTGCGTTTCTTTCGAAGCTTTCGAGGGTTGTCCATTCCCATGGTCGTCATCTTGATCCGTACCTCTAGCCGTGGAATCTAGAAATAGGTCACTCGTGAAATCAGCAAACCAAATGGGCTCTAACCTAGGTACTTTCTTCAGATGCTTATTTAACCCAAACTCCACCGTTGCTTCCCCTATCTTCATCGTAAATTTCCCCTCTCTCACGTCGATGACGGCGCCAGCGGTATTAAGGAATGGTCTCCCCAAGATAATGGGTATTCTTTCATCTTTTTTCATGTCCAAAACCACAAAATCACGGGAACATAGTAATCGCCTACCTTAAGTGGTACATCCTCCACAATACCGATTGGAAGTTTCGTTGATCGATCAGCCATTTGTAGCGCCAACTTTGTAGATTTAATCTCCTTCAAACCAAGTTTCTCGTATAACGACAACGGCATGATGCTCACACTAGCCCCTAAGTCGCATAGGGCATTGTGTATTGTCACGTTTCCAAGCTTGCAAGGAATGACGAAGGGACCTGTATCGGGTAATTTCTGTGGCGTCCCATGTTGAATAACGACGTATGTTGCATCGGTGACCATCACCGTCTCCTCCTCCTCCTCTTCAACATTACGCTTTTTGCTTAGGATTTTCTTGAGGAACTTAGCGTAAGATGGAATTTGCATGATAGCTTCGTGGAAGGGCATAGAGATATCCAACTTCTTCAACCTCGCTGCAAACTTTTCAAATTGTGAATCTTCAGCTCGTTTCCTTTGGCGTGAGGGAAAGGGAAGTGCCACATACGGTTCTTCTTCATCCTCAACTTGTACTTCCTTTTGATGCTCTTGGTCGATAGGATTATTCGTGGAACTCTTTGAGCATTCTCCTCTCTCAAAATTATGGGGTGTGATGTCCGCAAGTTCTGTCCCGCTTCTGAACATAACGGCGTTGCAATGCTCACGGGGATTTGGCTTAGGCTTTCCCGGTAAAACTCCTTGTCGATTAGGAGTATTTTCTGTAATTTGTGCCACTTGGATGTCAAGGATTTTTAAATGCTTCTGCATTTCCGCAATTTGCCTCTTTGCTTCTTCTTGATCTCGTCTTACAATAGTCAGCTCAGCACTTATATCTTTTTATCCATGTAGAATCTGTGTGAGCATAGACGTGATCTCGTTATTCCCCTCTTCTTGTTGCGGAATAGGCGCTGGAACTCCTCTCGGCTGAAACCCTTGATAGCCTTGCGTTCTAGGCTGAAAATTCTATTGTCTTGGCTGGTAATTTTCTTGCAACGGATTCAAAACATTATCGGCGTTCTTGTAGGACAGATTCGGATGATTTTTCCAGCCCGGAATGTAGGTGTTGGAATACGGATTATTAGCAACGTAGTTCAGATCTGCAACATCCTTGAATCCGTGTGAATCGGGAGACGCTTGGTGCATGTTTACCATTTGTAACTTCAACTCGGCAATAGTCTGCACGTTGGAAAGAAAACAAACAATAGATCAGCTCGGAAGAGATGCAATGACTCAAAATTAAAGAAAAATGCAAAAAACAAAAGCAAACAAAAGACTCGGAGAGGACTGGATCTCGACTCAACGAAACCCTAATTCTAAAAACTGTGACTAGTCCCCCGGAAACGGCGCCAAAAACTTGATGTGTAGGATCAAAGTTTTATTTATTCCAAGTCCTCTCTACCGCAAGTATACGGTTCGTGTAGTACAAGGGTCGAACTCTGGGGACTAAGTGTAGCTTTAGAACTAAGATACCTCGAGAAGAAGATCGATCAATGGACGAGTAATGAATCTAGAAAGTAAAGAGAAATAAGTATGACGAAGCTAGACTAGGCACTGAGAAGTATCATGGGTGTTGGGAATACCGGAACATGCAATGGATGTTTCTAAGGATCATGAAATTCGGTTTGTATCAATCGATGGGGAACTAATATCTAATCCTCTACCTAGGAAATCAACGTCACTCATCTCTCGATGTAGTGCGGAACGTCTAGATGCATGAAGAACAGTAGGGAACTCTACCCCTAATGCTAGAAGTGACTTGGCGTAAGCCTAAATCTCCTACCTAGGAAATCAACGTCACCCATATCTCTATGTGGTGCGGAACTTCTAGATGCATGACGAACGATGGGGAATTCAACCTCTAATGTCGGATGGGAACTCGACCTCTATAAACGGAAGTGACTTGGAGTAAGCCTAAATCCTCTATCTAGGAAACCAACGTCGCTCATATTTCTATGTAGCGTGGAACTTCTAGATACATTAAGAACAATGAGAATTCTACCTCGATTATTACCATTCCTAAAAAGATTAATCTCTAATCTCAATCAAACGTGCCTAATCTCAGTAGAATAGATCTAGTCTTATCCAAACTCCAAACTTGAAATCAACAACGTATGAAGGCATTAAGCGCAAATCTATAACCTATCGAACCATTTAATTGAACAAAACCGAAAATCAAGCATTAATAACATAAAACATCCATTACAATGGCATCCCTAACCCATGACAACAAATCTACTCAGAAATCATAGAGAAACAAACAAAAACGAAGTAAGTGTTTGTCTCCCCTATCATCCCGAGCGTTGTGATTCGGATGAATCCTTCGGATGCCCAATGTCTTCAGTCCGTGTTCTCTCATCTTTCTTGTGTGTCTCTTGGCGTCCTCCTTTGTCTATGATTCGTCCCCTTTAATTTCTTGTATGAATCCTAGCCTTAGAAGGTCTCTTTTCTCATTAATTGGCCGTTCAAAAATCAAGGAGCTTGTTGAGAAAAAGGTGGACCCGCTCGGGCACAACCACCACCTCCCGGGTAGACCTCAAGCCCGCTCGTGCACACTTCCAGCCTGGTCAGGCTCCCATGCCCGCGCGGGTTCACTACCAGCCCGAGTCGGGCTGATTCTCGGCGTTTTTCTGGTCCAAATTGGTGCCCGATCGGGCACACATACACAGCCCGAGCGGGCACACATGCAATTGCTATTTCCGCTCCTTTAGCTCGAGGTTTGAGTGTTCCGTTTGCTTCCATGGCCGTGCACATGAGGTATCTTATCATTCAAACATGTTTTCGGGGTGGAATTGCCGTAATCATTCGTGTTTTCCTTCATGTCTTCATTTCCGACACAAAACACGAAATGATAGATAAAAACCTCGAATAAACTCAAATAATCGGTAAAGTCCAAGAAATCTAATCTAATCTAAACCTAAGAATGATATAAATACTACGAAGAATAATATGTTTTATCATGTTTTAAAAGGTGTAGTTTGTTTAATATAAATCCAAAGGTGTATTTTGTTTAATATAAATCCAAAACTATGTAAAAATCTAATGCTGTCATGTGTCAAAGAATGATTAAATATATGGAATAATTTCTTATTATAAATAAAAAAAAATATGTGAAACTTTCAAAACAATGTCACAATAATATCTCGCGGCTTAAATAAAAACACACCAAAAGGTAAAGACATCATGGCCCTCGACACTTGTTGTGTAGTTGTCATCTGCATTTTCATTTTTTTCGCTCATCCACGATAACCGCAAAAGGTTAAGTATAATTAATCCTATCCAGCGCCACCAAAGCGTATCACACTATCCACCACCTGACTTTCTTGTGCTCTTTGATGTCTTTTAATTTCCTCAAAGTATTAGGATGCATCACCATAATCCTCGTCCACATGTACAACACTCCCTGATATTTCTTTACAAAAACTCGGTACTATAACTCTCTCCAATATTAGAAAATTCATGTGTTCGTTCGAGAATGTCGTAGTCTACTTCTTTTGATATTTTAAAAGGAATATTTTATTTAATATAAATGCAAAACTATGTGAAAATTTTTGGGTGGCCACATTTCAAATAATTATTAAAATAAAAAGAATATTTTATTTAATATAAATCCAACACTATGTAAAAATCTTAGTACAACCATGAAAAAGTGTCTTCAGACTTAATTGAAAATAAAATGAAAGATAAAGATAAATGACTATACTCCTCGGAAATAATTTCCCGTGATCCTCGGCACTTATTTCGTAGATATCTTATGCGTCCTCATTTTTTTCCCATTCACAACAGTTTGCAAAGGTATGAATTCGATTATTCGCATCTAATGAGATTTGCGTACATCCAATCTCTCATTCACATTACTTAATAGAAAGAAGGATATCTCTTCCACATGATTCATCATCTGCATCCTCATTTCCTTGCATCCCTTATAATCTGAATTCCTATAGTAGCCTTATACTAGAAAGATATAAAAGCAACACTCTACAAACAATCTGCAAAAAATAATACTCATTCTCACCGATCAATAGTACCCAACGTGATCGTCGATTGCAAGGTCCCATCGCACCTAACCTACCGTAGCGCTTATAAGGTCCATCTGACCCTAGCTCCTTGACACAAAGTTCGAAATATCTAACAAAACCTTAACCAACATAATGAATGCTTGCAAAGTCCCGTCGGACTCCAACATAGCTGTAACACTCGCAATTTCCATCGACCCTAAGCTTTGGGTCATGGATAAAAGATAATTGTCCCTAAAATTTAAACTCTTAAATTTGAAGTAAAATGTGTTGTTTTGTATTAATCAAGTCACTTAAATCTTCACAAATTATTTAATTTGAAATGAAACTCAAAACACAAATGAGAAATGATATATTAGTTGGTTTTCATAATATTGATTTTATTGTTTCTCCTTTTTTCCTTTTATCGATTATTATTCAGTAAAATTATTTACGCAATAAATGTCTAAATAATAAATTTGTTGTTTTTTATATTTTTATATAAATTTATAATTCATGAAAATAAAATATGCTTAAATAATTTTTTTTTTCATTTTTAATCTCTATTTTCTATAATTTTATGTATTTTCTATAACTTATTATTCTAAGTAAAACACTAACAATATCTCATAGAAGATGGGTTCTACATTCAATGCAATATAGAATTGCACGGAAATTTGTTATTTTTTCTTTTCAATTGATGTTTCGAAGAGTTGGACAAAATATTCGAAGTGTTCGTATCCGATTCATATATGATTCGTAGTCGAACCGAAAATTCGAATATTCGCTCACACAAATACAAATAGAAATATTATAAATCATAATTTCGACAAAAAAATACAAATACAAATAGTAGACTCCGTTTCCAAACTATTCATATCCGTAAATACTAAATAAAAATTTTAATTAATATATAGATACATATATAACAAAATTTATTTTAATGATCAAATTAGAAATAAAAAATTATTAATCTTATTTAAACATTCGTTATATAAATATATAGATAACTATACAATATATTTATGATATGGAAGACTAAAATATCGAATTTGAAGATTTAATTTGCACTCAAGATTGGTTCTAGTTCAAATGGGTTGGAAATTGTTATAGAGACATTATAAGGTATGAAAAAAAAACTCACTAGATATATAACTTTTATGATAATTTTATTTTAATATTTTAATTTGATAATCTAACAATTTGTTTTATTATTTTAAGTGAATTGGTGATATTCGTAGAATCATCGACGAAACTAAATTTAAATGACTAATGTGGAGATGAATGTGAATATTTGGTGTTTTGTTTTGTTTATATTATGTATGTTTTTATCTTTGTGCGATTTGAATGTTAGTTTTAGAGTATATTTGAGATTATTGGTTTTTTATTAAAATTCTTATATATATATATATATTTAGGTTAAAAAAATTAAGTTGAGATATAGATATTCGACGAATATCCATATATCCGATAAATATTCATATTTACAATTATCCAAATTTAAAAATATAAATACAAATAAATTTGGATATTCGTTGAATACAAATACAAATACAAATAGTGGGATATTGACAAATATCTGTTATTTGTCGATACAAATAGTGGGATATTGAAAAAGCATTTATTAGTTTTTATATTTATCGGATGTTATTTTTATAGAAAACAATCGTAAGTTCATATGATATAGTTATATCATATGATTTTAAAAACCGGTCCAAAATCGACACAATGAACCGGTTTTTGAAAACCGATACTGTTTTGAAAATTTTATGTATAACAAATCTTTTTAAATCTTAATTTAGTCACAAATTTTACAACTTTAGATACCTTTGGTCATAGTATCTTTAACAATAAAATTTAATGGTATATTTCTAGTCATAAAAATTGATCGGCATGGTGTATTTTAGTTGAAATTTCAATGTAGTAATGATATATTTCCACATAATCCACAAAAGTCTGAATTATATATGCAAAATGAAAAGAAGAATTTTGACTCTCTCTCTCTCTCTCTCTCTCTCTCTCTCTCTCTCTACCATTGTGTGTTAATGTTGCATGGAGTTAGTTGGTCAATAATAGCCGTTGCATTGTCATTTTTAGCTTAATCAATTCTATTGTCATATTATCGATGTATAAAATCACATATATATATATATATATGCGCAAAAAAATTTATAATTGAAAAATACATACATAAATATTTGTATGCTGCAAATTAAAATAATATATATATTTTTCTCTTTAAAAAAATATGTTTCAAAAAAATACTTCCAAATAATTTTTTTAGCAATTATTAGTACTTAAAATTATTAATTATAAATTTTATTTTCCTGATAAATTAAAGTCTAAATACATGAGGACTTTATTGCAATATCTTAAACTATATAGATAAAAATGACATTTAAAATGATCAATTATATATATAAAAAACAGGTTTTTTCCTACATTTTCAGTCCGCCACGTCAGCTTAAAAATTTTATTAAAAAATAAATATCGTTAATGCATTTTCCTCCAAACCTTTCATCTTTGTTGTCCTTTCACCTTTTTTACCCACCCCCGAAACTGTCAAATATCATCAATGTTCCACATCAACTCGCCACGTCAGCATAAACCTTTTAAAAAAGTGTGCATTTGAAAACAAGGAATTGAATTTAACAAATCCAAATCAATACATCGCTTTTTCATCTTCCCGAGTCATTTCATTTCCCGAGTCCTGTAAATAGACTGATTCCTACTGATTAAGATGGTTGCAAAGATAAACGAGCGAGTTATGCGTTGGAACGCTTCTACCGCAGAGGATAAAGGCGATCGTCGAACCCATGGCAAGTGCAACAAGGATCTACGAGCGAGGGGAGATGATGCATTTGAAAGCTTTTGCCAAAAAGGAGAGGTTGGGCGGTGAACCGGTTGCGCGGGCCGCGAGGATATCCAAACAAGCATTTGATTCGAATTTCATATGGAGTAACTCATCGGTAGTTTCTTCCTCTCACCATGTTTTGCGCGAGTTTTCTTCGTGGGGATCTAGAGAGTTACATAGGCTCCTTTAGAAGCCCTAAACGTTTCTTCTTCGTTCAAGGCAGTTTCGGTTGTTTCATGATAACCAATTGTGACATTAAAGAGATACCAAAGGTGACAACAAGGAGATACCACCAGTGGAATCTTTACCGTCATCAACCTTCATCGCTTGGTCGAACATGAACATCGAATTTTAGTATTATCATCTACACTTTCATCAAAGAGTCTTCCTCTGCTCTTCTCTATATCTTCGTTGTCATCAACTTTCTTACGTTGCTCTTCCCATTCAACCGAATCGACTTCTAGCCAACCATTGTCTAATAGGTAACCACGTTTTCATTATGCCTCCTTTGCTATCGTATTCTAATCCGGACTCTAGCCTCTCGCTCCCACCGCATGGAAATGTAGTTGTTGATGCCATTTCGGGTGCAATATTGACAGTGAAATACGTAGGAACACCTCACTAAGTTGTTCGGTAAACTAGAGAACTCGAATCCATAGTTTTTTCTGTATATTTTGTTTGAGATTATTTGTTGAGTATTGCTATTTATAGAATTCTATGGCTCTATGTTCAATTCTCTCAGACAAGAGACATAATGGAGATGATTCGGGAATGAATTGACTTAACCTTTACACTAAGATCTGGATATAACTACAAATCTATTTCATTTCCTTTTATCGGATTAGTCCATGCGATAGCATTTTCCAGGTATATATATTTATGTCTCTCTCTTCCCTCTTAGTCCTTGGAAAATGTTGATGAAATTCCTTGATGAGAACTTAGTTTACCCTTTTTTGGTAGTTTTTAAAAAAAAGATCAGGTGAAGAAACCAATATTTAAATTCGTAGATTTGATAAAAGTTTAGCATGGTTCAGTTCTTTAGTTGACCATTAAGGTATTTTGTCAAGCAAGACCGTGTATCGGGAGAGCAAACTGCAAAGGATGATTATTTACAGTGGAGACAAGCGGCTACTTATCTTCAACAATATTATAATGCAAGGCTTCAAAGGGTTACACATTACAGAATGATGTTGCATTTTCATCTCTGTATAAGAATTCTCCACACACTCTACTAATGTTGTTCTCTGTATAAAATATAGCTAATAAGATACTTTTATGTCGTCGTTTTTTTTTTTGTCAATGATGTTGAAGAAATCCCTTTCAGCTATTAGTTTGGTAGATGCACTTCAAGTGTTTGAGTTTATATCTGAGTTGGAATACAGGTGACGAACCGAGGGTGAGGTGACATCCCATTCAATGACTCCGCTCCATTTAGGTTTAATCCTCATTTCCTTGATTTTGATTGAACTATTTCCATTTTAGGTTGTAGGCATCGTTTCTTCTTGTTCTTCTTCTACAAGTTTACTATTTCTCCTAGGCTTGCTCTTTTCGCTTTCAGCTATTAGTTTGGTTGATGCACTTCAAGTGTTTGAGGTTATTTCTGAGTTGGAGTAAAGCCGGCGAATCGAGAGTGAGGCAACATCCCATTCGATGAATCCACTCCATTGAGGTTTAATGTCTGTTTCTTTGATTTTGATTTAATTATTGCCATTTCAGGTTGTCAGCATCGTTTCTTCTTCTTCTACACGTTTACCATTTCTCTTTGGGTTGCTATTTTTGCAGCATGAGAGATGTTCCAAAAGTTTTTTATGTCGTCTCTGTTTTATCGAAGATGTTGAAGAAATGGCTTTCAACTATCGGTTTAATTGATGCACTTCAAATGTTTGAGTTTATGCTTGAGTTGGAGTATATTCCGTCAGAGTCTACGATGAGTTGTTTGAATGGCCTCTCTACGAATTAGGAATGATCTATGACATTTTCTTTTTTTGAATTAAGGTAAAAATTCTTTCAGAACTATGCAAAAAGTGTTTGCGGTTCAGATAACTTGACAGCTATTGATCTCAATCTTGGAATATGTTTGGTCACCATTAGAGCAAAAATCGAGAAGCATGTCGAGATGAAACATGACAAACATCTCTCTCAGTTAAAATCATTATCTTCCTCCTGTTTTGATCATCACCATGATATTTCCGTGGAGAACTTCAAGACCATGTTTAGAATGTTAATATTGAAAATTTCTTTGCAGGATAAAGCTGTAAGAGTTATCAACTATGTGAGACCTTTGCTTTAACTTTCTTGGGACTGATATTGTGGGAATACAAAAAATCGCTCATGCAGTTACCGAGATAATGTATCAGAGTTAACAAAGATGTGATAACTTGGAGAGTAAGGACAATGGTTGATTATATTTTGGAAGGATTGTATAGGAGTCCTTTTTGTATAGTTTTTGTCGATAATCTTAAGAAGGTGGATGAGCAGCTTCGAACCAGCTTGTGAATGGCTATTCAATATGGGAAGTTATGGGATTCGCACGGGACAGAAGTCAGTATCGGTAACACGACGTTTGTGTCAACTTCATCATGAGAATATTCTGAAAAGGTTCATATGCTTATTCTGGGGAGGAAGTACTAAGGACAAAAGGAAAAAAAGTGGAGGTATCCATTGGAATTTCTTCTAGGTTACCGTATATGAGGTGCGTGAACAAGAGGAAGGTGGTGGGTTTCGAAAAGAACTCTAGAAAAAAGTAAGAATTCAGACGCAACTAAACGATCTTATTGGGAAACAACAAGCGTTCACCCTCTAAACCTTTCAACAGAAGAAATCGACAACCGATCTAAAGAGAACTTAAAGCTTTGTCTTAAAATCACAAATAAAATCCTGAAATCATTGTATCAACGTCAGCCGTTGGGTCTCTCTCACTATCTCAATATCGATCCAAATAGAGGAAATATTAAGCAGTGGAAGCTACTAACATCAAAGACTAGGATAAACCAGACACATTATGTTTTGTTCTAGATCCAAGTATGTGTTTTCGCTTCTAGGGTTTCTTTTTTCTTTGCTTTTGGTTGTCTCATAGACCACTGGAATATCAACTTCTGGTAAAATTCATATACATGTAAATATTGTTTCTTCTCTCTTTTATGATCATCCAAATTTGTTTGTCTCTCATGTCTTCAATTTTTTTCCCTTTTTGTAATTAACATGGTTGTTTATTTGTTCCTTTATGACCAGTATCATCAAGGGAGATGAAGAGGCAAATGGAGAAAACGCATTATGAAAAGGGCTCTTGTAGAGGCAAATGGAGAAAATTCATCTCTAATTTTGGCAGCAAAAAAGAACGAGAAGAAAATACCTTCTTAAGATTTCAAACTCTAGAAATGGTGGATGGAACATTGACAACCAACACTACTTGATTGTGAGTGTTTTTTCTATGTATAATGGTTGAGATTATGTTTTGTTGAGTATCTCTCCTTAATGGATTTTGTTTATTTTCACTGAGTTACTCATGGATTCTTAGTTTTCAAATCAAAGTGTGAATCTTTACTACTAAAAATCTAGTGGTAGAGTTAGTAGAATCTGACATTTCAAGGTGAATCATTACTTCAAAAGAACATTCAAATCAAATTTGAAACCAATGCATGAAAAAGATCTAGTTCCTCCTTTTTGTTTCATAGTTTTTGTTGTTGATTATGAACCTTGAAGGGGGCATCAGACACCATGCAAAACTACAATTCATATCTCAATTACTTGGAAAATAATATTTGTATATTTTAATTGACCGATACATATATCAAATGTCATGTTAATATTTGAATTAACTAATTATATAATTTAATTATCCCAAAACCGCGAAACACGCTGATATTAACTAATTATATAATTTAATTAACTAATTATATAATTTAATTATCCCAAATAGCCGTCAAACAGAAAACGAAGAACGAAACAGTTTCGTTCATCAGAAATTTCGCACCAAAGGTTGAAGGCAGAATCCGATCTCGGCGTGGATACACGTAGAGGACTTGTACTATCAAGTCTATCATCCGATAATCAATCGTTCAACGTTAACATGTATATTTGAAATCGGGGCGAGAAGATTGAATCGCGCGAGCGGTTTTTGTCAATCGCCCGCTCGCTCGACGGGCTTTCAGGCTGTCGGCATGGGGCACGAGGGTTGAGCGGGCAAGGGGAGAGGGAGGACGACGTCGCGTGCCGCGTCTGACGTCGTGGGTCTCCGGGCGACTGGCGGCGGCGGCGAGCATCGAGGGAGAGAGAATGAAATGTCAATCGAGCGAAAGGTGTTTCGCGACGCCGACGGTTCGTGGCCTGTAGACCGGCGCTTCAGAGGCGTCCTCTCCGGCGGCTCTTCACGCCCGGTGCAGGCCACCGGCGTAAGAGGGCGACGACAAAGGGGGGCGGCAAAGGGACCGACGGCTAGGGTTTCATAACCCTATCCTAACCCTACCCGAACCCTAACCCTAATTAAAAAAAATTAAAAAAAATATTTTAAATTAAAATTATTGAATTTTAATTTAAAATTAATAATTGAGTTATTAGACAATAAATAGTTTATCGTTAAGTTTTTCCCTTCACCGTAGACGTTTGAATAAATTCTCGTTTACATGATACGGCCTGACTACCAGGAGGCATGTAGTTCGAGAATTCGATTCATACGCCTATGACATTAGATGTCTAGTGGGAGGAATCAATTAGTTTTTGTAAACGGCTGGACTACCCGGGGGACATAGACTTAATTGATATCCGACCATAGGCTAAAGGATAAACTTGTCTATATCGATAAGAACGACCTGACTACCAGGTGACTATGTGATATAGAGTTATATGAAAATTAAGAATTTTGATTAATAATTGAGTTCTAAAACGATAAATTGTTTATCGTTAGGCTTTTCCTTCATCGTAGATTTTTTAAATAGGTTCTTGTTTACATGGTACGGCCTGACTATCAGGAGGCATGTAGTTCAATAATTCGATTCATATATCTACGACATCAGATGTTTCGACGAATGGCAACGCAATTTGCGCATGGTGCTGACACGTGAGAAGCTGATCGATGTGATCGACAAACCGGCTCCTCTAGTGCCAGACCCAACGAACGACGAGGCTTTCAGTGAATACACAAAGTACGAGGAAAAGTGTATCACTGTGAAGTGTCTAATCTTGGCGTCAATGAGTGGCGAACTCCATAAGCGACACGAGCATATGGATGCTAAGCAGATCATGGAGCATCTTGAGAAGATGTTCGGTGAGGAGAGTCGGAAAGCAAGGTCCAAGCTGTCAAGGACTTTGTTCAAGTCCGCTCTGCGTGAGGGATCTCTTGTGGGACCCCATGTTCTTCAGATGATTAGTCTGATAGAACAGCTTGAGAAGCTGGGGTGTACCTTCTGCAAGGAGTTGCAGCAGGATATGATCTTGCACTCACTTCCGGAGTCCTTCTCCCCGTTCGTGGTCAACTATAACACGAACGAGCTGGACATTGAGTTGCATGAGATACACAACATGCTCACTGAGTATGAGAAACAGATGTCCATTGGGAAGAGGGTATCGGGATCTATGCTGATGGTTGGTGAGTCCTCTTATCAGAAGAGGAAGGGCAAGAAAAGACCCAGGACCAGGCAGAGCACGCCAAAGTCTCGTGAGACCAAGGCAAAGGGCGGCGCCACCCAAGCCAACCAATCAGAAGTCGAGTGTTTCTTCTGCAAGAAGAAAAGACATTGGAAGAGGAACTGCAAGGAATACTTGCAGTCTCTGAAGGGCAAGAAGCAAGGTAAAATTCTCATGAAAAATGTTTTCATGTTATCCTTGACTACTATTGATTCATCTAGATGGGTATTGGATACCGGTAGCAGCTTTAACGTCTGCAATATGTTGCAGGGGCTGAGGATCAGTAGGAGGTTCATGAAGGGAGAGTTCAGTCTGAAGGTTGGAAGTGGCGCAAGGTTGGAAATGGATCTAGTTCCTCCTTTTTGTTTCATAGTTTTTGTTGTTGATTGTGAACCTTGAAGGGGGCATCAGACACCATGCAAAACTACAATTCATATCTCAATTACTTGGAAAATAATATTTGTATATTTTAATTGACCGATACATATATCAAATGTCATGTTAATATTTGAATTAACTAATTATATAATTTAATTATCCCAAAACCGCGAAACACGCTGATATTATCTAGTTTTTCCAATAAGTAGGTAATTATATACATATTTAAAAATAAAAGGGTCATTTGCAATATTTGAAAAAACCTAAAAACCCCTATACGATATATCCTCCCACACACCTGAAAGTTATATGCCTGTTATGTAATATTTGAATAGTCTCGGATTAAAAGTGTAATTATTAAAAGTTAATAATTATATAAGAAACGAAAATTAGGTTTTCGTTATGAGATTACAGAATCACAAACACAAACCCAAATAGCCGTCAAACAGAAAACGAAGAACGAAACAGTTTCGTTCATCAGAAATTTCGCACCAAAGGTTGAAGGCAGAATCCGATCTCGGCGTGGATACACGTAGAGGACTTGTACTATCAAGTCTATCATCCGATAATCAATCGTTCAACGTTAACATGTATATTCGAAATCGATTCTTTATTTGTAATCGTTGAAACCCCGAAAAACTAATCTGAATATGATTAGATCTAAAAATTCAGGTTGATAAAACATGCTTCCGCACCCCAAATCAACCCAACAGTGGTATCAGAGCTTCTGGTCGTCTGTTTAGGATTAGTTTTTTCGAAATTTTATGAAAAATGGATCGAAAAAATGTAACGCGCGCACACGAACAGTCGCCAGAACCACGTACGCCGCAACCCTAGCCGGCCGCGCATTTCGAAGCCGGTCTTAGACGTAGGGCGGCGAGGCACAGCATGGCGCGACACAGTCTGGAGCAGCGGCGGCGTGAATCGGCGGGGGAGAAGATTGAATCGCGCGAGCGGTTTTTGTCAATCGCCCGCTCGCTCGACGGGCTTTCAGGCTGTCGGTATGGTGCACGAGGGTTGAGCGGGCAAGGGGAGAGGGAGGACGACGTCGCGTGCCGCGTCTGACGTCGTGGGTCTCCGGGCGACTGGCGGCGGCGGCGAGCATCGAGGGAGAGAGAACGAAATGTCAGTCGAGCGAAAGGTGTTTCGCGACGCCGACGGTTCGTGGCCTGTAGACCGGCGCTTCAGAGGCATCCTCTCCGGCGGCTCTTCACGCCCGCAGGGGGGTGGAGCGGGCAAGGGGAGAGGGAGGTCGACGTCGCGTGCCGCGTCTGACGTCGTGGGTCTCCGGGCGACTGGCGGCGGCGGCGAGCATCGAGGGAGAGAGAACGAAATGTCAGTCGAGCGAAAGGTGTTTCGCGACGCCGACGGTTCGTGGCCTGTAGACCGGCGCTTCAGAGGCATCCTCTCCGGCGGCTCTTCACGCCCGGTGCAGGCCACCGGCGTAAGAGGGCGACGACAAAGGGGGGCGGCAAAGGGGCCGGCGGCTAGGGTTTCATAACCCTATCCTAACCCTACCCTAACCCTAACCCTAATTAAAAAAAATTAAAAATATATTTTAAATTAAAATTATTGAATTTTAATTTAAAATTAATAATTGAGTTATTAGACAATAAATAGTTTATCGTTAAGTTTTTCCCTTCACCGTAGACGTTTGAATAAATTCTCGTTTACATGATACGGCCTGACTACCAGGAGGCATGTAGTTCGAGAATTCGATTCATAAGCCTATGACATTAGATGTATAGTGGGAGGAATCAATTAGTTTTTGTAAACGCCTGGACTACCCGGGGGACATAAACTTAATTGATATCCGACCATAAGCTGAAGGATAAACTCG
>CM071869.1:23699985-23710340 GCA_036759665.1 Gynandropsis gynandra | reverse complement strand
GTCAATGAGTGGCGAACTCCATAAGCGACACGAGCATATGGATGCTAAGCAGATCATGGAGCATCTTGAGAAGATGTTCGGTGAGGAGAGTCGGAGAGCAAGGTCCAAGCTGTCAGGGACTTTGTTCAAGTTCGCTCTGCGTGAGGGATCTCCTGTGGGACCCCATGTTCTTCAGATGATTAGTCTGATAGAACAGCTTGAGAAGCTGGGGTGTACCTTCTACAAGGATTTGCAGCAGGATATGATCTTGCATTCACTTCCGGAGTCCTTCTCCCCGTTCGTGGTCGACTATAACACGAACGAGCTGGACATTGAGTTGCATGAGATGCACGACATGCTCACTGAGTATGAGAAACAGATGTCTATTGGGAAGAGGGTATCGGGATCTGTGTTGATGGTTGGTGAGTCCTCTTATCAGAAGAGGAAGGGCAAGAAAAGACCCAGGACCAGGCAGAGCGCGCCTAAGTCTGGTGAGACCAAGGCAAAGGGCGGCGCCACCCAGGCCAACCAATCAGAAGCCGAATGTTTCTTCTGCAAGAAGAAAGGACATTGGAAGAGGAACTGCAAGGAATACCTGCAGTCTCTGAAGGGCAAGAAGCAAGGTAAGATTCACATGAAAAATGTTTTCATGTTATCCTTGACTACTATTGATTCATCTAGATGGGTATTGGATACCGGTAGTCAGTAGGAGGTTCATGAAGGGAGAGTTCAGTCTGAAGGTTGGAAATGGCGCAAGTGTTGTTGCTCTAGCCGTAGGATGTATTTCCCTTATTATGCCTACGGGCAAGACTTTGTTGCTAGATGACTGTTATTATGTTCCGAAGTTTGTTTCAAACACAATTTCTATTTCTATGCTTGTTAGACGTTGATTTCGAACAGTTTTCAGTAATAATATTTGCTTTATTTATCATGGTGATGATTTATGTGTGAATGGTTATTTGCAACAAGGACTTTATATCTTACCTGATGTTAATGTAGAACAAATTAACATGCATGTTTCGGGCCATAAGAGAAAGGTAGATGATCGTCAAAGACAGACGTACCTTTGGCATTGTAGACTTGGTCACATCGGTGATGCTGTATTATTCGACCACCATAATCCCAACAACATGTATTATTGGAGTGTTACTCTGTACAAGTAACTAAAAATACATTATCCACTATAATCCCAAAATATAGAATATTAAAATTTGATAGCTATATTAAATCTTTTACAATCACATACTATGTTTTTTAGTATTTATTTTAATTGTTACGTAAATAATTTGTGAAATGTCAAATCGTTGTCCGACAAAGAGCATCGGTGCCGAATTACATCAGCAAAGTTGCAACAACTAATGGAGATTCTGTTGGTGAGTTGATATGTAAACTATATTTTGTTCAACTCTTTACATATAACTTCGAAAACAATAATTATTATTTCCCGACAAGGTTTTTATAGACACTAAATATCTTTATAAAACAATTTAATTTATTATTTAATATCATATAAATAAGATGTATATCAGTCTAAATTCATTTAATAAGACATTAAAGTATTTAATGTATAAAACAAGTCTATATCTTGATAACCAAACTAATGAAAAAAATTAAGAGACTTCAGCCAGACAAGCTTGATGCTAGGTCTGACAAGTGTAGGTTCATAGGATATCCCAAAGAAACTATGGGATATTATTTCTACCACCCGTCTGAGCACAAAGTATTTGTGGCCAGTACGACAACCTTTCTTGAAAGGGAATTCCTTGAAGAAGGAATTCATGGTGGAGAAATAGTTCTTGACGAGGTTCAAGAGCCCGACGAACCAACACAAGCTCATGGACATGAGATGTTAAATGAGCGTTCTTGGCTGGGTGATATAGTGTTAGGCTCCGGCGCTTCAACTCCAAATGTTGAAGTAACAGTGCCAGTTCAGGAACAAGTTCAGGAACTTGCTCAGGAACAAGTCCAACCAGATATCCTAGTGCAGGTTGAACCTGTTACACAACCTTTCTAGAGAAGGTCAACACGTTCTCGACGAGCACCTGACAGACTTAATCTGATGGTGCAGGAGGACGTGGTCGGTCATAGAGATGACGACCCGTTGATTTTCCAAGAGGCTATACAAGGCCCAGATTCTGAGAAATGGTGGAAATCCATGGAATCCGAGATGGAATCTGTGAAGATCAACAAAGTATGGACTTTGGTTGATTCTTCACACGCTTCGAGACCGATCGGTTGTAAATGGGTTTACAAGAAAAAGATTGGAGCAGAAGGGCAGGTAGAGACCTATAAAGCTCGTCTAGTTGCCAAGGGGTATAGTCAACGAGAAGGGATTGACTATGAAGAAACGTTCTCCCCTGTGGCAATGCTCAAATCTATTCGGATTCTACTTGCGATAGCGGCGTACTATGACTATGAGATTTGGCAGATGGACGTGAAAACAACTTTCCTTAACGGAGAGCTCCAGGAAGAGGTTTTTATGACTCAACCTGAGGATTTCACGTTGCCAACTCAAGGTCATATGGTATCCAAGATTCAGAGGTCCATTTATGGACTCAAGCAAGCTTCTCGAACCTGGAACATTCGCTTTAACAAGGCAGTTGAAGAGTTCAACTTTGTTAGATGCGATGAAGAGCCTTGTGTGTACAAGAAGTTTAGTGGGAGCACAGTTGTCTTCCTTGTGCTTTATGTGGATGACATATTGCTCATGGGGAATGACATTCCAGCATTGCAAGAGACGGAGTCATGGTTGTCTGATCAGTTCTTCATGAAGGATCTAGGAGAAGCAGCCTATATTCTGGGAATAAAGATCTATAGGGATAGATCGAAGAGGTTGCTTGGATTGTCACAATCCCAGTACATCGACAGTATCGTGAGACGATACAACATGGAAAGTTCCAAGAAGGGCTATCTACCGATAGGCACTGGAATTTCTTTTTCTAGGGAGGATTGTCCTAAGACCTCGGAAGAAAGAGAACACATGAGTCGGCTTCCCTACGCTAGCGCAGTGGGAGCCATCATGTACTCCATGACGTGTACTAGGCCTGACGTATCCTATGCACTAAGTGTAGTGAGTAGATATCAGGCGGATCCTGGTGAGGAACACTGGAGAGTTGTTAAGAACATCCTTAAGTACTTGAGAAGGACTAAGGACCAGTTCCTCATTTATGGTGGTTCTAACTTGGAGTTAGAAGGATTCACTGATGCGAGTTTCTCGACGGACAAGGATGACAGTCGATCCATCTCAGGCTATGTGTTTTGTCTGAATGGAGGCGCAGTAAGTTGGAAGAGTTCCAAGCAGGCTACTATAACCGATTCGGTGACTGGTGTAGAATATATAGCGGATTCCGAAGCAGCTAAAGAAGCGGTTTGGATGAGAAAGTTCATAGATGAACTTGGTGTGGTACCTTCGATAAAGGAAGCCGTTCCTTTATTGTGTGATAACACCGGAGCTATTGCTCAGGCGAAGGAGCCAAGGTCTCATCAGAAATCGAAACATGTTCTGCGAAAGTTTCACCTGATACGAGAGATCATACCGCGTGGGGACGTGCAAATCCAGAAGGTGGATGGAAAGGAAAATGCAGCAGATCCGTTCACGAAGGCGCTTGGGTCAAAGGAGTTTGACAAGCATAAGCTGAGGATCGGATTGAGAGAGATGACTAGCTGGCATTAGTTTATAGACATGTAGCGAGTTGTATTTTAGACATCGATTTTAATTTTATAATATATTGCATTATTTTTCATATGATGAATTTTCATAAGTGTATGATAGAGTCCAAAATTAAATCTGAAACTTGACATTATGATAGAGATCATAATAAAGAGAGCCAAGTTTTTGGTATGATTTAATCTGAATTGTTCTTGTTCGTAGGATCACTACTCGGACTACAGTGATCCGGAAAGAACAACATGTATGTGATAAGTTTCTATGGTGATAGAAATCAGTAGATCTCTTTTACTGAATCACATATATGGGTGATACACATAATGATGTGATCACTGAACTGACCTAAAAGGGAGAAATGCTTAATGGTTAAATAACCAATAAACTGTCATAAGATTTCTCCAGACACTACAAGAAAATTCGGATTTCGGGACTGAATTTGCGGACTGACTAATCCGTCCCTAAATTTAGGGATGGATTAGGGACCCAGAGTACATTGAATGAATGAAGAAAGGTGTTTCTTAGGTTCATTCATCAGTCAGTTGTGATTGACATGAGACATAGTTGATGATTCGTAGGGCTGACAGTTGTGACCATGCCTAGGATGCATCCGGAGCTGTAAAGATGGAAGGAAATACTAACGCCAACGTCACCCTGGTTCGTTTTGGGTAAGGTTGTTACTCAAATGAGTAAGGATGTTACTTCACGCTATCCGGTCGTTGGGGAGTGTTGCTAGACGCCAACCTCGATTAGTTAATTAGTGGAAACTAATTGACTACCGGTTTAGTGATGAACCTACGAGGTCACACGCATACGAGTGTCTCGGTATCTGCTTGTGATTGTTAGACAATCAGTGTGGAATACAATTATATTCATCCGCTAGCACCGAAGAATATAATTGTACTTGATTTTCTTTTGGGGTTAGTACATGAGATGTACAGGCAAGTATGTGTATGGAGATACATATACTTTGACTATTTGAAATATTACGTAAAGGCAAGTGGGAGATTGAAAGTTATATGCCTGTTATGTAATATTTGAATAGTCTCGGGTTAAAAGTGTAATTATTAAAAGTTAATAATTATATAAGAAACGAAAATTAGGTTTTCGTTATGAGATTACAGAATCACAAACACAAACCCAAATAGCCGTCAAACAGAAAACGAAGAACGAAACAATTTCGTTCATCAGAAATTCCGCACCAAAGGTTGAAGGCAGAATCCGATCTTGGATACACGTAGAGGACTTGTACTATCAAGTCTATCATCCGATAATCTCTCGTTCAACGTTAACAGGTATATTTGAAATCGTTTCTATATTTGTAATCGTTGAAACCCCGAAAAACTAATCTGAATATGACTAGATCTAAAAATTCGGGTTGATAAAACACGCTTCTGCACCCCAAATCAACCCAACAACACCTCTCTCACACATGATGGCACTGCCTTTGTAATTTTATAATTTTACGTTTATAAAAACATATTTCTTAGATCCATTTTGACTTGGTTTTTTGTTGTTGTTGTTGTTGTGTGATTTTTTTCAAAAACCGTACGTACAAAAAAGGAATCAAATCAATGACAATCCAATGGTTAGTATTATATCTCATAGGAAAAAAAATCTAATGGTCGGTAAATGGTCTCTCGTGATTAAACAACAATGACGAGTCCATGCAAGATCAGACAACATAAGGTTGACCGGTGGAAACACAGCGTTTGCGCTTGGCGGCGTTTGTGTCAGCGATTGGTGGCGTTTTGTTTCATTTTGTATGAATGGGGGAATCGTTGCGTTTTGCGGGCTAGTACGACTAGAAGCGAAATGGTAAAAAACTATTACGGTTGCATTTTGAACAAAATTACTAAAATAGACAATTATTAAGAAAAGAATTTATTTAAATTTTCTTTGTATAGTGACTCCACCAGTCAGGGCAAGCGGATACTTTAGTATTAATATATTATTTATCACACGTTGTCTTTTGATAAATAGTAATATATATATATACATATATATGAGTTAATTAATAATTTTATTTAGATTACTCTTTGTTAAAGCTCTATTAAAGTGTTAGAAGATATGCTCTAATGTTAATTTATACAATTATAAGTGTTTGATAATTGTTTTAAGGTACATACGGTAATAATTAGTGTTGTATTAAGGAGAAAATTATCGGGTGAAAATTTTCATGTGCCAATCCACAATTATAAAAATCAAATGATATTTTTGTAATTAATTATACGTCGATAATCTATTGTAATTAATAAAAATTAAAAGATATATATCAAAAGACATGTCTTTTAGGACATGTATTTTCGTTTTTATAAAATATTATATTACCATTTAAAAAATGACCACAACAATAATGGTAACATTAAAAAGATAGTAATATTATATCAATAATTAGAAATTAAAGAGATGTTGGTGGATTTGACATTTGGGAAGAATTAAAAATCTACTAACGAAACTATGAAAAATTCAAATTCGTCATATCATATTGATTTGGTTGATTTAATAATTATATTAGATGTTTTCATTTTTTTTATTTAAATAGAATCTTAGAATTGAAAAAATCAATTAACATTTGGTATTAGTGTCTAATAAGAGAATATCAAATCACCAATTTAGGGTTCATAAATTTTAGATATTGAATTTTCATTAATTAAAACAAAATTTATGATAAAAAAATAACAAGAAGAGCATTGAAACGTTAGTTTGATATTCAAACGATCCATTTAGTTCTTTCATCCACTGGAACCTCTACCATCGAAACGTTTCGTTAACCAGTCTCCCCACATATGACAAAGACGATGAACATGTCATATGTCGCTTGAATCCCGTGATCTGTCGCAATTCTTTTGTTGGTTCTGGGCTTGTGGGAAGTACTTCGACTTCATTTCGTCGCCGCTGTTTCACCGCTCGTCAACGAAAGATTTCGTGGTTGTCAGGGTGTAGGTCCTCTGGATTTGGCAATTCAAAGTGTACCAATGATAGGCGAAGATGAAAACATTAAGAACCAATTCGGGTTTTGGGTTGTTCTCCGAATTTTGCCATTTCTAAGGATATCGATGAAGGTGGTCTCGAAAATCATTCGTCGGCGGGCTGGTTCCACTACAAAAAAAACTCGCTGTTTCCAACGAACAGGGCAATGGATCCGTCCTTTGGAACGAAATAGCAACGGATTTGTGAATACTTTCAACGGGCGAAAATCTGTTGCAATCCGTTACCAATTTCAACGGAGGTTTAACGGATATTTTTCGTTGCCCCATCTGTTGCAATCCGTCGCAAATTTTAACGGATTTGTAACGGATATAATCCGTTGGCAGTTTCCGTTGGAAGTCTGTTAGAAGCCGGGAAAAAACTTTCAACGGTCATCCGTTGCAAATTGTAATGGATTCCCGTTAACAATTGCAACGGATGCCCGTTGAGATAGTAGGACACAAAGATGCTGGTTTTGGCGACAGAGGTCGCCGGCGGAGAGGATCTGAGCCGAGTTCAACACTTTGCCTCTAAGTTGAAGCCAATTCCTAATTTTTTCCTTTTCTGTTTATTGTTACCATATGTTAATAGCGTGATTGAAAGAGATACAAATGAAATTGTAGTTTAAAAGGAAAAATAATGTAAGGAAATAAAAGTTTTGAAATTAATTTTGATTACATATTTCGTGTCGTTTCGGTTTTTTCTCACTGCTTGAGTTCGACATGAAATCAATTCCAATTACATCATCAACATCATCATTCTTAAAACCTTAAATATTGTGATATGCAAAAATAATAGATTGTAACGGATTTGTAAGCACTTTCAACGGGTACAAATCCGTTGGAAAAGTTATCAACGGGCATCCGTTGGAAATTGCAACGGATACCCGTTACAATTGGTAACGGATGCCCGTTGAAATCGTTAATTTCGAGGTTCAGCGGTTTAAATAAATTCACGTGAACTTACAACGGGCATCCTTTGCAATTTCCAACGGATGTCCGTTGGAAAATTCACTATTTAGATCAATACCAAAGATTGCATCAAACCATCAATAACAAACATAGTTTCAACAAAATGTCGTCTTCTTCAAATCGAGATATATACAGATCGAGATAGTGGATGTATAGAAGAAAAGATCCTATATCCGAAGAGATTACGCAAGAATTCTTACATGGATTGGAGCAATTCATGGGTTTTGCTTCGATGCAAGCTAAGTGTGAAAAACGTTGGACAATGTTATGTCCATGCAAAAGATGCAAAAACATAAAATATCGAAGTCAAGAAATTGTTTGCAAACATCTTTATAAGGTGGGTTTCGTTGAAATTTACGAAAATTCATTTTTTCACGGCAAAAATTGTGGTGTTAAAGATATTGTGCAAGATGCACAAGTAGAAAGAATTGAAGAAGTTATTTATGAAGCATCAACGACCAATCCATATGTGAAATGGTGTCAGATGCTTTTCCTGGAGTTGTTAATGAACAAACGCATGAAGAGATGCCGAACATCGATGCACGTCGATTCTTCAACCTATTGGATTCGGAAAAACAACCTATATATCAAGGTTTTCGTGAAGGTCAGTCTCGCTTATCTTTATCTTCATGATTGATGAGTACTAAACAGACTACAATGTGGCTGAAAATTGCATGGATTTATTTTACAAAACAATGCGGGAATATTTACCGGAAAATAATCAAACTCCTCAGACATACTACGAAACAAAGAATGTGTTAAAAGATTTGAGAATTCCACATGAGAAAATTGATGCTTGTAGAAACAATTGCATGTTATTTTTGGGAAATGATAAAGACTTGTTAGAATGCAAGTTTTGCAGTGCAAGCAGATTTCGGTCTAAAAAACCATCTTCACGTAAATATGTACCATACAAGAAAATGTTCTATATGCCTATACCAAACAAGTTGAGAAAGTTATATGAATCAAAAAAACCGTTGTGGCAATGAAATGACACGCAGAACACTCAATGGCCGAAGGTATAATGCAACATCCATCGGATGGTAAGGCTTGGAAAGATTTCAATGAAATATTTCCCAGTTTGCGTATGAACCGAGAAATGTTTATGTTTGCCTGTGCACGGTTGGTGTTAGCCCATATGGACAATCTGGAAGTCAATATTCTCTATTGCCGGTGATTTTGTCTCCCTAGAATTTGCCTCTCGGGATGTGTTTGAAAAGAGAGGCAATGTTTCTGACGTTGCTGATTCTAGGATCAGAACATCCGAAGAAAAGTTTCGATGTCTTTTGCAGCCCTTAATTCATGAATTAAGACAGTTGTAGATCGAATGAATTCTTGCTTATGACGTAAGTACTAAGCAAGATTTCACATTGAAAGCGGTCTTGTTATGGACAATTAGCGATTTTCCTGCCTATGGAATGTTATCTGGATGGAGCACGCACGGAAGATTGGCATTTCCATATTGTATGGAGGATACAGATTCATTTCGACTAGTACATGGTAAGAAACCATGTTGGTTTGATTATCATAGAAGATTTCTTCCTCGTGGCCATGCTTTCCGAAAAGATAAAAAAATATTTTCGGAAGAACGTGGTACAAAAAGAAGAGGCGCCGTGCATGCAAACCGGAACACAAATCCTTTACGAATGATTGAACACAATGGATGATTTACAAGAATCGGTAGAATGCGGTGGAGATCGTGGGCATCGTAAACCAAAAGGTCAAGGTGATTGGCATAACTGGTATAAATATAGGATCTTTTGGGAACTACCATACTGGAAATCATTGATATTACGTCATAATTTAGATGTTATGCATGTCGAAAAGAAATTTTTTGATAACATCATCAATACTAGTTTGAATGTGGCGGGTAAACTAAGGATAATATACAATCAAGAAATGATTTGAAGTCAATATGCCAACGACCTGAGTTGGAATTAAGAGATGGAAGGTCACCTGTCCGCTATTCAGATTATCTAGTCCGGCGAAAACGACATTATTAAAATGGTTAAAAGCGGACATTAAGTTTCCCGATGGATATGCATCGAACATTGCTCGGTGTGTGGATATTGTTGGTTCGAGGCTGATCGGATTGAAACACGATTGTCACGTTTTCATGCAGCGACTCATTCCAATTGCATTTGCTGAGCTCTTACCACGGAATGTTCACGATGTGCTATGCGAAATCAGCATATTTTTCAGAGATATATGTTCAAGAAATTTTAAAAGGGATGTCTTGGTTTTAATGAAAAACGATATCTCTGAAGTATTATGTGCATTAGAAAAAGTTTTTCCGCCTTCATTCTTCGATGTCATGGAGCATTTGCCAATACATTTACCAGATGAGGCAATACTCGGTGGGCCAGTTCAATTCAGATGGATGTATCCTTTCAAAAGTTTTTCCTTTCATTTAAAGAAAAAATCAAAAAACAAAACAGCGGTCGAATGATCTATTGTCAAACAATACTTGCTGGAAGAAATCACATATTTCAACACATCTTATTTCGAGTCGCAATTCAAACGAAAGAACGACGGGCAACGGATGATCACACAAACTACCTGTATCAATATAATCCGAAGTTTGGCACAATTCCTAAAATGTTTACACCGATTGGATGTACTGGAGGTACATCCGAGGAATATTGGTTAACAACAGAGGAGTATAATCATGTCCACACATATATACTACTAAATTGTCAAGAGTTATATCGTTCGAAAGGTACTAGTACATATTATCTTCAATCTTTTAAATATATATGTATATACATATG
>CM071869.1:23594379-23699903 GCA_036759665.1 Gynandropsis gynandra | reverse complement strand
TTGTGGTTTAGAGACTACGTAAGTACTCGTGTACACATCTATTAAAATTAATTGCATTTATCATAAAGTATTAATTTGTTTTTATTATACGTACAGGTGAAATGTTTTGATGAAAGACTTCCTAAGTGGTTAAAAGATTTGGGTAATGGTCCTGCATGAAATGTCATGTGTTGGCCAATCTTGTTTACTCACGGCTACACGTTCCATACGTACGAACATGGAAAACATAGAAGCACATACAATTATGGCGTTTGTGTTAATAGTGATATAGAGGGTGAAAACTTATACGGAATTTTGCACCAAATTATACAAGTGGAATATCTCGGTCTCGTTGGGTTGAAGGTGATGCTTTTTAAATGTAAGTGGTTCGACCCAACTATAGGACGTGGAATACAAAAAAACCGTTGGGGAGGAATTGACGTCAATCCGGCACGACAATATGGTAAGTATGATCCATTCATAACAATAGATAAAGCAGATCAAGTATGTTACGTGCAATACCCAACAACATTGAAACGTGGAAGAGAGGAGTGGTGGGCTAAGTAAAGATCAAGCCGATTCATTTAATTGATACAAATCGCGAGGATATTCTCGTAAGAACTGACATAGATGAAGAATTCATAAGCGATTATGAAGACGTTGAACCGGAAGATGCTGAAGATGAAAACGGCGATGAATTCAAAGAACAATCGAAGGAAGACTCGCCCATCGATGAATCTACTAAAGAAGAAATGTAAATACAATAATGTGTATGATGTGTAATAAATGTAGATGATGTGTAATGTACATGGCGTGTAACGTACATGATGTGTAATCGAACAATCGAAATGTTAATACAATCGAACAGTTTATATAAACGATATTTAATGTATTAGAAATTAGAATTATCTAATACCAACGGGCATCCGTTGGAAATATTGACGGATGCCCATTGACACCCGAAATCGCTCCCGACAATTAGAAAAAAGTTTCTAAGTTTTCCACAACAGGCATCCGTTATACTTTCCAACGGACACCCGTTACAACTATTCCAACGGGCATCCGTTGGAACATGTAACCGTCGAAAAATTCTAACGAGCATCTGTTGGCGTCTTATAATAGATACGCGTTAGAAATTTGTAACGGTCGTTCGTTACAACATTCCAACGGATGCCCGTTTGAAAGTGTAATGATGCCTACCCTAGTGTGCAGAATTTCCAACGGGCATCCGTTGGAAAATGTAACGGATGCCCGTTTCAAAGGGAGACGAGACGCCATTTTTCCGTCCGTTGCCTCGGGAACACGCATTTCTAACGGACATCTGTTGTCAGTTCCAATGGATGCCCGTTGGAAAGGCAGACGTCGTGTCAACTAACCGCGTCCGTTGCGATGACGTATTTTCCAACGGGCATCCGTTGGAATGTCCAACGGATGCCTGTTGGAAAGTTTTATATATATAAACCCGTTGAACAGTTTCCATTTTCAACACAAATCACAACCTCAAAATCCTCTCAAAATTTACATTTCACACACAAACACATTTACAAACACTAGAAAAAAAATGAGGGCTAGACGATTTATAGGATCGGGACAAATGTTGGCTGGTTCAGCGAGAGCTCCTCCCCCGCCTCCACCACCACCATATCGTCCTCCTTCACCAATATTGGCACCGCTGATATTTGATGAAGAGGACAATATGGTAGATATCGATTCTTTGATCAATGATTTTGATGGGCGTCCTACCCTTCCGATTATCGATCCCGAACGTCCTGCTGGGACGTGTTCGTAATAAAAATTTATTATTTGCATTTATATTATTTTAAGTTATAAATATTATCTAACTTTTTAATTTTCATTTACAGGTGTAACGTGGATGATGTGCTCAAACACATGAAAAACATCATTATGCAAGGGTCCTTACAGGACCAATTATATTATTCCTAACAAGTTACGCCTGAAGCCGTGCGCCAGCGATGGTGGCACACTTTTATCGTAAGTTTTAAATTACATTTCATTTAAAATTATTAGTTATATATATATATATGTTCTAAAACTAACAATTTATAACTTATTTTTCAGCGCTCATACATATGGCAGAGAAAGGATACAACACTCATCTACACAGCATGGATGCACGACATGCAGGCTCGGATGCGCCTTATGATGAACAACGCGAAGCGCAACTACTACACCAACAATCACAAATCGACATGGGCAACGGATGCGGTCTTCAATCAAATGATTCAACATTGGGAGTCCGCAGAATTCAAGGCCAAGAGCGATAAGGCCAAAAAATGTCGGTACGGTGAGAAGGTTCTCGGAGATGGTCCGGATTGCCATACTTCGGGATCAAAATCTCTCCCGAAGACAAAACACGAATTGGTAAAATTTTGTTTACTTGAATTTTTTGTTTTTTGAAATATTTATGCAATTAAGTTTATTTTATTTTACAGATGCAACGGAGAGGAAGAGAACCGACTCTTCTTGAGCTGGTATTGGAAACCCACGCCAAGAAGCCAGTCGTCGGGGAAGAGGTCGATGAACCCAAACTCGTCGATCCTCGAACAGAGAGAACCGTGAGAGCTATGACGGAGAAGATTACACAGCAATCACAAGCTTGCGGTTCGAATCCCGACGAGCTGAGTCATTTACAAAAGGACAAAATTTATTTATAGCTAAAAACTTTTTTTCGAGTTGATGTGTGGCTAGGAGAGAGGATCAACACCGCGGTAAGAACCGGGTCCCGATTCGGATGCAACACCATCTAGAGGTTGTGGCGATCAGAGAAATGATATCGACCCAGCCGATCTAAATGAAACGTAATAGGATTAGTTTTAGTTTTAATGTTTTTTTGTAAACAATTTTAAAATTTTAATTAAAAATTTTTATTTTTAAAAATATTATAATTTTTAAAATTTTTTTATTTTGTTTTATTTTGTTTTATTTTTTTAAGCACCTTTCCAACGAATGCCCGTTGCAATTTCTAACGGGCATCTGTTGAACGCAATTTTTCCACCAAATGGTAACGGACGTCTATTGCCCTTTCCTGCCAATTTGCAACGGACGTCTGTTGCTCTTTCCCGCCAGTTTTCAATGGATGCCCGTTGGAAATTTTAAATTCCCGTTCATTTTTTCCGCCTGGATAGTAACGGACGTCCTTTAAAATTTTTTAACGGAAATCCGTTACCACTTTTCAACGGGCTTCCATTGCAATTTCGTAACGGGCATCCATTACAAATTTTTTCAACAGCGTCCGTTACAAATTTCTTCAACGGGCGTCCGTTACAAATTTTCAACGGCGGATCCGTTGGACCTTCTGTTACACTTTCTCAACGGATATTATCCGTTACAACTCCATTGCAATTAGCAACGGATCTCGATTTGCAATGATCGAATCCCAACCGGCAGGAATCCGTTACCGTCCGTTGGGAAGAGCCTTTTCCAACGGATTTAAGGCATTTTCCAATGGATTTGTCCATTGGAAAACGCATGTTCACAAAATTTCAGTGATTGTGAAAGAATGCCTCATAGTTGTGAAATCTGATTTTTCTCGTTCTGTTTGATGAAGAAGATACATACACTATATACAATGTACCTATAGGATTCAATCTAATGATCCGGTCAAAACACACGTTGTCTAACATGAACTCGTTTTAATAACTTATTTAATAAAATTTTATATTTTGGATAAAAAGTAAATTATTAATTTCAATACACTTATTGTACACAAATATTACAAAAAAAAATTAAAAAAAAAAGAAAACCCATTTTGTCTTATATGTGAAGCTTTAAGCTTGTGACCTATCGCCTCCATAGTTAAAGAAAATAAACTCTCTCACCTCCTCCTCTCATTCATGGAGAAATTTTCGAAAATTATTCAAATCCATAAAAAATTGTCTCAAAATCTTGAAATCTCATCATGCTCATAGTTAGGGTTTCACCATATGTTACACATGTTGTACCGTTATGGGACAATCATGCCACGCCGCATTGTGTGTCAACGTTGTAAAACTTTGGAGGTGACAATACATTGTTGAACCACACATGTTGTACCACACACATTGTACCACAAACTTTGTACCACCCACATTGTACCATACAGTGTACCACACATTATACCACATTGATGTACCACATACATTGTACCACACAAGACGTTTGTGATCTTCCTTCATCCACACGAACTCTAAACGATATTGTTGCGATAGAGGCTCCACATATTTATGAAAACATGTAGAGCCTTTATCGAAATGACGCGTTTAGAGTAGAGTGTGATGAAAGAGGAGTATGAATGTACCAGACATATTATATGACACACGTTGTACCATATATGTTGTGTACTACGTTCATGGTAGAACTTATTACGAACATTGTACAAACGTTATAATACAACATTTGTACTACAATGTTGTACCACACGTTGTGTACAACATGTGTCCAACTTTTTACACATGTTGTGTACAACGTTCTTGATAAATGGTAGCACGAATGTTGTACACAATCGTTGTGCACAACATTCGTGGTAGGTGCTAGCAAGAATCTTGTAAACACACTATATACAGCGTTCATGCTAAGTGCTACAACGAATGTTATATTCTCACGTTTTGTACAACGTTCGTGCAAAGTGCTACCATGATTGTTGAGCACAAACGTTGTGTTTTACGTTCATTCTAAGTGCTACCACAAATATTATACACAACCGTTGTTAATAACGTTCATGTTAAGTGGTATCACGAATGTTGTACACAACCGGTGTGTACAACAATAGTACTTAGCACAAATATTGTACACATAAGTTTTGTACATCGTTCGTGATAAATGCTAGCAAAAACGTTGTACACACACATTGTGTACAATGTTCCTTCTAAGTGTTACGACGAACGCTTACACAATCATTGCGTACAACGTTAATACTTAGCAAGAACATTGTATAAACACGTTGTGTACAACGTTCGTGGTAAGTACTAACACGAACGTTGTACACAATCATTGTATATAACGTTCGTGGTAAGTGCTAGCACAAACGTTGTACACACGTCGTGCACAACATTCGTATTAATCGCTACAATGAATATTATACCCATAGATTGTGGGAATCATCCGTTTTAATTGCTATGAAAAATGTTTTAGACAACCGTTATGTATAATGTTCGTGCTCAGTGATACCATGAGCATTGTACACAACCGTTGTGTACAACGTTCGTACTAAGTGCTACCATGAATGTGGTACAGACACGTTGTGTACAACATTAGTGCTTACCACGAATGTTGTACACACACATTGTGTACAATGTTAGTACTTAGCACGAACGTTGCATATATACATTGTGTACATGGTTTGTGGTAAGAGTTAGCACGAACATTGTATACATGCGTTTTGTACAACATTTGTTCAACATGTATGTACAACGTGCACAACGTGTACTGCATGCATGCTTAAACCCCTTGAACATGAATAAAAAATTTTCATTAATTATTCAACACGATAAATATGACCATAAGGATACTTAATCATCATTCAATTGCTAAGAAATATTGAATCACCTTTTATAAAATCGGGTTGTATCCTAGTTATACCTTTGATTTTTAGGTTGAACCTTAGTTATTATTTAAAATTTTTATAAAATCAAAATTTAAAATTCGGTTGTTTTAAATCTTAATCATCAACCATAAAGTACGACAGACAATGCATATAATGTTGTTTATATCCTCTTTTGTGGACAACGTGAATATTATTATTATTATTATTATTATTATTATTATTATTATTATTATTATTATTATTATTATTATTATTATTATTATTATTATTATTATTATTATTATTATTATTATTATTATTATTATTATTATTATTATTATTATTTTGACCCAATTTTGATTTTAATTTTGACCCAATTTTGATTTTAATTTTGACCCAATTTTGATTATAATTTTGATTTTAATATTAATTTTGATTTTAATTTTGATTTTAATTTTAATTTTAATAAATCAAGTTAATTATTTAATTTAATTGACTTACTTGATTTGATTTCGAATAAAATTAAGTACGATTTTTACTTGAAACCAATTTTAACCCTTCGGGTGAAATCCATCTTTAATAATTTGTTTTTTTGTTACAAGGGAACAACAATAGGGATGACCATAGTAGATGAAAGAACGATCGACGATGAGATGCAGATGGGTTGCGAGTAGTAGAAGAAAATCGTACGATGAGGTGGGTTTGCGTAAAGAAGATGGGTCGAGAAAGGAAGACATATATGCTTATGAAGCGTAATATTCCCTCCAAATACTTCCAAAGAAAAAGGGTACAGGAGGAGCAACATAGCTATATCTATTAGCGGTAAGAAGAAGGACATTGAAAATGGCATGATTTGCCGCAGGATAAAAAAGGGGGTGTGTTGTTTCAGCGCATTCTTTCTTCCATTTATCCGTCAACGACGTTTATCCCTTCTTTTCAATGTTCTTATGTCTGGTTTTCTAATGGAACAAAGTAGAGAGGGATAAAAGAGGTCGAGGAGGCGAAGGAATTTACCGATGACAGACCTTCAATTGGGGTTTATGCAATACCATTGCCAACGATGGATTTCTAGATGCACTCGACTCCTTGTAGAGTTGTTGGGATGCTTTCCGGTTAGGTTATCGCCTTATGTGGTAAGTTTATTCTTATATTTCTTCTCGATGAGTAGTCATTGGGAATGGGTGACGAGGAATATGCAACATTGAAGACATGTCTTATGGATGGTTATGGTGGAGATTTCATAGTCGTTGGTAGGTTTCCGAAGTCGATGTTGGAATTTGATTCAAATTCTAAATTGGAATCGAAGTTTGCAGGTTTCTTCTGGAATGAGCCCTGAATTTAATCTTTGTGGATGTACACTAATTGGAAAAGCTAAGATTCGTTGCATCATAAAGACGGAAGTGTATGAAATGAATTTTTCATGAAAAGTCTCTCTCAAAGTAATGCAGTGACTCCCGCTACTCGCCGCAATTCGCCAAACGTAAGTTGGAATTGTTATGTTGTTCTTAAAATTATTTTTCGATAAGCAACATTACCCATTTTTTATTTCTAATTTTCTTTGTTCTTTTAGAATTTGGATTCAAATATTCATCACAACAACCTTCTCAGCAACATACTTACAAAGGTACTGTTTTGTCCGATGTCATTTGAAGCTTAATTCTATGTTATTGATCTTCGCATATCAAAATATTCATTGCGAGATTTGGTACAAAGGTGGAAGTTAACAATGACAATGCTGATGCTGCCATTATGTTAGACAAAGATGGTTATGTGTTTGAAACAAATGCGACAAATGCCGATTCTTAGATTTCATATTGACTTTGTTTTTCACTTGATATCCTCAAACTCTTATTTTACTTGCATTGTTATTATCTAATTCTATGATGGAGGATACTCTACCTATATCCTCACTCTCATTTTATTTGATCAATAATTGTTTTCCTGTATGATGAGTGTTATTACTCTTAACATTGATTGTTTTGCTCCTATGTAGATGAACACAACTTACTCCTCTTTGTAAGTATTGGAACTGTAACTTTTGCTGGAATAGTTACCATGTCTGCTACTTACCCGATGGACATGGTACGAGGAGGGTTACTATCCAGATACATTTCAGCATCTTATTCTTTTGTCGAGAAACCCTTGCTGCCAGGTACAAAGAAATTGCTAAGTTTGTGTTCATTAATACCATTATAATTATATGAAACCCACTATTGTATGACAATGGTTTCCACAATAACCTTTTTCATGCTATTGTTCTAGCCTCTGATGTTGCAAACATTACACCTTGGAATGGTTGTTGTGTTTATATTGAGACTTGAGATTCTGTTTATTACACCAAATGATACCCAAAGATCTCGCCCAAGTCCGAAAAATCGAAGCCTACTTCGAATCTGTGGGGGTTAATTGGCACCTCCTGGTCAGATTCCAGATTCCATATACCTTTTGCCTTCCCTTCAACATAAAACCGTATGACACTTTTAAGGTATTGAGGTCCTTTTCAAGATATTTTGCGAATTTTTAAGGTGTTTAGGTCCTGCTAACATCATTCTTATGGTTCTATCTTCAAGCAGATGGTGGAGGATTCTGAATGTGCCAAAAAAACACAGAAAACAATGTGTGATATTTCTTCGATTAGGATTGTGAACGATACATTGTTTTTCAATTATTGTTGCATATTAGGTTTGTTACCACTTAACGATATATGATCGCCCGATGCTTCATTATTTTTCTAACAATGTCCTTTAATATTTTACGTAAGCACTTAAGCATATAAAGTTTATGCATTGGGCTTGCAAATGACCTCAATATATAAGGTTGAAGCCTCGGAAACCCATTCCCCCTGTTACAGCTCCCGTCTCATATCCAAGAAGCTAAAGTTTTTCCCTTATTCCCTTTTCGACTATAAAAAAAGATTGTTGTCTTTGTTGTCCTCATTTTAACTTATTTGTATTCTTAAGGTCTGTATAGACTTGTGTTGCTTTAGAAATTTCATTATATGTTATGAAAATGTTCATGTCTATGTTGATGGATTAATGAAGAAAGCATAAGAAAGTCTTTTGCCAAAACTATCGTATTATTTGTTTACGATTGTTGATGGTTTGTTTTTCGTAGAACAACGGCTTTTGTCTTAATTCAGTTTAGAAAGGTTAAATTTAGGGTGCTTCTTAAACTTTTTGGAATGTTTCTTAGTAAAATGTAGCCGACAACAATAAAGAATTCAAAATGGGTCACGAGGTAAAATGTTTTGCCTATGGAAACTCAAGTGCTATCATGTTCCAAATCTGATTGGATAAACAATCAACTAAAAAAATAGGCTTCCTTGGTTTCACTTGCTTTTGCCTCTGTTTACGGGTATGCCTTATCTGATGCTAAAGTCTTTATGATATATTGTTGTGATTCTAATTTAAGATTTCTTAATGTCTAGTTTGTTTGTCTATGTAGGGTTACGAGGATAACAATAATGACGGAAAAAGTAGTGAATGGTATACACTTTTGTGCTATCAAAGTTTTTGGTTTCTTACCGAGTTCCGTGGCACACTCCAAAGCTGGACAACAATTCCTTAGCCTTCTTTCTGATACTATCGTGTTCTCAATCTGATTGTCATTCATGTTTTTGCAAACTTTGGTTAAATTGAATTTTCCAATCTCATTGGTTTCATCTGGCGTAGTATTTTTTTATTGTATTATGTGATGATGTGATTCCATTGAGTCATCGCAATTTGAGGTATCGAAAATGAGTGGTGTCCTTGCTTGAGTTGGTTCTGGAACCATTTTACAAGTATGCTTGATTCACAAAACAACAACAAATTTTTAACTTTTATGCTTGCATATTAGTATTGAATAATAGCACTTTTGGTTGTCCAGATGTCTTGATGTTGGTATGTGTAGAAGCCCTTGAAACTAACAACCCAAACCAACATAGTGAAAAAGACCTCGAACTAACAATCCAAAGAAGCAACTAAAACCTGCAAGGTCAATACATCCTATAGGTAAAAAACACTCTTTTTAGCATTTACTTTCTCCATATTGTGAAATGAGAGAATCTGTTAACCATAGTGATAAAACCAATATTTCGACAGACACATCCTTTAGGTTCATCTATGACTGTCATATTCTCAAAACACCCTTTCATTTAGCATCCTATATACCTGTGATGATTTCGCAATTGTCATACACGAATGTACACGTCATTTAGTGTTAATTATACCATTTATGTTGCGGCAGGGTCCTATCAATAATCGAAACCATCATTCTTCATCAAATTCAGACATAATGGTTCAAGGTAATTTCGAATAACACATACCAAATCTTCTTTCTTTCATTTTTTAATTCTTAATAGGTCTTATATCCTACCACAGCTTATTACCAAATCATATATCAAATTTTCAACTTCAGTTTTTTGTTGAGAATTTGCATAATGACATGGAATAAATTGAGGGAGTAGTGTTGCTTATGACATATCATTTCTATTTTATCTATTTTGATGCAAGAGAAGTTACAATATGACATGGTTTGTTATCATCACAAAAATATGTATTAATACTGGTTCACATTTATTGAAAATAAAAAGGTAGGTTCTACTTTGGGAGTTGTTAGAGGAAGAGCATGGCTGCAATGCAGATGTTTGTGCGGTAATTTCACATGTTTCTTTGTGAGATGTTTAAGGTATTCATTGAATATAACAACCCACATGAGAAAATATATTGTTTGACATTACTGTATTCCAACTCTATTCTGGTTTGGTAGAAGTGGTTGCTGCAAAGGCCCAATGTTTATTAACAAACTAGATTGAAGTATGTCTTCTTGCTTTCTAAGTACATTTTTGGAGTGGAAAACTTTTGAGATAATAATTTGGTCATTTGTACATATATGGGAGGTAAACAAGTTCAAGGGACCATTTGATTGTTTGTTTTGTGCATTGTGCAAACCCAATCAGATACATTTATGGTGAGCATGACATTTCAAAGATGTTTTAGTCTTGTTTATATACATTTCTGGCTTATCCATAAACCTCTAAGTATGTTACATATCGGAAAACCTCCTATAAGGTTACCAACGCCTGTTGAACCCGAATGCGGGTGGGAAATTGGTAATTACTTTCTGCAATATATTCATCGGAATCATATTAGATTTTGTAATTTATGGTTGCTATTGCGGTACTTTTGCTTCATACTTTTGTTCTTTTGTTTATGCAATGGGTATATTATATTACTATCAACATACCTTTCTGTTGTTTTTTGTTGTTAATGAAAATTATTATGTGTTCCTTGTCCGATTTGTTTCCCTTCAAGTTCTTGCTGATGGCTCTCTTCTTACAATTTCAGAAATATTGCTTAATAAACATATTGTAAATTGATATCTGAGCTATTCTGTTTCAGATGTCATATTGCTAAGGTATTACAACGTTAATATTTGAATGGTTGTTTTTATTACTATATATATGCTTGGTTGTGCAGGAAACAACTTATCATCTATTTTGGGTATGGAAAGAGGATAATATCTCTCTTCTTTATTTTTCTAGTTCGAGACATTTAAACGTCAATTGTTCCAATCGTCGCGTGATGACAATGCATTTGTATGACTTCACTAATATTGTTTAGAAGGTTAATAATGTTTGAATTTATATTTCTCGAGCAATATGAGACAACATATATTTCTGCTGAGCAACTTATGTTTTTTTGTCTTATCCTTTTTGTTACCACAAAAAGGCGGTGCATTAATACAAAAATGGGATAGATCTTCTGCAGTTTCCACTGTTGTTTCTATCAACAACACCATGAAGCCCCTTATTACTCCTACTCCTTAAGGTGATTGGTTTTCGTCTCGGTTAAGTCTTCCCTTCATCTGAATACTAAACAAAAAGATATTCAACTATGATGAATTGAAAAAGAAAATTGTATTTTGTTTCAAGGAGCAATAATAATTCATTAGATTAAAATCTTCTAAATCGAAATTCGACTAAACTTTTGTTTTCGTACTTATTGGCTCAATGAATTCATGGACAAAATTGACCTGTGCACTCAAGGATTTTGGTTAGTAGTGTTTAATGATCAAATATATATCATTGAAAAGAAGACGGCCATTTCAACCGCAAATTGCTAATATATTTGAAAAGATTATTTATCGAACATTCATGTGATTTTCGATTTTCTATTAACAAAGGTATACACAATTGAAGATCCATATGGCATTTTAGAGGATCGTGTCTTCATTTCACCTTCGTGTTAAAATAATTTATATTAGAATTTTATCTGTATTTTTCAATTTAATAAATAAATCTATATGTATTCTTAAAAGTAATCTACGATTCCTAAAATAAATCTAAAATTCTGTTACTCAAAATAGAAATATATTTGCACTTTGCATTCAAAAATATTTTTAAAATTTATGGTTTTCTTTCTTTTTACGAGAGGATTAATCTCATAAATGAAAATAGACAATATATATAATCCAAGAATAAGTGTATATCTATAAAATATATTAGATATTAATTTTTTTGAATCTTTAGTATCTTTTATATTTCGTATCTTTTATTTTTTGCTTTCAAAATATCAAATTGATCCTAAAATTAATAAATTATACACAATATTTGAAAAATTTACAATTTGTTTATCACAAATCCGCGCAAAGCGCGGGTATCATCTAGTAATAATAACAATAATAGTATTTATCGTCTTTTTTAAATGTTTTTATTATTATTAATATCTAATAATAGTAACAATAATAGTAACAATAATAATAATAATAACAACAACATAATTTAATATTTAATAATGATAATAATAAAAAATATAATGTGAAAATAAAATTAAATATTCTATTATTATTATTATTGTTATTTTTGTTGATGTTGGTTATACACACGTTATACTAAAAATATATAACATGTTGGTACAACATGTATAATATTATTAATAATTAATTGTGTACCAAATTTGATGCAACGTGTTAACAACCTAAAAAAATGATAATAACATTAATAATAAATAATATTAATAACTTGAATTATATATTATTATTGTTGTTGTTGTCATTGTAAATTAAACTTTCTTAATTTTACGATTCACTAAATGCGCAATTGAATCAATAATAGAGTAATTAAATCAACAAAAAAAAAAACAATACGAAATTACTTACTTGAATTTTTCATATTTTTAGTCAGTAGAATTTTTTTCTCCAATTCCAAATTCACCAATCTCTTCTTAGTATTCTCTTTGATGATATAAGAGAATTATGTTTTGTCAATCTTTTGTGTTGTAATGATTTTCACCGTAACAAAATAAAGATGTATTAAAATAATAAAACACATGAGTATAAAAACATGTCTTTTGGACATGTCCTTTAACTTATAATAATTACCAATCACTATCGAACTTGTAATTATTCTCAAAATATTCTATTGATTTCAAATTATGCGGATAGGTATGGAGGGATTTTCAACCGATCATTTTATTTCTAACATTCTCCCACTTGTTTCATATATGACAAATATATGAAATTGTTTAGCTCACTTAAATCATCATATATACGAGTCACGACTTTATAAGAATTAAACTGACTGAATCATAGTGGTCACGGGCCTGGCAAACGTCATGATTCCTTCCATGTATCACAAATAAATATAATTCAAACAATTGTAATTTGATCAGATAGACATCTAAAATTATCTTATCCCACAATTTCTTTAGACAAAGACTAAATATCTATAATCATAAAAAATATGAAAAATTCAAATATGATTCGTAGATAAGAAAAATCAAAATTTACATTGATATCTAGAGTTCAAATACACTTCAATGTGCAAGACTTATATATTCATACATGTATAATCATCAGCAATACAAGGACTTCGCGACTACTCCCATTTCACCAACATGGTCAAGAAATGTCTTTGGAGCTAGTCCTTTAGTCAACGGATCCACGATAATATTATTGGTGCCGATATACACAATTTGAACTCTTTGATTTTGCACTTTTTCTTTAACCGATAGATATTTTAAATCCATATGCTTGGCACCCCTGGAGTATCTATCATTCTTCGAGAAGAATACGACTGCCGCATTAACACAATATATGTTCATCGGTTAGCAATGGTACCAACGATGCCTAAACCATGACCAAAATTGCGTAACCACAACGATTGAACTATAGCTTCAAACACTACTTGAAAATTCATATTGCAAACGGATTTTGCGGACTGCGAGTTCCGTCTCTAAATTTGGGTACGGATTATGGATGGATTTCATCACCCATCCCTAATCCATCCGAAATTTTGCGTATAGATGAACCGTCCCTAATTGATCCGCAAATACGAACGGATTAGAAACGGATGAGTAAGGCGTCCCTGATTAGGGACGATAGACTAAAGGCGTCCGCAATTTGCGGAGGGCGACACCTTCTGTCCGCAAATTTGTGGACGGCTCTTCCTTCCGTCTGGAATTTTTGGACGGCTATACGTCCGTCCGCAAATTTGTGGACGGTGCGGGTGTCGTCCCTAGTCAGGGACTGTCAAAAACCCATTTAGCGACGGATTCGGGACGACTCATCGGCAACTATTTTCTTATTCTGTAATATGTCCGTAATTCGTCCATAAATTATCTATTTAACCCCTCAACCATTGATCCGTTTTTCATAAACAACTCTCATATCCTTCACCACATATCTTCTTATTGTTTGCGACTATAATGGCATCTTCATCAAGATCGAATATTTTCGTTTGTAGACAATGGATGTATAGAAAAATTGATACCGAAACTCAAGGTGTATCGAAGGAGTTTATAGAAGGCGTCACACAGTTTATGAGAATGGCGACAAATCAACAAGTTTACAAACGGGTAAGTTGGTTTGTCCATGTGTCAAATATAAGAATGAAAAATTTGTTAATGATAAAACTGTTTGGAAGCATCTTTATTTAAGAGGTTTTACTCCGAATTATTTCATGTGGTTATGTCAAGGAGAGAATTTTGCACCACGACCTAGTAATGTTGTTGAAAACTTTAGTTGGGGCATTGTATATCATGAAGTGTTTGATACTTCTCAAGATGTAGAAATGAACCTTATGTGGAAACGGTGCAAAATGTATTCGGTGAAAGAAACGAAAATATTGAAGAAGATTCGAATGAAGAAGCAAAAAGTTTTTTTGAAATGCTAGAAAGTGCTAGGCATCCACTTTATGATGGTGGTAGAAGTGGTTTATCACAAATGTCTCTACCTGAACGTTTGATGAATTTAAAGACTAAAAATAATTTGTCTAAGAATTGCATGCATTCGATATTGCAATTAGTAAGAGATTATTTTCCAGAAGATAGTAATGCAGTAGACTCTTATTATGAGAGAAAAAAGATGATGAGATCTTTCGGTTTATTGCCATATCAAAAGGTTGATGTTTGTCAAGACAATTGCATGATTTTTTGGAGAGAGACATCGGATATGATTAATTGTCGATTTTGTGGAAAAGATCGGTTTTACTCAACAAAGAATGGAAAATCAGTTGCATATCGTCGTATGTGGTATTTACCAATTACAGAAAGATTAAAACGATTGTATCAATCTGTGGAGACCGCAAGCGACATGAGATGGCATGCTGCGCATTCAAGTCGTGAAGGAGAGATGTGACATCCCTCAGATAGTGTTGTGTGGAAACACTTTAACAAGGTATATCCTGATTTTGTAGCTGAGATTCGAAATGTCTATTTAGGCCTTTATACCGATGGTTTTAATCCATTTGGGATGTCTGGGAGGAATTATTCATTGTGGCCATTATAGTGACACCGTACAACTTACCACCAGATATTTGCATGAAAAGGGAATTTTTGTTCTTAACAGTATTGATTGTGGGCCTAATCATCCGAAAAGAAGTTTGGATATATTTCTTCAACCACTTATTGAAGAATTGAAAGAATTATGGAATGGAAATCAAGCGTACGATGTCTCGAGGTGACAAAATTTTATGTTACGAGGTGCTCTTATATGGACAATAAGTGATTTTCCAGCTTATAGTATGTTATCTGGATGGAAAACGCATGGTCGATTGGCTTGTCCATATTGAATGGAGGAGCAGATGCTTTTCAGTTGAAACATGGATGAAAGATGAGTTGGTTTGATTGTCATCGTCGTTTTCTTCCTGTTGATGATGCATTGCGGCACAACAAGAGAAATTTCAAAAGGTATATAGTTGTGCAGAAATCTCCTCCTCCAGTTTTGACCGGTGAAGAGATTTTGTGTGAACGACTTCTTGCTTTTGGTATTCCTAGGAGTATAGATTACGGAGGGAACAATCATCCGAGAATTGGTGGTTATGGAATTACTCATAACTAGTACAAGAAGAGCATATTTAGGGATTTGACATATTGGAAAATTCTGTCATGTACATAGAGAAAAAAATTTCGATAACATCATCAATACGGTACTGAATGTCACAGGAAAGACAAAAGACAATTTTAAATCACGCAAGGATCTAGAAGAGTATTGCTCACGAAAGGAGTTACATATAACTGATGATGGAAAACGTCAGTTCCGATATTCAGATTGTCAAATGATAAGAAATATAAATTGTTGAGATGGTTGAAAGAAGATGTGAAATTTCCCAATGGCTATGCGACTAACATGGAAAGGTGCGTGGACATTCAAAGAGGAAAGTTATTAGGAATGAAAAGTCACGATTGTCATGTATTCATGCAAATACTAGTTTCGATATATTTTTCTGAATTGGTGAACAAACATGCACACAAAGCAATTGGAGGTATGTGGTTGATTTTATTAATTTATAGTATGAATAACATTTCTTAAATATACTAATAATACTTTCATGTTATAGGTATTGGCTTATTCTTCCGAGATTTATGTGCGAGAAATCTGAGTATGGATGTGGTTCGTCGACTGGAAAATAATATAGTAACTATATTTTGTAACTTGGAGAAGAATTTTCCTCCAACATTCTTCGATGTCATGGAGCATTTTACAGTTCATTTACCGCATGAAGCCGCATTAGGAGGTCCAGTTGAATTTTGTTGGATGTATCCATTCGAGCGATTTATGTTTCATCTGAACAAAAAAACCAAACAAAAAGCTCGTCCGGAGGGTTCAATCGTGGAACAATACATGAATGAGGAAATATCGTTCTTCACATCATACTAGAGGTCTATACGAGGTGAATCAAGGTAGAGCGATGGGCAATGCAGCGAATGCCATATATTGTGCGAATTACGGAGATACGGAGCATGTGGCTTACCAATGCACGGTGCAAGAAGACATGGAACAAATGAATTACGCCCAGCGGCAAGGCAACATGCAATTCGGGAACACCTATAACCCAAATGGGGGAAATAGCCGAGTATTTCGTATCGAATGACTCAATCGGTGAAGTATTCGGGATTTCGACAAAAACAGCAACCGTACCAGCAACCTCAGCAATTCCAGCAAGCTCAACAAGCTACTTAACTACCTCAAGCTCCTTCATCAAGTCTTGAAGCGGTGATGCTCGAAATCATCAAGGAGCAAAGGCAACAACAATCACTTCAAACCAAATTCAACGCGGACATGGAGTTAGTGGTTAATGAGCTCTGATGTAGGAAATATAAGCTATATAAATGCCTAATATCCACTTACGCAAGAGTACGGATCGATGTAATAAAAGGGTCAAAATCTGGGGATTAATACAACTTAAGTTAAGAATATGACTAAACTAAAACGGGTTGAATAGATGGTGATGTGATATGAATCTCTAAAACACTAAGGTAAATCGTGACAGTGATGGAAAGATGCGGAAGACTTGACAATTAAGAGCAATATGGGTTTCAGGTTACCGGGATTTGTAAGGATGTAACAAACAAAGGATCATAAACATATCGAACTATCTTAACAACGGGGAATCCATGCTCTGAAATAAGGAATTATTCTGCCGAACCTAAACCTCATAACCATAATTACGTGCAATCCTACCTTCCAGCAGCGATTAACTCGTGATTACGGTAAGCATTAAGCGCGCAATCCTAATTCCTAAGTTGATTAACCGACCGGTCAGATTCTCATTAGTCAAACTTAATCTACAATCAACTGTTCCGGATTTATAATTTAACCTTCCATTTAAACACAAATGCCTAGGTTATTGAGTGGGAAAGACTAGTATAAAACATTTACGATGTTCATTGTAAAACCGAATATCAAGAAAGTTTCGATAAAGCTAAGCATTAATGCGTAATCCAAACATCCATTACAAATCCGATATCCCTAACCCATAGTTGGAAATCTACTCATTCATGGCTTCTACTATCAAACAAGAGAAAATAACCATAGACATGATAAAGAGTAAGAAATACGATTCCTCAATCTTCCCTATCTCGTTACCGACGTCCGGATTGATATTTCTCTCCTTCTCCAGCTTCTCACGAGTCTTTCCTGATGAATTTCAGTCCCTTCCTCGCCCTAGTCGTCGTCCTTTGGTTGCTGGAATCCTTCCCTCTCTCTCTCTTTCCCGTTCAAACACTTAAAACAAGTTGTTGCGAGAAAGGCAACCCACGCAAGCTAGGTGCACTACCCGATCGGGTATCAGTCAACCCGAGCGGGTCAAGGTATCCGCCCGAGCGGGGTGGAATGTGATTAACCTACCCGATTGGGTTCGCTTCCGGCCCGAGTCATGCGAATTTTTCTAGAACTTCTGTAACTTTAGGCCGAGCGGGCTAAGATTAGAGCGCGCCTGGGTTCGTGTTTCGCACATAGCACGAGCGGGTATACATTCAGCCCGAGCGGGCTGAAACTCTATCGAGGCCTATGATCGGTGTTTCCTTTGGTTCCATGGTCTGAAATTGCTCTGAGTGATTTGTAGCTTCCAATATGTGCAGCTGAGTCCAAGAATTTGCATTCTAAAGTTCGGTTAGGCCTTGCCGCCTTAAAACCTAAAAATCAACAAAAAGTGAGTATATAAAGAACGTTCGTGTCGGATTTGTAACTCGTGCTATATAATCTATGCAAAAATGATGCAAATGTCTAGCCTAAAACTGATACACACTATGTGTTATCAAGCTCAAAACTCAGATGGAATCCTTGAGCAAGCATGTGAAGATCCTAAAAAACTCCATAGCATAGCAAGCTGCCTCATCCTCTCAAAACGCCGGACAACTCCCCGGAAAACCCGATCTTAACCTAAGATAGTATGCGAACTCTATTACATTATGTAGCGAGGATGAGAGTGAGAACCCGCCCTCCATAGCGCAAGAGAAAGTTTCTGAAAATTCGGTAGATAAAGGCAAGGGCAGAAGGGCGATCATGGATGGGGTTGAGCCAGATTTGGAAAAGCCGTATGTTGCTCCACCGTCGTACGTACCTCCTATACCATTTCCTAGACGGTTGGTAAGCAGCAAGAATCAAGAGAGAATAAGCAGATTCTTTCATGGCCTCAAGAAGCTCGACATCAACATGCCGTTCGTCGAAGCCCTCCAAAAAGATGCCTAATCGCGTCAATTTCCTCAAGGAGGTTCTTTCCAAGAAGAGGCGTATCAAAGAGAGTGAGACCGTAGCAATAACCAAAGAATGCAGCGCCATTCTTTAAAATAAGCTACCCCAAAAGTTGAAGGACCCCAGAAGCTTCTCCATCCCATGCACTATAGGGGACATCGATATTGACAAGGCCTTGTGCGACTTAGGAGCAAGCATGAGCCTCATGCCACATTTGTTCTTCAAGCGGATGAACTTTGGAGATCTTAAACCTACAAAGATGTCTCTAAAACTCGCGGATCGTTCGGTAAGACATCTAGTGGTAAATATTGAAAATATTCCCAGGTATTATTGGTATTCCTGCTAAGTTTGTTGTACTCGGTATTGAAGAAGATGCTAGGATACCAATTATTCTTGGTAGACCTTTCTTAGCCATTTGCAGGTGCCATGATTGACGTACAACAAGGGAAGCTCTCCTTACGTGTCGAAAATGAGAAGATAGAGTTCAACTTGTCCAGCTCCATGAACGGCCCTTCCTTCAAGGAGTCGTGCTTTAGAATTGATTTGTTGGACGACTTGGCGAACGACGTTCAATCGAGTAAGTATTTTCGATCCTCTTAAGAGATGCTTGAAGAAGGTTTGCAGGCATGCGAGACTCACAGATGAAGAAGTTGAGCTCTTCACAAAATTCATGTGTGCAATTGAGGAACTACAAGATGCCCCACACGAGGAGACGTCGTGCGAAACACTTACTGATATTGCAGTGGAGAAATTGTCTAGACTTGAGTTCGAACATCTTCCTTATTCTCTTTGGTATGAGACGTGACAGCCACCCACTCGCCTAAAGAAGCGTATGAGAGTGAGACCTTCATTATGTATGCATAGGATGCTTAAGGAGGACAGCCATGAACCCTCCATCGAAGCTCAAAGGAGGCTGAACTCGAGTTCGAAAGAGGTAATGGAAACGAGACCATTAAACTTTTTGATGCAGATATCCTTTTTCCAACCTCGGGCAGGAATGGGTGAACCCCGTGCATGGTGTGCCAAAGAAAGGAATCTCGTAGCAATGATGAGTGTGATAAGAGATGGCACGACAAGAATATACTACCTCACGACTTTCAGCCAGGTGAGTTGGTTCTACTCTTTAACTATCGTCTTAAGCTTTTCCCTGGCAAACTAGGGTTATGTTGGTCCGGTCCTTTTCAGGTACGAGAGGTATTAATGCATGGAGCAGTAGAACTTTGCAGCGAGACGAGTGGAACTTTCAAAGCAAATGCTCTACCAAGCTGCTCAACCAATCGACAGCGGAAACTGCATCTCCCTATTTGATCAACCCATCGCGAACACATGAGGTATGGAAACGTCAAGCTTAACGACGTTAAACAAGCGCTTTCTGGGAGGAAATCCAGTATTTTGTTTTCTTTTATTCACATTTTCGGACTTGGTTATTTAAAAAAATAGAGAGAGAATGACCTACCGAGTTATTGAGTATATTCGAGGATTTCATATACCATTTCATGTTTTGTGTAGGAAACAAAGACATGAAGCAAACATGAGTGATTATGGAAAATCCAACCCAAAAACGTGATTAAGTGATAAGATACAATATGTGCACTGCCATGGAACCAAAGGAAACACCGATAATAGGCCTCGACAGAAGTTTCAGCCCGACCCGGGCTGAATGTTTACCCGCTCGTGCTTTGTGAGAAACAGGAACCCGGGCACGCTCTAATCTTAGCCCGCTCGGGCTGAAGTTCCGCAGAAGTTCCAGAATATTCACACGACTCGCGCCGGAAGAGAACCCGATCGGGTAGGTTAATCACATCGACCCCGCTCGGGCGGATACCTTAACCCACTCGGGTTGATTGATACCCGATCGGGTAGAGCACCTAGCCTGCGCGGGCCGCCTTTCTCGCAACAACCTGTTTTGAGTTTTTGAACGGGCAAATAAAGAAGAAAGAAGGGATCTAGGGCAAGGGGATGAGGCACAGACCAGAAAAGAGACCTAAGTACACAGGAAAAAAGGAGAGAACACGGTTGAAGACTTTGGCCAACCAAAGGATTCATCCGAAGCCACCGCTCGGGATGATAGGAAAGATGAACATTTACTTCGGCTGGAGCAATGCATGGAAGGACACAACTCACCTAAAATGGAAACTTGCTGGAGCAGAAGAGGTAGCACAGTGAGCAAGCTAATGGAAAATCCAACCGCATCAAACAAGAAAATTAAACTCCAGTCGCCTATATAAGAAAAGGAAACTGTGGCTGCTGGAAGAGAATTGGAAGTGCACGGCCAAAAAGGAAAAGAAGGAGAGAAGGAAAAGAAAAGAAGCGGAAAGAAGGCACAAAGGGGAAAAGGGAGCAGATTAGTTCGGACAGAAGAGACACAAGACACACAGCAACACACGGGAGATAGAATTGGAGAGTAGAACGCATACGAGGATAGAGACGGGGTGACGAACTCGGAACGCAAAGGATCTGTTGAGGACTACGGTATGAGAATTGGGAGGAATCTCGTTCTTTATCTATGTTTAAGATATTCTTATTTTGTGTTTTGTTTTTAAAGTCCATGTTCGAGTAGATCCATAGCCATGGATTAGAGAGCTTTGTCGATCTGTAATGAAGTCTTGTGCTTAATGCTTGGTGGTTTCTACTGCTTTTATTCTGGTACACAGGTTTCTACTGCTTTTATTCTGGTACGCAACCTGAATAAATGATTATGGTATTTGATCGTTTTCAAAATGATTGGCTGTTCTTAATTCTTTCGTTCTTGTACACAACCTGAATTTGTAGAAGTCTAATGAATCTATGCCAGGGGATTACACTTTGGAACTTAGCCATGATTTAGGATCTCAATTTAATTTAGAATCTATGCCAGGTCGATCAATTGGATCCAGGGATTAGGATAGCAGTCTTAATGCATCTAGTGGGTGCGATTACGCAATCGAAAGATTGGTAGTATCCACGCTAGGTGGTGAACAAGTCTACGCTAGTCAATTCCTACGTTAGAGCTTGAATTCCCTGAATTCGTGATAATATCTAAGAACAATTATCTTGTTTGAACTTCATTGCATTATCGTGTATCTCTCGAACCCTGTGGTGTTTAGTTTATTGAGTTTAATCCTGTAGTTAGTTAGTTAGTTAGTTAGGTTATATTTATTTGTATTCCAATCACTAATTCATTTTACACGTCCTACTCATTAGTCAACTAGCTTTATTGTTGCATTGATTCCCCAGTGTTCGACCCTGATACTACACGATCCATATTCTTGCAGAAATATTAGTCTAGTTAATTATTACTTAATATTAACCACATCAAGGTTTTGGTGCCGTTGATGGGGAATTGATTACGGCTTCAGAGTTAGGATACGTTTGAATTAGGACATAGTCCTTTCCGGAGTCTTATTTGTTTTTTGTATTTTTTTTATTTTCTTCTTTTTTGTAGTCAATTTGTTTTACCTTTCGGAACTCACACGATTTTTTCTTGTGTTTGTCTTTTCTTGTGCAGCTCACTAGTGCATGAGAAATGTCAGAAGCACTAATCTATTTTCTAATCCAGAAATCGATAAATCGTTTAGAGGATTGAGAAAGAAATCGAAAGCTATTTCAAGCCACCAATGCACGACACACCAGAAGAGTTAGATTGCAAGCCTAAGGAGGTAATCAAACGAAAACTTGTAGACGAGAGCGAAGAAGAATAGATGGAAGAACGAGTCGACCCAAATGCACCATATCTTGTATCGCCGCAAATTCCAGCTGCGTTAACCTATGGATAATACACAGTTCCTAGGCATACGCAACTCTTGTCATGCATCACTAGAAGGAACGCTGGAGTCGAATTACAACCCGCATTCATTCAAATGCTTTGCAACGCAGCATCCAGAGGAAGACCCACCAAGGATCCAAATCAGCATCTTGTCGATTTCAAGGTGCTTTGCCAAACTACAAATGTGGGAGAAGGAGTTTCAAACGAAGAAGTCATGTTGGCTGCCTTCCCGTTTTCAGTGAAAGATAAGGCACAAGATTGGTTGTATTCCCAACCGGCAAATGCTATACAATCATGGGAACAACTAGAGGAGAAATTCATGACGCGACTTTTCGCTCAAAATAAAGCTCAGCTTGCTAAAAATCCGATTAACACGTTCATGCAAGGAGCAACTGAGAGTTTACACAAAGCATGGGAACGATTTAAAGGCTATTAATGCCTTTTTCCACACTACAGCATGGATTAAAATTACCTAATACACAATTTTCTACTAGGACTTATGGACAGCATGAGGATTTTGATCATAGCCGCTGCTAGAGGTTCCTTGAGTAACCTCATGTTTCCGCACATCAAAGATTTGATGGATCGAATGACCGACGAAGGAAGCAACACTGCTAGAGAATACAGTTGCAACACTCCAGCAAAAGTAGCCCATGTGAATGAGATGCACGCCTTATATGTCGTGAAGTAAAAGATGAAGTTGCGGGAATTTAGAATATGATTTATGAAGTGCATTGTTCGCAATACTTAGAGTAGTCGGGAGAACAAGGAGTTCAAGGGTACGAGAATCAAGGATCACAACGGAGAAAACGGGACGAGAAACGGTCACGAAATGAACAAGGTGTGAACTTGCCCAAGACCAAGGCATACCGTCGGGCATGATGAACCGCATGATCGGGCTTCAATTGGTAGATTTGCCCTGAGAATGATGCACGGCCCAGGAACTCACAATGCACGGTCGGGCACCCCTCATGGAATAGGTAAAAGAAAATAAAAAGAAAACAAAACAAGAAGAATGACTCTAAGTCCCCGGCAACGGCGCCAAAAACTTGATGCATTCCAAGTTAAACTAAATTAACCTAGATGAGAACATGTGATCCGCCATAGTATTTTCATGATTCTTAGGTCTAGTTTTGATTAGATTTCTTGGATTTTACCGAGTTATTGAGCATATTCGAGGACTTCATCTACTATTTCGTGTTTTGTATAGGAAACGAAGACTTGAAGCAAACACGAAAGATTACGGCAAATCCACCCCAAAAATGTGACAAAGTGAGCAGAGGCGATATGTGCACGGCCACAGAAGCAAACGGATCACCCGAGCGTCGAGCGAAAGGAGTGGAAACAACAAGTAAACACAGCCCTCTCGGGCTTGGAAGAGGCCCCACTCGGGCTGCCAAACTCCAACAAAGTTTGCACGAGTCGGGGAGCTGATTAGCACGCACGGGTTGGCTGAAGACCATGAGCCCGCTCGGGCATAAGAAGAGCCCGCTCGGGCTGCACATTGGACTGCCACATGAACAGAAAATGAAGCACGCTCGGGCACAATAGGAGCTCGATCGGGCTGGAAGAGCATGAACCCGCGCGGGTGGTGTTCTTGCCCGCACGGGTCCCCTTTTTTCTCAACAAACTAATTTGAATTTTGAACGGGCTGAATTAAATGGGAACCACAAGGGGAAGCCACGAACAGACTGGAAAAGGCAAGAGAACAAGGAGACGAACCAGGCCAAAGGAGAAGAGAGAGTACACGGCCAAAGAAGGAGACTTCGGGGAACTGAAGGATTCGTCGGAGGTTACACTCGAAGGATAGGGAGGATGAATACCTTACTGCGTTTGTATTTATTTCTCTATGATTTCTGAGTAGTTCTCGTTGCCATGGGTAAGGGATGCCATTGTAATGGATAGTTTGATTTATTAATGCTTGATTCGGTTTTTTTCAATTGAATGGTTCGATAGGTTATAGATTTGTGCGTAATGCCTTCACACAATGTTGATTTCATGCTTGAATAAGACTAGACCTATTCTACTGATATTATGCACGTTTGAGGGATATTAGAGATTCGTCTAGGCTTGGGAGAGTTAGGCTTGAGTCTCATGAATGAACCTTCGAATGAATTAGATTAATGAGAATCTGACCGATCGGTTAATCTATTTAGGAACGGTAATAATCGAGGTAGAATTCCCATTTGTTCCTCATGCATCAAAGTGTACATTTAATGCATCGGGAGGTGGGTACGTTTATATCTTAGATAGAGGATTTAGGCTTGGGAGAGTCATTTCCGTTTATAGAAGTCGAGTTCCCACTCGACATTAGAGGTTGAGTTCCCCATTGTTCTTAATGCATCTAGAAGTTCCGCGCTACATAGGGATATGAGTGACGTTGATTTTCTAGGTAGAAGATTTAGATTTTGGAGAGTCATTTCTAGCATTAGAGATTGAATTCCCTATTGTTCTTAATGCATCTAGACGTTCCGCACTACATCGGGAGAAGAGTGACGTTGATTCCCTACGTAGAGGATTAGATTTTGGTTCCCCATCGATTGATATAAACTTATTTCATGATCCATAGAAACATCCATTGCATGTTCCGGTATTTTCGAAGCCCATGGTACTCTATCTTGTGGAGTCTAATCCTTTATTATCTTTACTTTCCCGTTTCATAATCATATATTGATCGATCTTCTTTTCGTGAATTCTTAGTTCTGACGCTGCACTCAGTAACCATAGTTCGACCCTGGTACTACAGGAACCATATACTTGCGGTAGAGTGGTCTAGGAAATATAAAGCTCTCATTTCCGACCATCAAGTTTTTGGCGCCGTTGTCGGGGACTAGTTACGGTATTGGAATTAGGATTTCATTGAGTCAAGATCCAGTCAAGCTCGGGACGTTAAACAAGCGCTTATTGGGAGGCAACCCGAGTTTTGCATTTTCTTTTTATTTCATTCTCAGAACTTATTCTTATTCTTTTTGCATTGATGTACTCGGTGAGCTATTACGTTGTGTTTTCTGTTTTGAATTGTGTGATTCTTTCTCACAGGTTTTTCGACTTCTATATCATCCATTAAGGAGGAGGCGCATACAACGTCCAGCCGCATCGCCAACTCGGGACAGCAAAACACGCAAGGTGCATATGTTCCAACCCTTATTTTCCCGTAGTTTGGTATGCGGGATTCTCTTAGGTCTTGAACACCGAGACGGTGTTTCATTCAAGTCTGGGGGAATACTCGTCGAGTATCATGCATGCGATTAGGATTAGATGATTAGTATTAGAAGTTGATTTTTTTTAGGAATAAGCGGATGGATACCTAGCATGAATTTTCGAGCTTTAATCAATATTTTGCGACTTTGTCGAATCGTGACCAATAGTCTAGGTTTGCTTAGAAGGTTTTTGGATACCGATTAGTCGAGTAGTTGTGCTTGAAACCATGATCTATAGTTGCATTCACCCCCTAGGTTTCAGTACCAAGTATCCATATCTCCGTGTATACCGTTTATCCCTTGCTTTGTTTGATATATTTTACCATTCATGAATTATTAGATTCCACACGCTTATAATCCGCTGTCACCTTGGATAAGTTTCTAACTATTTCAAGTTTACATTCAGATGAGTACATCGAGATCGATGGTTCGGGTCTAAGTGGTGGGTTGAGGCGCTATTCTACGTCCTAAGGGTTAGAGTTGAGGCGTAATCTTGAAAAAAAAAAGAAAAAAAAGAGAAAATATTCTTCAACGATGCAGCTCTTCACTCCACTAAGGTTACACGAGCTTATGAGTGTGCCATAGGCAGCCTGGGTCTAGAATGTCATCCCTCTTCGAATTCGACGTCCAAGAAACCAAGCGCGGATCTAAGAAAAAAAGGAAAAGAGAATAAGAACGAGAATACGAGTCTAACGATATCTCAAGCTTAGGGGAATTGGTATGGAGATGGCTTGGACGTTGTCTATGGGTATGCAATAGACTTAGGTTATTGGTAGGATTGCATGACTCGTGACTTTCGATTAATAGAAGTCTTACTTAAGTACGCTTAGGCTTACGTTCATGTGACGCGTTGTTTTGCATAATGGCAAATTCTTCCAAGTATTTGTGCTAGTGTCCATTGTTGTTTAACTCTTCTTGTACTCGACTCTAGATTTGCTCGAGGATGAGCAAAGGTTAAGTCTGGGGGAGTTTGATAACATGTAATCCTTCATAGTATTTTCATGATTCTTAGGTCTAGTTTTTATTAGATTTCTTGGATTTTACCGAGTTATTGAGTATATTCGAGGACTTCATCTACTATTTCGTGTTTTGTGTAGGAAACGAAGACTTGAAGCAAACACGAAATATTACAGAAAATCCACCCCAAAATGTGACAAAGTGAGCAGATGCGATATGTGCACGGCCACGGAAGCAAACGGATCACCCGAGCATCGAGCGAAAGGAGCGGAAACAGCAAGTAAACACGGCCCTCTTGGGCTTGGAATAGGCCCCGCTCGGGTTGCCAAACTCCAGCAAAGTTTGCACAAGTCGGGGAGTTGAATAGCATGCAGGGGTTGGCTGAGGACCATGAGCCCCCTCGGGCAGAAGAAGAGCCCACTCGGGCTGCACATTGGACTGCCACATCACCAGCAAATGAAGCACACTCGGGCATAAAAGGAGCCCGATCGGGCTGGAAGAGCATGAGCCCGTGCGGGTGGTGTTCTTGCCCGCATGGGGCTCCTTTTTTCTCAACAAACTAATTTGAATTTCGAACGGGCTGAATTAAATGGGAACCACAAGGGGAAGCCACGAACAGACTGGAAAAGGCAAGAGAACAAGGAGACGAACCAGGCCAAAGGAGAAGAGAGAGAGCACGGCCGAAGAAGGAGACTTCGGGGAACCGAAGGATTCGTCGGAGGTTACGCTCGGAGGATAGGGAGGATGAATACCTTACTGCGTTTGTATTTATTTCTCTATGATTTCTGAGTAGTTCTCTTTGCCATGGGTTAGGGATGCCATTGTAATCGATAGTTTGATTTATTAATGCTTGATTTCGGTTTTGTTCAATTGAATGGTTCGATAGGCTAAAGATTTGTGTGTAATGCCTTCATACAATGTTGATTTCATGCTTGAATAAGACTAGATCCATTCTACTGAGATTAGGCACATTTGAGGAATATTAGAGATTCGTCTAGGCTTGGGAGAGTTAGGCTTGAGTCTCATGAATGAACCTTCGAATGAATTAGATTAATGAGAATCTGACCGATCGGTTAATCTATTTAGGAACGGTAATAATCGAGGTATAATTCTCATTGTTCGTCATGCATCTAAGTGTAGATTTACTGCATCGGGAGGTGAGTACGTTTATATCTTAGATAGAGGATTTAGTCTTGGGAGAGTCATTTCCGTTTATAGAGGTCGAGTTCCCATCCGACATTAGAGGTTGAGTTCCCTATTGTTCTTAGTGCATCTAGAAGTTCCGCACAACATAGGGATATGAGTGACATTGATTTCCTAGGTAGAAGATTTAGATTTTGGAGAGTCATTTCTACCATTAGAGGTTGAATTCCCTATTTTTCTTAATGCATCTAGAGGTTCCGCACTACATCGGGAGATGAGTGACGTTGATTCCCTAGGTAGAGGATTAGATTTTGGTTCCCCATCGATTGATATAAACTTATTTCATGATCCATAGAAACATCCATTGCATGTTCCGGTATTTTCGAAGCCCATGGTACTCTATCTTGTCGAGTCTAACTTCGTCATCCTTTATTATCTTTACTTTCCCGTTTCATAATCATATATTGATCGATCTTCTTCTCGTGAATTCTTAGTTCTGACTCTTCACTCAATCCCCATTGTTCGACCCTGGTACTACACGAACCGTATACTTGCAGTTGAGTGGTCTAAGAAATATAAAGCTCTGATTTCCGACCATCACTAAACTAAATTAACACTAGGTGTCGTCCTATAGGGACTATGCAACACAAACTAAATTCAAACTTAGAATCAAACTTGCTACGAACGAAATAATTGTATTAAGGTGAATAATGAAAAGAAATAAACTAATGAGTTCTTGACAATGAAACAAACGTTCTAAGATACAGTTTCACCATAAAGCTTCTGAAACAACCAATCAATCATCTAATCATGTATCCCAACTAAGATATCTAAGACGGACGATCCTAATATGATTTCTACCCTCTCTCAAGGCATTGGAACGTGATCTATTCAAGTTATCCCCTACTTGTGTGGCTGATACCTTAAACTAAACCCATGAGTTCTATGATTCATCCATCTAACCCTCAACCGTTACTACTCTACTTTCGTGACCTAGTCTCGGTTGTTCTAAGCTTCATCATCTGGGATTAGAGTTCTCCTTTCGGTCCTTCTCCTATGTCCCTAACACATGCATTTACTTACCCTTCGTAAATACAAGACGTTCAAACACTCAGACAAAGAAAAGATAAAACAAAATGGTAAATTGCATTCATAGATAAATCAAAAGAGGTTCCGGGATAGCCATGGGTTAATCCCTTCTCCTAGAACAAAACTACTACTCAGACATGAGTTCAAAACCAAACAACATATGATCAAATTATCTTTGTGAACAAGAAGTAAAGCATCAGCTACATGAAGTATAATCATTTAGAGAGAATAAACAAGAAACTAGCCTAGCAACCTCTTCGAAACTTCCCACAAGTAACACTAGGATTTCCAAAGACTTACGACCTATTCGAAATTCAACCGACTAATAAGCTCTAACATGCAAGATATCACAGAAAAGGCCAACTCCTTAAGCATCCTAGGTTAAGGGTTCATCTCAAAACGTGGCACCGGACAAGTGTCTGGGACGACTCTGACTCATGAAAACAAAAACAAACTAAAACTAAACTAAGAACTACGAAATCAAAGAGAAAAACAAAAGAAAATGAAACGAAATCACCTGACAAGGGTGAACTACTCTCCCTGGCTTGAATTGAATGGCGTCCTTGACGTGAAGCTTCGATGGAGGATAAGAAAGGTGAAGTCACGGTTGTAGGTCCTAATATTTTTTATGTTTTTTATGTGTTTTAAATAAACCAAGTCCGAAACTACAAAACAAAGAAAACCAAATGATGGGTTGCTTCCAGAAAGCGCTTGTTTAACGTCGTTAAGCTTGACGTCTCCATGCCTCATGTGCTCGCGATGGGTGGATCAAATAGGGAAATGGAATTTCTGCTTTCAATCGATTGAGTGGCTTGATAGGGCTTTAGGCGTTGTTCATTGGCTTTAAACGTTTCACTCGTCTTGCTCCATAGTTATACTGCTCCATGCGTGAACACCTCTTGTACCTGAAAAGGACCAGACCAACGGGAATATAGTTTACCCAGAAAAAACTTAAAACGATAGTTAAAAAATATAACCAGGTAACTTGGCTGAAAGTCATGAGGGTGGAACTTCATGTCGTGCCATCCCTTAGCGCACTGCTTGTTCGCATTGTGCACTATTGTCATTGCTCATTTCTTTGGCATGCCATCCACGGGGTTCGCCCATTCGCTCCTCGAAGTATGATAAACCATATCTTTATCCAAAAGTTTTAAGGTGTCTTTTTCCATTACCTCTCTCGAATTCGGGTTCAGCCTCCTTTGATCTTCGATGGAGGGTTTGTGGTTGTCCTTCTTAAGCATATTGTCCATACATAATGAAAAGCTCACTCTCCTACGCTTATTTAGGCGAGTGGGTGGCTGTCGCATCTCATGCGGAAGAGAAGAAGGAAGATGTTTGAACTCAAGTCTAGACGCTTTCTCCATTACAAAATTCGTAAGCGTTTCGCACGGCATCTCTTCATCCGTGAGTTTTGCGTTCCTGCAAACGTTCTTCAAACATCTCTCAAGAGGGTCAAAAATACTTACCTGATCGAGTGTGTCATTCACCGAATCTTCCATCAAGTCAGATCTAAAGCACGACTCCTTGAAAGAGGGTCCTTTCATGGAGCTGGACAAGTTGAACTCTATCTTCTCATTTTCGACGCGTAAAGAGAGCTTCCTTTGTTGTACGTCAATCATGGGACCTGCAGTAGCTAAGAAAGGTCTACCAAGAATAATGGGCACCCTTCTTCTTCAATATCAAGTACAACAAAATCAGCGGAAATGCAAATACTACCTAACTTGGTGGGAATATTTTCAATAATTTCCACTGGATATCTTACCAAACAATCTGCAAGTCGTAGAGACATATTGGTAGGTTTGAGATCTCCAAAGTTCTTCCGACCGAATGTGGAATGAGGCTCACGCTTGCTCCTAAATCGCAGAAGGCTTTGTCAATATCGATGTCCCCTATAGTGCATCGGATTGAGAAGCTTCTAGGGTCCTTTAATTTCAGTGGTACCTTGTTTTGAATAATATCGCTGCACTCTTCGATGAGTGCTACGGTCTCACTCTCTTTGATACGCCTCTCTTTGAAAAGAACCTCCTTGAGAAAATTTGCACGATTAGGCATCTTTTTTAGGGCTTCCACGAACCGCATGTCGATGTCGAGCTTCTTGCGGCCATGAAAGAATTTGCTTGCTCTCTCTTGATTCTTGCTGCTTACCAAGCATCCAGGAAATGGTATAGGAGGTATGTATGCCGGTGGAGCAACATACGACTGATGCGTGTCAAGTTAACAAGTTAACCTAAGAGTACCCGCAAGTGCACGGGACGTGTGTAGTAGTTAAGGTGCCCATCCCACAAGGACTAATGTTACACGATCTAAGAATAAAAAATAAAACAAAAGCTTGCTGCAAAAGAATGAGGATGATGAAATGCAAATATGATGATGATGCAATGGAAAAGTGAGTTCTAAACAAAGAGACAAACGCCCTAGGAAACCGGTTTCACCGCATAGCTTTAGAAACCTATCTCCGATCTATCTAATCGTGCATTCCCTATCAAGATATCTAAGGCAGACGATCCTAATGTAGAACCTACCCTCTCTCAAGGCATAGGAATGTTGCTATATTGAGTCATCCCCTACTTTCATGGCTGACACCCCAACTAAACCCCATTATGATTCATGATTCGCCCGATACAATCCTCAACCATTACTACGCTACTTTCGTGACCTAGTCTCAGTTGTTCTAAGTCTAACTTTCTAGGACTAGAATTCACCTTTCAGTCCTTCTCCTAATCCCTAACACATGAATATACGTGACCACCGTAAACACAAGACAGTAAGTGCTTAGACAAAGAATAGATGATACGAAACGGGGAAATGCATTCATAAATAAATCAAAGACGGTTCCGGGATAGCCATGGGCTAATCCATTCTCCTAGAACAAATCCACTACTTGCTCATGAGTCTAAACAACATAAACAAAATCAGTAGAGTAAGGAGCGTAGAAATATCAAACGGGTGATGATCCTGAATCAATTCCCAACTCCTTGTTGTGTCTCCCGTCAAAGAAGGCTCTTGAATGGATGGATGGATGCTATGTACCCTCCTATGATTTTCCTCTGTGTTTGCTTCCTCCTGAACTCAATTTGGGGTCCCTTTTATACAAATTCACCGTTTGAGACATTCTAGGGAAGTTTTTATAGGCAAGCCCCGCGCGGGCTAGGAGGCAACCCGCGTGGGCTTCTCATTTTCTCCATGACCCGCGCGTTCTAAGGGCTAGCACGACTCGGGCAACAATTTCTGGAACACCTCCTCGTGCGGGCTAGGGAAGACACCCCGTGCGGGCTCCTCTTGAACATCAATCCATGTGTGCTAAGGGTTAGGACAACTTGGGCAAATGTTGCTGGACGTTCAGCCCGAGCGGGCAAAGGAAACCACCCCGCGGGGGCCCTTGTCTACTCATGTCAAGTTGCTTCCTTGCCCATTTCTCGTCCTGTTTGCTCTGTTATAATCTCTAATGCTCGTACTATGTCCCATGTATGTCCTTTTGCTCTGAAACGAACCAAATATGCATTAAAACCTATAAGAACATGAAAACACGAAAACAAGTAAAACGGATACAAAATCACACGTAAGCATCGCAATTATGGTCATAAACATATCTAAAATGATGCGAGAATCGTGTACGGAAACGAGATGATTAAAAATCCCTCAGACTTGAATGTTTACCTGTCCCTAAGCAAAAGTAAATGTGGAACACATAGGAGATATAAAATGTGAGAATTCCATTTTCCCTAGAAATACCGCTAAAGCAAACCTAATCGATCAACCAAAAAAGTTAGAGCAAATTATGGTCTAATAACTTTCAGTCTTCATCTTAGGTTCACCATGGTTACCTATAAGAAAGTACATAAAAGACGAGCTAATTAACAAACTGCAACTCTCTCTACCAAACGAGACTTCAAACAAATGATAATCACATAATCAAAGAGGATACTTGTTTTATTCTCGAGCTTCTTTATTCTTCCTTTCCATTTTTTTATTCTGATTTTACGAACACACTAGGCTTCTAGGACGACGGATTTGAAGGGATTCAACTTCTACTTAGACCCAAGCTACCGATGACGGTATACTCTTGCACCTCGTTGAAGAGTGCAGCGGAGTAGATGGCATTTTTATGCGCCTTGCTCTTATGACGTAGAAAGATTATCGCCAACCCACCACTTAGACCCGAACCAACAAAAATGTATGAAGGTCGATACACTCATATCGATTTTAGATCATGCTTTGAGGCATTACTTCTATCAATAGCGGATTGTTTGTGTGCGCTCTTATTTTCTGCAAAACAAGCTCAATTCATGCGATCAAATCATCCTCGTGAAAAAGAAATAAAGCATCAACAATATCAAGTATAATCATTTGGATAGAGAGAATGAACAATAAACTAACTAAGCAAACTCATTTAAACTTCCCATAAGTAACACTAGAACACCGAAAGACTTATGACCCACTCGTTCCTCAACCATCTAATAAGCTCTAACATGCAAGATATCAGGGAAAACCCAACTTCTTAAGCATCCTAGGTTCAAGGTTCATCTCAAAACGTGACACCGAACAAGTGCCTAACTCAAAAACAAGAAACTAACCTGAAAACTACAAAAACAAATGAAAATGAACGAGATCATCTGACAAACGTGAGGTACTCCCCCCAGACTTGAATTGAACGGCGTCCTCGACGTGAAGCTCCGATGGAGGATAGGAAGGTGAAGTCACGGTTGAAGGTGTTCTTCTTTTTATGTTTTTTTCGTTTTTTCAAATATACCAAGTTTGAAATACGAATCAAAAGAAAAACAAAATGCTGGGTTCCCTCCTAGAAAGCGCTTATTTAACGTCGTTGAGCTTGATGTCTCCATGCTTCATGTGCGCGCGATGTGTGGATCGAATAGCGAGATGGAGTTTCCACTTTCGAATAGTTGAGCGGCTTGATATAGCTTTAAACGCTACCAATTTTCCTTGAATGTCCCGCTCGACTCACTCCATAGATCTACTGCGCCATGTGGGAACACCTCTCAAACCTGAGAAGGACCGGACCAACGCAAACGTAATTTGCCCGGGAAAAGCTTAAGTCGAGAGTTAAAAAGTAGAACTAAGTCACCTGGTCGGAAGTCATGAGGTATGATCTTCTTATCATGCCATCTCTTAGCACGCTCACTGTAGATCTTAGAGTTTTCGTATGCATTGAGGCGAAGTTCGTCCAGCTCATTCACCTGCAAAAGTCGTTTCTCACCTACACTCTTAAGATCAAAGTTAAAAAGCTTTGTCTCCCAATAGGTGCAGTGCTCTAGCTCGAAGGGGAGGTGGCAAGACTTTTCATAAACAAGCTGAAAAGGAGTCATGCCAATGGGAGTGTTGAATGCCATCCTATAGGCCCATAATGTATCGTCTAATCTCATCGACCAATCTCTACGGGACCTAGACACGGTTTTCTCTAATATGCTCTTGATTTCCCTATTCGAAACCTCCACTTGTACGCTAGTTTGGGGATGATATGGTGTAGCTACCCCATGTGTCAGCCATACTTCCTAAGGAGGGCTTCAAATTATCTAGCAATAAAGTGTGAGCCTCCATCACTAATGACTACTCTAAGGATACCAAAACGTGGAAAGATGGTCTTCTTGAAAAATTTCATTACCACCCTAGAATCATGAGTCGGCACAGCAACCATTTGGACACGTAATCCACACCTACCAAGATATATCGATTGCCACAAGATGAGGGAAAAGGTCCCATAAAACTTACACCCCAAAAATTAAATAACTCTACCTCGAGGATGTAATTCTGTGGCATCTCGTTTCTCTTACCAATATTTACCGTCCATTGACATCTATCACAAAAGGAAACGTACCGATGTGCATCTTTGAAAAGGGTCGGCCAATAAAAACCAGATTGTAGCACCTTCAAAGCAGTCTTAGACTTGCTGAATTACCCCCATAATTCGATCCATGACAATGGAAAAGGATGCTCTCTACCTTCTCTTCGAGAACGCATCTCTGAATGACCCCGTCCGCGCATCTCCTATAGAGAATCGGATCATCCCAATGGTAATTCTTTATGTCCGAAAAAAATTTCCTGTGCGCATGAAAAGAAAGATTGGGGTGTAGCCTAACACTCACAATAAAATTGACAAAATCAGCATACCAAGGATCCGGTTTACCGGAAGTAACCGCGTATATGTGGTCGTCTCTCAAGGATTCATTGATAGGTCTCTCGTCCTCCACAATGATGCGAGAGAGATGATCTGCAACAACATTCTTTGACCCTTCCCTATCTCGAATCTCAAGATTAAACTCTTGTAATAGAAGGATCCATCGGATAAGGCGTGGTTTAGCGTCCTTCTTCCTTAAGAGGTACTTGAGTGCTGCATGATCCGTGTAGACAATCACCTTTGAACCAACTACATATGATTTGAACTTATCAAAGGCGAAGACGACAACAAGGAGTTCCTTCTTGGTCGTGGCATAGTTGATTTGAGCGTCGTCTAGGGTTTTGCTGGTGTAGGAAATGACATGAGAAGCTTTATCTCTCCGTTGTCCCAAAACTGCTCCAACCGCATAGTCGCTAGCGTAGCACATGATCTCAAATGAGAAGTTCCAATCTGGTGGTTGAATGATGGGTGCTGAAATTAATGCTCTCTTGATCGTGTTGAAGGCGTTGTGACATTCCTTAAGGAATTCAAACATGACATCCTTAGCCAACAACTCCGTCAACGGTTTCATGATCTTTGAGAAGTCCTTGTTGAACCTCCGATAGAAACCAGCATGCCCTAGAAAATTTCGAATCTCTTTCACTGAAACTGGTGGAGGAAGTTTCTCAATTACTTCGATCTTAGACTTGTCCACTTCTATGCCCCTCGAAGATATCATATGTCCAAAAACAATCCCTTCTTTTACCATGAAATGGCATTTCTCCCAATTTAGAACGAGATTGACCTCTTTGCATCACTGCAACATTCTAGAAAGGTTAGTAAGGCAATCATTAAAAGTAGAGCCATAAACGGAAAAATCGTCCATAAAAACTTTCATAATGTGTTCAATCATATAGGAAAAGATTGCCATCATGCAATGCTGGAAGGTAGCCGGAGTGTTGCAAAGGCCAAAAGGCATACGACGATAAGCGTACGTTCCATAAGGACATGTGAAAGTCGTCTTCTCTTGGTCTTAAGGATGAATGGGAATCTGAAAGAAACTCGAGTACCCGTCCAAGTAACAAAAGTAGGCGTGGTTCGCTAGGCGTTTGAGCATTTTGTCGATGAACGGGAGAGGAAAGTGATCCTTCCTTGTGGCTTTGTTGAGCTTCTGATAATCAATACACATCTCCAGCCCGTTACCGTTCTAGTTGGAATCAGCTCGTTATTCTCATTTCGTACTACCGTCATTCCACCTTTCTTGGGCACTACATGCACGGGGCTTACCCATTCACTGTCTGAGATAGGATATTTGATACCTGCATCCAAAAGTTTTAGTATCTCCTTCTTCACTACCTGTTTCAAATTAGGGTTCCGCCGCCTTTGCGATTGAATAGACGGTTGAAGTCAGCATTCACAATGACGGGATACGTATTATTCCAACCAAGGTACTCATACCGAAGAGAAGAAGGAAGAGGTTTACGCTCGAGTTTGGGCGCCTTCTCCACTGCAAAATCAGAATGTATCTCACGTGGTATCTCCTCAGGTGGGGCGTCACTTAGTGTTTCCATAGCACTCATGAATTCACCATAGACCTCGGCTTCTTCATCAGTAAGTCCTACAACATTACACACTCCCGTTAGGCATCTTTCAAGAGGATCGGAAATACTTACTCGTTCAAACGTGTCATTTGCTAACTCATCCAGAAAATCAACTCTAAAGCATGACTCCTTGAAGGAAGGTCCGTTCATGGAGTTGGACAAGTTGAATTCTATCTTTTCGTCCCGACACGTAGAGCGAGATTTCCTTGTTGTACACTATCATGGCACATGCAGTAGCTAGAAAAGGTCTTCCAAGAATAATAGGTACCCTCGCATCTTCTTCAATATCAAGTACAACAAAATCAGCGGGAATACAAAGATTACCTACCTTGGTGGGCACATTTTCGACAATTCCCACCGAATATCTTACCGAATGATCCGCAAGTTGTAAAGACATCTTTGTAGGTTTTAAATCTCCGAAGTTCATCCGCTTGAAGACCGTGTGTGGCATAAGGCTCACGCATGCTCCCAAATCGCAAAAGGCTTTGTCTATGTCGATGTTCCCTATGGTGCATGGTATGGAGAAGCTTCCGGGCTCTTTTATCTTTTGTGGCAGCTTGTTTTGAAGAATGGCGCTGCATTCCTCGGTGAGTGCTACCGTCTCACTCTCATCAATACGCCTCTTATTGGATAGGATCTCTTTGAGGAATTTGGCGTATACGGGCATTTGTTGGAGGGCCTCTACGAACGGTATGTTTATGTGAAGCTTCTTGAGGATCTCTACGAACCGTTCGTATCTCACTTCATTCTTGTTGCTGCCAACCGTCGAGGAAACGGTAAAGGAGGTACATACGCCGGTGGAGCAACGTATGGCTTTTCTAAATCTGGTGCGGCTCTCTCCATGATTGCAATGCCCTTTCCTTTGTCCTCTGACTTTCCTGCAGCCTTTTCTCACTCTTTCGGGGGTGGACTCTCAATCACATTACTGCTGCGCAAGGTGATAGCGTTAAGGTGCTCTATCGGGTTAAGATCGGGCTTTCCGGGTAGCATCCCGAAATTTCGAGAGGATGATGCACCCTCCTGCGCAATGGAGTTTTCAAGCATCTTCACATTTGTGCTCAAGGAGTCCATTAGATTTTTCATCTCATTAATTGCTGCCCCCATATCCGCATTGAATTTTGCTTGAGTCAATTGATGCGTGTTGAAGGAGTCCATTTGAGTTATAAACTCGTTGATCGCAGTCCCCATTTCCTCGTTGAATTTCGTTGGGAGTGATTGTTGCTCCTTGATGTTGTGTTGAAATTGTCTTTTTCTCTTTGATGAATTCGAGCATCACCGCCTCAAGGCTTGATAAAGGAGCTTGAGGAGGTTGAGGAGCTTGCTGGAGTGGCTGCAGTTGCTGATATGGCTACTGCCTTTTCTGAAAACCTCGACTTTGAGGGTACAACCCACGTTAAAGCCATTATCTTGACAAAACTTTGTCCAACCCCTGCGAAAATTTCACCAGTTGGTTCGTGCGATACAAGAGATTCGGGTGATTCCTCCAATTCAGGTTGTATGTGTTCCTGAATTGTGTATTTCCTTGTTGTTGGGCGTAGTTTACTTGTTCCATGCCTTCTTGCATTGTGCATTGGTAAGCCATATGATTCGTTTCTCAACAATTTGCACAATAGATGGCATTCACTACATCGCCCATAGCACTTCTTTGGTTCACTTCATAAAGACCTCGTGTATTATTTGGCATACTTCTTGGTTGAGACCACATGGTGTGGTTCATGACAAGATTTTCGATAAGCTTGTATGCCTCTTCTACGTTTAAGTCCATGAATGATCCTTGAGCAGCGTTTTCTAATGTCATTCTATGCTCATACGTGATCCCATTGTAGAAAGTTTGAATCACCTACCACTGCTCTAGACCATGATGAGGACACATTTGTAACAGGTTTTTGAATTTTCCCCATGCTTCAAATAACATCTCTCCCTCTCGGATTTTAAACATAGTGATTTCTCCTCGCATTTCAATCATCTTGCTTGGAGGGAAGAACCGTGTAGGAATGTCGTGCAAAGCTGGTCCCATGTAGTGATAGAACCCACGGGAAGAGATTGTAGCCACCTTTCACTCATCCCCCAATGGAGAAGGGGAAGAAACACAACAAGATGGTATCTTCCGAGACTCCATGAATTTTGAATGTGCTTGATAGCTCTAGGAAGTGTCGTAGATGTTGATGAGGTGATTGCCGCCCATAAACTGTTTTTGGTATAACATGTTGATCATCTCGGGCTTGATCTTGAATTGCTCCCTCGCAACAGCGGGCATCCTTATTACTGTTTGGACATTGCTCATGTTGGCACCACGTAATCACAAAGATGACATGGTGGATGAGCCTACTGTTATTGTAATTGCGCCACATTACCAACGGGTAATTGCGGCTGTCCGTGATCATCCAATACATCATTTTGATTGTTCATCGTTCGTGGATTAGTCGTATCTACCTTTTCTTCTCCCTTGCCTTTCTTTAGCTTATTTATCGTTCTCAATCTCATGGTCGATTCGATGCAAATTCGAATTACCTTAAGTCCGGTCATGCACCTACGAAAGACAAGTAAAAAGAATTCGTAGAAAGAAACTAAAAGAAAATAAAAACAAAAGGAAAACAAAAACAAGTATGATTCTAAATCTGAATTCCTAAATGTGTTGACAATTAGTCCACGGAAACGGCGTCAAAAACTTGATGTGTATCAAGTTAACAAGTTAACCTAAGAGTACCCGCAAATGCAAGGCACGTGTGTAGTAGTTAAGGTGTCGATCCCACGAGGACTAATGTAACACGATCTAAGAATCAAAAATAAAACCAAAGCTTGCTGAAAAAGAATGAGGATGATGAAATGCAAATATGATGATGATGCAATGGATAAGTGAGTGCTAAACAAAGAGACAAAAGCCCTAGGAAACCGGTTTCACCGCATTGCTTCTGAAACCTATCTCCGATCTATCTAATCGTGCATTCCCTATCAAGATATCTAAGACGGACGATCCTAATGTAGAACCTACCCTCTCTCAAGGCATAGGAACGTGGCTAGATTGAGTCATCCCCTACTTTTGTGGCTGACACCCTAACTAAACCCTATTGCGATTCATGATTCGCCCGATACAACCCTCAACCATTACTACCCTACATTCGTGACCTAGTCTCGGTTGTTCTAAGCCTAACTTTCTAGGACTAGAATTCACCTTTTATTCCTTCTCCTAGTCCCTAACACATGCATATACATGGCCACCCAAGACAGTAAGTGCTTAGACAAAGAATAGATAATACGAAACGGGGAAATGCATTCATAAACGAATCAAAGACGGTTCCGTGATAGCCATGGGTTAATCCCTTCTCCTAGAACAAATCTACTACTTGCTCATGAGTCTAAACATCATAATTGAAATCAGTAGAGTAAGGAGCATAGAAATATCAAACGAGTGATGATTCCGAATCAATTCTCGACTCCTTGTTGTGTCTCCCATCAAAGAAGGCTCTTGAATGGATGGATAGATGCTATGTACCCTCCTAGGGTTCTCCTCTATGTTTGATTCCTCCTGACCTCAATTTGGGGTCCCTTTTTATACAAATTCCCCGCTGGAGACATTCTAGGGAAGTTGTTATAGGCAAGCCCCGTGCGGGCTACGAGGCAACCCGCGCGGGCTCCTCATTTTCTCCATGACCCGTGCGTGCTAAGGGCTAGCACGACTTGGGCAACAATTTCTGGAACACCACCCCGTGCGGGCTAGGGAAGACACCCCATGCGGGCTCCTCTTGAACATCAATCCGTGCGTGCTAAGGGCTAGCACGACTTGGGCAAATGCTGCTGGACGTTCAGCCCGAGCGGGCTAAGGAAACCACCCCGCGGGGGGTCTTGTCTCCTCATGCGAAGTTGCATTCCTTGCCCGTTTCTCGTCCCCTTTGCTCCGTTCTAATCTCTAATGCTCGTACTTTGTCTCGTTGATGTCGTTTTGTTCCGAAACGAACCAAATATGCATTAAAACCTATAAGAACATGAAAACACGAAAACAAGTAAAACAGATACAAAATCACACGTAAACATCGCAACTATCGTCAGAAACATATCTAAAATCATGCGAGAATCGTGTACGGAAATGAGACGATCAACGACTTCTCCAAATCTAGCTCAACCCCTTCCATGATCGCGATGTTGCCCTTTCCTTTGTCCACCGACTTTCCAGCACCTTTCTCATTCTCTATGGAGGGCGGGTTCTCAATCACATCCTCGCTGCACAAAGTAATTGTGTTCACATACTCTTTCGTGTTTATATCGTGTTTTTCGGGAAGTTGTCCAGGATTCCGAAAGGATGAGGCAACTTTATTTTGATATAGCATGTTGCTCATCGCGGGCTTAATCTCGAATTGCACTCTAGCAACAGCAGGCGTCCTTATGGCGGTCTGGACGTTACGCAAGTTCGACACCACATCACGAAGTCGACATGGTGGAGGAACCCGTGGTTCTCGCGGTTGAGGTGCGAGTTATTGTTGCTGTAATTACCCCATATTACCGAGGGGTAATTAGGATCGTCCATGAACGTCTAACATATTGTTTTGGTTGTCCATCGCTCGTGGATCGGTCGGTTCTACTCTTTCTTCTTGCTTGCCCTTTTTCCGCTATCTAATAGTTCTCTCGATCTCGGGGTCGATTCAATGTAAGCTCGAAGTACCTTAAGATCGGGTCATGCACCTACAAAGGACAAGCAAAAAGAATTAGTACAAAGAATAAAAAGAAAAGAAAATAAAAGAAAAACAAAAACAAGAATGACTCTATATCCAAATCTAAGGCGTGTTGACAAATAGACCCCGCAAACGGCGCCAAAAACTTGATGCGATTCAAGTTAAACATGTTAACCTAAACTACCCACAAGTGCACGGCACGTGTGCAATACTCTAGGTGTCGATACCACATGGACTACGCAATACGAACTAAAATCAAATTAGAATCAAATTTTCTACAATGAAATAATGGTGGTAAGATGCAATAACGAAAATGCAGTAGACTAATGAGTTCTTGACAAATGAGACAAACGTTCTAGGATACGGTTCCACCGCATAGCTTCCAAAACCAACTATCAATCTATCTAATCATGTGTTCCCTATCAAGATATCTAAGGTTGACGATCCTAATGTAATTTCTACCCTCTCCCAAGGCATAGGAACGCGATTCAATAGAGTTATCCCCTACTTTCGTGGTTGATACCCTAAACTAAACCCATACAATCTGTGATTCATTCGATTAACCTCAACCGTTACTACCCTACTTTTGTGATCTAGTCTCAGTTTTTGTAAGCCTGATGTTCTAGAACTAGAATTCTATTTTCGGTCTTTCTCCTAATCCCTAACAAATGCATCTACTTAGCCTTCGTAAATACAAGACATTTAACACTCAGACAAAGAAGAGATTAACAAAACGGGAAATGTATTCAAAGAATAAATCGAAGAGATTCCGGGACAGCCATGGGCTAATCCCTTCTCCTAGAACAAATCAACTACTCAGTCATGAGTTTGAATCCAAACAACACAAATCAAAGATAGAGTAAGTAGCATAGAATATCAAACAATGCGTAATCCCGTATCAATTCCCGTCTCCTTGTTTCTCCCGTTAAGAGGGCTCTCCTATGATGGATGGTGAATGAATGGAGGAATAATGAGTGAATGAATCCGTCCCATATAAAATGAATTCTGATTTGTATGCTTGACTTCTTGTATTTCAAAATTTGAATCATTCCCAAGCTTATCTCCACTCAAAACGGACATAGGAGGGTTCACCAAGTCATACCCGACCGTGCATGCTTTTAGGAATTATTTCTTTGTTTGTAGAACGACTTCTTTATTCAAAATTTCAATCATTCCCAAGCGTATCTCCACTCAAAATGGACATAGGAGGGTTGACCAAGTCATGCCCTTTTTTTTAGAACAACTTCTTCAAGTGCCCGACCGTGCTATGTTCATGCCAGGTCGTGTGTGCCTATGTTCGGTCCATTCCTTGTCTGTTTTTCATCTCGTTTGCTCCGTTATGATCTCCGATGCTCGTACTTTGTCCCATGTATATTCTTTAGCTCTGAAACAAATAAAATACACATTAAAAGCTATAAGAATATGAAAAAATGAAAACAAGTAAAACAGATACAAAATCACACGTAAACATCGCAACTATCGTTATAAACATCTCTAAACTCATGTGAGAATCATGTAGGAAAACGAGATTATCAGTGCATGCTCTTCAACCCAGCTGATCGCTTGAGCTTGATGATGTGCCCAGCCATGCATGATAGTGTACTTGGTCGTGCTCTCTTCAATGGGGATGGCTCGGTCGTGCAGTATGAGTGCTCGGGCCGTGCAAAACTCTCTAGGATGCTTGGTCATTTGCAGCCCGACCGTGGATGAAGTGGAGCCCGACCATGCACCATTCCATGAGGGGTGCCCGACCGTGGATTGTGAGTGCTCGAGCTGTGCATCACTGTAGAGACAAATCTACCAAATTGAAGTCCGGTCGTGCGGTTCATCATGCCCGGCCGTGCATGCTTTGGTCTTGGGCAAGTTCACACCCTGTTCATTTCTTGGTTGTTTCTCATCATGTTTGCTCCGTTGTAATCCTCGATGCTCGTACACTGTCCCGTGTATGTTCTTTAGCTCCAAAATAAACCAAATACGCACTAAAACCCGTAAAAACATGTAAACACAAAAACAAGTAAAATGGCTACAAAATCATACGTAAACATCGCAACTATCATCACAAACATCTCTAAAATCATGCAAGAAACTTGGACGAAAATGAGATGATCAAAATCCCCCAGACTTGAATGTTTGCTTGTCCTAAGCAAACGTAAATGTAGAACACGTGGGAGATACAAAAACCTAGAATTCACCTTTTCCATAGAAACCCCGCTAAAGCGGACCTAATCGATCAACTAGCAAGTCAAGAGGAAATTCGGCCTAGTTATTTTCAGTCTTCAACCTAGGTTCACCACGACTACTTACGGGAAAGCAAATCAAATACAAACTAAGCAAGAAACTGCAACGCTCTCCACCAAACGAGACTTCAGACAAACGCTAAACATTGGACAAAAGAGGATACTTGTTTCATTTACGAGTTTCTTTCATTCTTTATTCTATTTTTCTTCTTCTTTCTTCTTCTTGTTTTTTATGTTAAGCTGACAAACTAGGTTTCTAGGATGTCGGATTTGAAGAACTCTAGCCTCTACTTAGACCTAGGCTATCGATTACGGTATACTCTTGCATCTCATTCAAGAGTGCAGCGGAGTGGATGTCGTTTTTATTGTACCTTGACCTTAGGACATAGAAAGATGGTATCTAACCCACCACTTAGATCCAAACCATCTAAAAAGTATGAAGGTTGATGCACTCGTATCGATTTTAGATCACGCTTTTAGGCGTGATTTCTATCGATAGCTAAGTGTTAGTATGCGCTCTTATTCTGCAAAACAACCTCATTTTATATGTCTAATTATCCTCGTCAAAAAGAAGTAAAACATCGTCTACATGAAGTATAATTATCTGGATAGAGAGAATGAACAAGAAACTAGCCTAACAACCTCGTCTATACCTCCCACAAGCAACACTAGGATTCCCAAATAATTACGACCTATTTGCTTTTCAACCGACTAATAAGCTCTAAATTTTAGGACAAATCTAAGCTCAAACATGCAAGGTATCACAAAAAGGCAAGCTTCTTAAGCATCCTAGGTTAAGGGTTCATCTCAAAACGTGGCATCGGACAAGTGCCTGGGACGACTCTGACTCATGAAAACAAATATCAAACTAAAATTTAACTAAGAACTACGCAATCAAAGAGAAAAAAAAACAAAAGAAAATGAAAAAAATCACCTAACAAACGAGAGCTGCTCCCCCAGACTTGAATTGAACAGCGCCCTCGACGTGAAACCCCTATGGAGGTAAAAGAAGTGAAGTCACTTTTGTAGGTCTTTTTTCTATGTTTTAGATAAACCATGTCCGAAACTAAACAACTACGAAAAAAGAAAACAAAATGCTAGGTTGCCTCCCAAAAAGCGTTTATTTGACGTCTTTAAACTTGACGTCTCCATGCCTCATGCGTTTGCAATGGGTGGATCGAATAGGGAAATGGAGTTTCCACTTTCAATCGGTTGAGCAGCTTGGTAGAGCTTTAATCGATGCCCATTAGCTTTGAACGTTCCACTCGTCTCGCTCCAAAGTTCCATTGCTCCATGAGGAAATACCTCTCGTCCTGAAAAGGACCAGACCAACGGGACCGTAGTTTCTTCCAGAACAGCTTAAGACGAGAGTTAAAAAGTAGAACCAAATTACCTTACTGAAAGTCATGAGGGAGTACCTTCTTTTCATGCCATATCTTAGCACGCTACTTGTAGATCTTAAAGATCTTATATGCAAAAGTCGTTTCTCACCTCCACTCTTAAGATCAAAGTTATGGAGTTTTGTCGCCCAATAGGCGCGGTGCTCTAGCTTGACTATGAGATGGCAAGACTTATCATAAACAAGCTGAAAGGAGTTATGGAAGTGGGAGTCTTAATTGCAGTCCTATAGGCCCATAATGCATCATCTAATTTCATCGACCAATCTCTACGGGACCTAGACATGGTTTTCTCTAGAATACTCTTGATCTCCCTATTCGAAACCTCAACCTGTCTGGTAGTTTATGGGTGGTACGGTGTAGCTACCCTATGCTTCACGCCATACTTCATAAGGTGGGCCTCGAATTGTCTAGCAATAAAGTGTGAGCCTCCATCGCTAGTGACTACTCTAGGAACACCAAAACGAGGGAAGATGATTTTCTTGAAGAATTTCATTACTACGCTAGTCATTAGTCGGCACAGCTATGGCTTTTACCCATTTAGACACATAATCTACACCTACCAAGATATATTGATTACAACATGATGAGGGAAAAGGTCCCATGAAATCTACACCCCAAACATCAAATAATTCTAACTCAAGGATGTAGTTATGTGGCATCTCATTCCTCTTACCTATATTTCTCGTTCGTTGACATCTATGACAAGAGGAAATGTACATGTGGGCATCTTTGAAGAGGTTTGGCTAATAAAAACCTACTTGTATCACCTTTGAAGTACTTTTGGACCTACTGAAGTGGCCTCCGTTATCAGATCCATGACAATGGAAAAGAATGCTCTCTACCTCCTCCTTGAGGATGCATCTCCGAATGACCCCATCCGCGTATCTCCTGTAGAGAATTGGGTCATCCCCATAGTATTGTTTGACATCCGCAAAGAACTTCTTGCACGCATGAAAAGACAGCTCGGGGTGTAGTACACCCCTCAAAATAAAATTCACAAAATCAGCATACCAAGGAGCGGAGTTACCTGAAGTAAGTGTGCATATGATTTCGTCTCTCAAGGACTCATCGATGGGACTCTCGTCCTCCATGATAATGCAAGAGAGGTGATCTACAACGATGTTTTCTGACCCCTTCCTATATCTAATCTCGAGATCAAAATCTTGCAAGAGAAGGATCCCTCGGAAAAGGCATGGTTTCGCGTCCTTCTTCCCTCAGAGGTATTTGAGTACCGCGTGGTCTGTGTAGACGATTACCTTCGAGCTAAATAGGTATGATTTGAACTTATCAAATACAAAGACGACGACAAGGAGCTCCTTCTCCATTGTGACATAATTGATTTGAGAAACATCTAGGGTCTTATTAGCGTAGGAGATGACATGAGAAACCTTCTCTCTCCACTGTCCTAAAATAGCTCCAACCGCATAGTCACTAGCATCGCACATGATCAAGAATGGTAGCCTCCAATCCGACGGTTGAATGATAGGTGTTGAAACCAATGCTCCCTTGATCATGTTGAAGGCGTGGTGGCATTCTTTGGAGAATTCGAATGTAGCATCCTTGGCCAGCAACTCCGTCAGCGGTTTTGTGATCTTTGAGAAGTCTTTAATGAACCTCCGGTAGAAGCCTGCATGCCCTAAAAACTACGAATTTCTTTAACCGAAGATGGTGGAGGAAGGTTTTCCATTACCTCGATTTTGGTCTTGTCTACTTCTATGTGTCTCGATGAGATCATATGTCCTAGAACAGTCCCTTCCTTCACCATGAAGTGGCACTTCTCCCAATTGAGAACGAGATTGACCTCCTCACATCGCTGCAACACTCAAGAAAGGTTACAAAGGCAATCATGTAATGTAGATCCATAAACAGAAAAAAATCATCCATGAAAACTTCCATAATATTCTCAATTAAATAAAAAAAAAAAGATTGCCATCATGCAACGCTGGAAAGTAGTTGGAGCGTTGCAAAGGCCAAAAGGCATACGACGGTAAGCGAACGTTCCATAAGGGCATGTGAAGGTTGTCTTCTCTTGATCTCAGGATCGATGGGAATCTGAAAGAAACCCTAGTACTCGTCCAAGTAACAAGAGTAGGCATGGTTCGCTAAACGTTCTAATATTTGGTCAATGAATGGGGGAGGGAAGTGATCATTCCTTGTAGCCTTGTTGAGCTTGCGATAATCTACACACATCCTCCATCCCGTGACCGTTCTTGTTCGAATCAGCTCGTTGTTCTCATTAAGTACTACCGTCATTCCACCTTTCTTTGGTACGACATGCACGGGGCTCACCCATTCGCTGCCCGAGATAGGATATATGATACATGCATCCAGACGTTTTAGTATCTCCTTTTTCACTATCTCTTTTAGATTCAGGATCAGCCGCCTTTGAGCTTCGATGGATGGTTTGTGGCCGTCCTTTGTGAGTATTTGGTGCATGCATAATGAAGGGCCCAGTCCCTTGATATCATCGATGGTGTATCTGATCACTCTCCTATGCTTCCTTAGACAATCGATTAGCTTTTTCGTCTCATCTGCGCTCAAGTTAGCATTAAAAATAATGGGGTATGTATCATTACATCCAAGGTACTCATACCGAAGAGAAGAAGGGAGATGTTTGAGCTTGAGTTTGGGCACCTTCTCCATTGCGAAATCAGCATGTGTTTCACGCGGACTCTCCTCGTGTGGGGCGCTCTTAGTGCTTCAATAGCACTCATGAATTCTGAAAAGACCTCGGCTTCTTCGTTGGTGAGTCCTGCGTCTTTGCAAACTTGTGTCAAGCATTTCTCAAGAAGATCGGAAATACTTACTTGATCAAGTGTGTCATTCACCAAGTCATCCAGCAAATCAACTCTAAAGCAAGACTCTTTGAAGGGGGGACCGTTCATGGAGCTAGACAAGTTGAACTCAATCTTCTCATTTCCGACATGTAGCGAGAGCTTTCCTTGTTGTACGTCTATCATGGCACCTGCAGTAGCTAAGAAAGGTCTACCAAGAATAATAGGCACCCTAGCATTTTCCTCTATGTCAAGTACAACAAAATCAGCTGGTATACAAAAATTACCTACCTTGGTGGGAATATTTTCAATAATACCCGCCGGATATCTTACCGAACGATCCGCGAGTTCTAGAGACATCTTGATAGGTTTGAGATCTCCGAAGTTCATCCGCTTGAAGACCAAATGTGGCATAAGGCTCACGCTTGCTCCTAAATCGCACAAGGCTTTTTCAATTTCGATGTTTCCTATGGTGCATGGAATGGACAAGCTTCAAGGGTCCTTGAACTTCGGGGGCAGCTTGTTTTAAAGAATGGCGCTGCATTCCTCGATCAGTGCTACTGTCTCACTCTTTTCAATACCCCTTTTGTTGGATAGAATCTCTTTGAGGAATTTGGCGTATGTAGACATTTGTTGGAGGGCTTCTACAAACGGTATGTTGATGTGAAGCTTCTTGAGGATATCTACAAACCGCCCATACCTTAATTTGTTCTTGCTGCTTACCAACCGTTGAGGAAACGGTATAGGAGGTTTGTACGCTGGTGGAGCAACATACAGCTTTTCTAAATCTGGTTCTGTCACTTCCATAATCGCAATGCCCTTTCCTTTATCCACATATTTTCCAGCAACTGTCTCTTGCTCTTTCGGGGGTGGATTCTCAATCACATTACCGTGCGCAAGGTGATAGCGTTCACGTGCTCTCTTGGTTTAAGATCAGGCTTTCCGGATAGTGTTTTGGGGTTCTGAGAGGATGAAGCAGCCTTGTGATATGGACTTCTCTAGCATCTTCATATCTGTTTTGAGCTCATTGATCGCAGTCCCCACATCCGCGTCGAGTTTACCGCCTTAAGGCTTCACGAAGGAGCTTGGGAGATTAAGGAGCTTGCTGAGCTTGCTGGAATTGTTGGGTACCTTGCTGGTACAGTTACTGTTTTTGTTGAAATCCCGAATACTTAACCGGTTGAGTCGTTCGGTACGAGAAGTTCAGGTGGTTCCTACAATTCGGGTTGTAGGTGTTCCCGAATTGCATGTTTCCTTGCTGCTGGGCATGATTCATTTGTTCCATGTCTTCTTGCACCGTGCATTGATAAGGTACATGCTCGTATCTCCGAAATTCACACAGTACATGGCATTTGTTGCATTGCCCATCACTCTACTCTGATTTACCTCGTATAGACCTCCTGCCTTGCTCGACATACTCCTCGGTGTGAACCACATGGTGTGATTCATGGCAAGATTATCGATCAGCTTGTATGCCTCTTCTACACTAGATCCATGAATGATCCTCTATCAGCATTATCCAACGTCGTTGTGTGCTCGTCTGAAATTCCATTAGAGAAGGTTTGGATAACATACCACTGCTCTAAACCATGATGTGTGCACATCTGCAAATGGTCCTTAAACCTTCCCCACTCTTCAAATAACGTTTCCCCCAGTCTGCATCTAAACGTCATGATTTCTTCCCTTCATCCGAATCGTCTTGCTGGGAGGGAAGTATCATGATAAGTATAATGTGCACAGCTGGTCCCAAGTAGTGATCGAACCAGCGGGCAGAGATTACAACCAAGTTTTTGCACGTTCCTCAACTGAGAAAGGGAAGAGACGCAACAAAATCGCATCCTCCGAGACTCCATGTATCTTAAACGTCCCAGAAAGCTCTGAAAATCTCTAAGGTGCTGATGTGGATCTTCGTGATTTCCACCCATAAATTTCTTTTGATAAAGCATGTTGATCATAGCAGGCAGGATCTCAAACTGCTCTCTAGCAACAGCATGCATCCTTATGGCAGTTTAGACGTTGTTCATGTTCGGTACCACATAATCTTGAAGCTGACATGGTGGAGGAGCTTGTGATTGATGATATAGTTGTCCCATATTACCAATGGATAATTGAGGTTTTCCTTGACAGTTCAACATATCATTTTGGTTATCCATCTCTCGTTGATCGGTCGCCTTTGTTTTTCCTTCTTCCTCGCCCTTTTCAGTTGTCTGTAAGTTCTCTCGATCTCGGAGTCGATCTGAAGTAGGCTTGAAGTACCTTGAGATCTGGTCATACACCAATAAAAGATAAGTAAAAGGAATTAGGTAGAAAGAACAAAAAGAAAACAAAACACGAATGACTCTAAGTCCGAATCTAAGACGTGTTGAAAAATTTTCCCCGGCAACGCCACCAAAAACTTGATGTGTTTCAAGTTAAACTAAATTAACCTAAATTACCCGCAAGTGCACGACACGTGTGTAGTACTCTAGGTGTCGATCCCACAGGGACTATGCAATACAAACTAAACTAAAACTATGAATCAAACTTGCTATGAACGAAATATTGGTTTTAAGATGAAATAACCAAAAGCAATAAACTAATGAGTTCTTGACAATGAGACAAACATTCTAAGATACGGTTTCACCGCAAAGCTTCTGAAACCAACAATCAATCATCTAATCATGCACTTCCAATTAAGATATCTAAGGCGAATGATCCTAATACGATTCCTACCCTCTCTCAAGGCATAGAAACGTGGTCTAATTAAGTTATATCCTACTTTCGTGGATGATACCTTAAACTAAATCCATGAGTTCTATGATTCATCCGATTAACCCTCAATCGTTACTACTCTACTTTCGTGACCTAGTCTCGGCTGTTCTAATCCTGATCATCTGGGATTATAATTCTTCTTTTGGTCCTTCTCTTAAATCCCTAACACATGCATCTACTTGGCCTTCGTAAATACAAGATGTTCAAACACTCAGACAAAGAATAGATAAAACAAAACAGGAAATTTCATTCATAGATAAATCAAAATAGGTTCCGGATAGCCATGGCTAATCCCTTCTTCTAGAACAAAACTACTACTCTGGTATGCGTTCGAAACAAAACAACAGAAATGAAATAGATAGCCTATAGAGCATAGAAAATCAAACGAAACGTAATACCAATTCGACCTTCCAGTCTCCTTGTGTGTCTCTTGTGCCAAGAGTGCTCTCTAAACCGTAAATAATCTCTCCTTTCTGCCCTTGAATGTCTGTAACTCAAAGTGGAACAACTCCCGTGCAAAAATCCACTCAAATCGAAAAGAGGAAAGTTTCCTAAATCACGACCAATCGTGCATGGTATGCAGCCCGATCGTTCACGCTCTTTTTTCCATTTGTTTCGCCCGGTTTCATTTTCTTTCAAACGGTGCTCCGCGTGTTATTTTTACGTTCTAGGGTAAGGTGCCTGACCGTGCATCATGTGCAGCCCAGTGGTGCATTCTCTTCAACCCAACTGATAGCCCGAGCATGATGATGTGCCCGGTCGTGCATGATAGTGTATCCGGTTGTGCTCTCTTCAATGGGGATTGATCGGTCGTGCAGTATGAGCGCCCGGGCCGTGCGAAACTTTCGAGGATTTTTGGTGATTTGTATCCTGACCGTGCATGAATTGGAGCCCGACCGTGCACAATTCCATGAGGGGTGCTCGACCGTGCACCATTCCATGAGGGGTGCCCGACCATGCACCATTCCATGAGGGGTGCCCGACCGTGCATTGTGAGTGCCCAGGTTATGCATCACTCTCAGAGCAAATCTACCAAATTGAAGCCCGGTCGTGCGGTTCATCATGCGCAGCCGTGCATGCCTTGGTCTTGGGAAAGTTCACACCTTGTTCATTTCTTGGCCGTTTCTCGTCCTGTTTGCTCCGTTGTGATCCTCAATGCTGGTAAATTGTTCTGTGTATATTTTTTAGCTCTGAAACAAACCAAATACGCATTAAAACCTGTAAGAACATGTAAACACGAAAACAAGCAAAATAGATACAAAATCACGTGTAAAAATCGCAATATCATCACAAACATCTCCAAAATCGTACGAGAAACGTGTACGAAAACGAGATGATCACTTATGGACAACACGGGGATTTTGATCATAGCCGCTACTTGAGGTTCCCTGAGTAACCTCATGTTTCTGTAAATCGAAAATTTGATAGATCGAGTAGCTGACGAAGGAAGCAACGCTGATGGATATTACATGCGCAACACTCTAGCAAAAGTAGCCCAGGTACGGGGAGGTGAATTACGTGAGTAACAATCAGCCTCTAGGTAACACTTATAATCCCGGATGGAGAAATCACCCCAACCTTTCATATAAGAACTCCGGCTGTGCGTTTAATGCGCAACAACTATCGGGGAATTTCCATCTGCGAATGCTGAAACGAAATCAAATTTTCAGCCAAGGACAGAGCTCTAAACTCGGAATTATCAGTCACGTGTGTCCAAGCCATAGCCAACCCAATCCGAAGCAGCCCCTGACATCAACACCATGTTCGTCCGTCTCCTCCAATTTCAACAAAAATCAAAGCAACTTGTTGATGGAAGTGCAACAAAATCAGAATAATTTGTTGAGGGAAGTGAAAGCGGATCAAGAGAGCAACATGAAGTAGATAAAGGTGTTCTAAACTCACCTTAGACCCTTGGAGATGCAAGTTGCACAACTAGCATAAGGGGCAGGACTTCAACAAGTAGTTTTACCTTGGAGACCCGAATCGAATCTGCGAGTGCAAATCAACGCCATCCATTTACGGAGCGGTAGGACGCTAGATCATCCCACCCCCACAACATTCGAAAAAGGTGAATCATCCATCACAACAGTGGAGAGGGCTGGTATCATTGATAAACACAAGAAAAAACCCGAGGAGGAAGAGGGGCCGATGTGATACCCGAACCGAGGCCTCCTCCTCTGTCGTTTCCACAAAGTCAACGCAGAAAAAACAATGATGCCCAATTCTCAAATTTTTTTGAGATATTGAAAAAGATGCATATCACCATTACGATCAACGAAGCGTTGAAGAAGATTCCTTCATACGCTAAGTTCTTGAAATATGTGTTTGCGAACAAACGAGACGTGAAGACGGAAACTGTAATGGTAACAAATTCGATGCTGCAACCAATCCTACCCAAGAAGATGCCCAATCTAGGTATATTTGTGATCCCTTGTAAAATAGGTGATTATGAAATTAACCATGCACTAATCGATATCGGAGCAAGCGCAAGCGTGCCACCGTTGTCTCTATACGAGAAATTGGATCTTAGGGGCATAATGGATCTTCAACCTACACGAATGGCGCTCACCATGGTTGATCGAAGTGTTAGGATACCCGGGGCATGCTGCAAGATGTGCCATTACATGTATGGATGTTCTTCGTCCCGGTCGATTTCGTCATCTTAGACATGGAAGAAGACAAGAAAATCCCAATTATCCTCGGTAGGTCATTTCTCAATACGGCAAAGATAATAATACATTATGTTAAAGGGAGACCCACGCTGAAATTTGGAGATGAAGAAGTGAAGTTCAATCTGAACGACGCACTGAAGCAACCTTGTATGGTGGATTCGGTATTCTACATCGACGTCCTAGAGAAACTAGCCGAGGAAGTTCTTGAAGAGTTCGGAAACATGGATTCTCTTGAGATGGCTCTTTTAGCAGCTGGAAAAGGGCTATCTAAGGACCCTAACGAAGTAAAATATTACAAGAAGCTGCTCGATGAACGAAAGACGAAGTAGATCCCAAATAGCAAGCTAGATGTGACCCCAGCACAACAAATCGCAACCGAGCTAAAAGTGAAATTTCGGATAACTTATATCAAGAGCAGTGCTCAGCCCACGCATACATGAGCACGGCTCGAGTGGACCTCAGTTCAGATCAAGAAAACATCACGGATCAATGCACAAATCTCTACATGTTCCAAGCAGATTCCAGCGCATCCCAAGCAACATGCAGTGCGAGTTCAACCACTCCCAAGACGCCTAACAGCCATACTGAACGTCCAACACTTGAATGGAGCATTGACAAAGCACCCAAGGTGGAGTTGAAGCCTTTACCGCAAGGGCTTAGGTACAATTTCCTTGGACTCGAGTCTACTTATCCCGTAATAGTGAACGATAACTTATGTGAACCCCCGAAAGAACGTTTGTTAGAAGCTCTTAGGAGATATAAGGGTGATATAGGTTATACATTAGAGGATATTAAGGGACTTATTCCAGCTCTTTGCATGCATAGGATTCACCTAGAAGACGAATCCAAGACCTCCATTTAACATCAACTCAAATTAAACCCGAACATGATGGGAGTAGTTAAGAAAAAGGTCATTAAGTTGTTAGACGCCGGAAATATATACCCTCTATCGGATAGTGTGTGGGTGAATTGGGAGAAGTGCCACTTCATTGTTCGCGAAGGCATCATATTAGGATATAAGATATCAGCAAAGGGAATAGAGGTAGATGAGGCAATGATAGAAGTTATCGAGAAGTTGCCATCTCCTAGGAACGTTAAGGTCATCCGTAGCTTCCTAGGACATCCGGGGTTTTATCAACGTTTCATCAAAGACTTCTCGAAAATGTCTAAACCTCTCACCGACCTGTTAGGCAAGGATGTACCATTCGAATTCACAGTGGAATGTCATGCAGCGTTTGAAAAATTGAAGAAGCATTGGTTTCTCCACCAATAATACAACTGCCGGATTGGGAGCTCCCATTTGAGCTCATATGCGACGCAAGCAATTACGCGGTTGGAGCAGTGTTGGGACAATGAAAAAGATAAGATGTTGCATGTCATTTATTATGCGAGTAGTACATTAGACCACGCCCATGCTACTACTCCACGACCGTGAAGGAGCTGCTCACAATCGTCTTTGCTTTTGAAAAGTTCTGCTCCTATCTAGTCGGCTCCAAGGTGATAGTATACACGGATCATACTGCATTACGTTACCTTCTCACCAAGAAAGATCCAAAGCTGAGGCTCATTAGATGGATTCTACTGCTGCAAGAGTTTGATCTTGAAATAAGGGACAGGAAAGGAACCGAGAATGGGATGTTGACCATCTTTCACGCCTTGAAATCCCCGAGCGCATTCCTATCGACGATTATCTCTGAGACGATGCAGTAATATCTGTGACTTGCGCCTCCACTCCATGGTGTTCTGACTTCGTGAATTATCTAGCATGTCGAGTGCTACCGGAGGGGCTGAACTATAACTCGAGAAAGAAATTTCTCCATGACATCAAGGCGTACTATTGGGACGAGCCTGTTCTTTCAAGATGGGCACGGATGGAATCTTTAGACGTTGCATCCCCGAAGAAAAAGCTCCACACATACTGTCACATTGTCATTCTTCAAGTTATGGAGGTCACTTTGCAGCAGCCAAGACAGCTGCAAAGGTGCTGCAAGCGGGCTTCTATTGGCCTACGCTCTTTAAGGATACCCACAACCACGTCGCGTCGTGTGAAAATTGCCAAAGAACGGGAAGTATTTCTAGCCGGAACAAAATGCCGCAACATTACATAGGGAATAGATTTCATGGGCCCTTCCCCATCTTCAAACGGAAACCTCTACATATTGGTCATTGTGGATTACGTGACGAAATGGGTAGAAGCCTTGGAAAGTCCAACCAACGACTCCAAACCAGTAACCAAGATGTTCAAACGTGTCATATTCCCACATTTTGGAGTTCCAAGGGTAGTGATCAGCGACGGAGGAAAGCACTTCGTGAATCATATCATAGAAAGGCTATTGAAGAAATACGGCATCTGGCATCGAATAGCAATGTTTTACCATCCTCAAACCAGCGGCCATGTTGAAGTGTCCAACCGAGAGATCAAATCATTCTTGGCGAATGACTCCGTTTTAGCTCGTGTACGGTAAGGCATGTCACTTACCGGTTGAGTTAGAATACCGAGTGTATTGGATGATCAAAGCACTTAATTACGACTACAAGTTTTTGACGGAAACAACGAGTGATACAGCTACACCAACTAGAAGAGGTACACCTCAACTCATACGAGAATGCGAAGATCTACAAGGACTGCACGAAGAAGTGGCACGCTAGGCAAATTGTCCAACAAACTTTTAAGGTAGGTGATCAAGTACTCGTTCTAGGGAAACTCAAGTCCCGCTGGTCCAGGCCGTTTATGATCAAGAGCATCTCACAACATGGTGCAATCAAGCTTATAGGAATCAGCAGTCCATTCAAAGTAAACACCCAATGGATAAAGCTCTACCATGCGGACAACACGGATTATAATCAAGCTACATTCAATCTTTTGGAGCCGAGTCATGAGTAGAGCATCTTGGTAAGGCTCGTGACCTTAAACAAGCACTTCTCGGGAGGCAACCTGAGCCCCATATCCTTTTTATTTCTTTTTATTTTTCAGAACTACACTATTCCTCCTTTCACACACATGCACTCTACTAGCAACTTCGATGTATCGTACTCTCTCTTTCGGATTGTGTGACTTTTTGTTATAGGTTTTTCACTTCAACATCATCCAAAACAAAGGAGAGACGCATATATCCAGCTGTATCAACTCGAGACAACAAGAACGCACCAGGTGAACACGTTCCTATCTTCTTTATTTTCCCCCGAGTTTTGGCAGCGGAGTCCTTCTCTTAGGTTTTGAACACCGAGACGGTGTACTACTAAGATTACAAGACCTTATGAATGTGTCAATCGGCAACCTGGGTCTAAGTATAAGGTTTTCCTCTTCCACTCCGACGTCCTAGAAACCAAGCGCAAATTTTTAAAGAAAAAAATGTGTGGAAACCAAAAAAAAGAAAAAGAGAACCGAAAAAGAAAAATGATTGTCTTAAGAATGGTTCTCACGGGAGCATATTAGAATAGGTATGGAGATCGTTTGGATGACGTCTAGGGGTTAGTGAAACGAATTTAGGATATGTGTAGGATTTTACGCTAGTGGTTTTCTGTGGATAGAGGTCAGAACTAGGCATGCTTATATCTATATTCGTGTGACGCGTTGTTGTTCATGATGGTTGATTTTTCAAATTGCTTGTGCTAGTATCCGGTTGTTGTCTAACTCTTCACGTGCTTAGTTCTATTCTTGCTCGAGGACAAGCAAAGGTTCAAGTATGGGGGAAATTGATACCGTCTATTTTGTAATAGTATTTTCGTCCATTTTTATAGTTAGATTCATCATCGTTTAGACTTTACCGAACATTAAGCCCTTTTCTAGCATTTTCTCGTGTATTTGTAGGAATGAATATTTTGGATAATAACACCAGAAAATGTCACAAAACTAAGAAAAATCATTATATATTCAGCTATACACTGTCAGCATCCAAGAATTATAAACCGACAAAGAGAAATGGAAGCTAGTCGGCTGGAATACATATGGACACACGGCTGGAATAAAATGGAAACTTGCTGGCCGCTGGAATAAAATGCAAACCTTCGACTAGAGAAATGCTTGGAAGGACATGGCTCACCTAAAATGGAAACTTGCTGGAGTAGAGGAGACAGCACAGTGAGCAAGCTAAAGGAAAATCCAACTGCTACAAACAAGAACAGTAAACTTCAGCCGCAAACAAGAAAAGTAAACTGCAGCCGCTGGAGGAGAATTGGAAGTGCACTGCCAAAGAGGAAAAGAAGGAGAAAAAGAAAGGAAGAGAAGAGGAAAGAAGGCACGAAGGGCAAAGGGAGCAGATCAGTTCGGACAGAAGAGACACAACACATACAGCAACACACGAGAGAGAGAATTGGAAAGCAGAACGCATACAAGGATAGAGATGGGGTGACAAACTCGGAACGCGGAGAAGCTATTGAGGACTAAAGTATTAGAATAGGGAGGAACCTCGTTCTTTATCTATGTTTAAGATAGAATTCTTTTGTGTTTTATTTTCTAAGTCCATGTCCAAGTAGATCCATAACCACGGGTTAGAGAGCTTTGCCGATATGTAATGAAGTCTTGTGCTTAATACTTGGTGGTTCTTAATGCTTTTATTCTTGTATGCAATCTTAATAAATGATTATGGTATTTGATCATTTTCAGAATGATTGGTTTTTCTTAAGGCTTTTGTTCTTGTACGCAATCTGAATGAATGTTTGTAGAAGTCTAACGAATCTACGCTAGGAGATTAGACTTTGAAACTTAGCCATGATTTAGGGTCTCAATTGATTTAGAATCTACGCTAGATCGATCAATTGGATCTAGGGATTAGGATAGTGGTCTTAATGCATCTAGTGGGTGCGATTATGCAGGCGAAAGATTAGTAGTATGCACGCTAGATAGTGGACAAGTCTACACCAGTCAACTTCTACATTAGAGCTTGAATTCCTTGAATTCATGATAATATCTAAGACCAATGATCTTGTCAGAACTTCATTACATTATCGTGCTTCTCTCGAAATCTGTTAGTTTATTGCGTTTAATCCGTTAGTTAGTTAGTTAGTTAGTTAGTTAGTTAGTTAGTTAGTTAGTTAGTTAGTTAGTTAGTTAGTTAGTTAGTTAGTTAGTTAGTTAGTTAGTTAGTTAGTTAGTTAGTTAGTTAGTTGTTTGGTTGGTTGGTTGGTTGGTTAGTTTATCTTTATTTGCATTCCAATCACATTGATTTTACACGTCCTACTCATTAGTCAACTAGCTTTATTGTTGCATCATTCCCCAGTGCTCGACCTTGGTACTGCATGATCTGTATTCTTGCGGAAACGTTAGTCTAGGTAATTATTACTTGAGATTAACTACATTAACGTCCAAAAGCTTATCTCGTTTCAGATCATAATCTCGACTTTTAATGTGCACTCTTCATCCTTTATCATATCTTACTTGAGGTATTGCTTTCAAGTTTATCGGTCTGATGCCTTCGAAGTTTCCAGCAGAGCTTTAGATGTATATCCAAGCAAAACCGAACAAATTCTAGCTGATTGTTGTTGGATATTCTTTGTATATATTTGAGAAACAATCAATAATTTCTATGTTAAGCATTGTTATGTCAATATTACAACTTTAGCTCTCACTATTGAGCTAACAATTTGCATTGTTGAAACTCCAATGAGCTCACTTAGGTCTCTTAATCAAAGAATGAAAGATTATCCAACAACACTTAATATAGAGATGAATTTGTTTCTAGTTCTAAATCAGAGAACATTTGAACATGGAGAAAATTACATCCTATTGTTTCAATTAAGCAGGCTAACTGAAACGTAATTTTTGACTTTCCTTATGATGTGCCATAGTTTTGTTGGGTTGGGTAATTCAATTGAGGAGGACCATAACCCATTCCATCATCGGAATTGGTTGGCGTTGACTATACTAAGTATTTCTTTGGAAGTTCTGAGATCCTGGCCCGTCAAAACGCTTCCTATCAGGTGGGCTTGATCTCCTATATTGGATAGGGGGTGGCTTGGGAGTGATTACTCCATTCTTATATTTGTCACATGATACAAGAACAAAGCAGTTAAATGTCTCCAAGAGCCATTTCTTATTCAGTGTAAGCATCTGAGGATCAATATAAGAATCTTGTAATATGAAGACAACCCCAGGTTTATCTATTTGAAAGCCAAAATTGAGGAGTTAAAATTTGAATTCTAATAGCTTATCCATTGAAAATTAATAGATACCATGAATTCGAATTGATCAGGTTACAATTTCCTCCCTTCTCTTAATCTTTTCCCTACTGAGAAAATGCCACTGCAACGGGGTGGAGTTTTCAATCGGCTTGGACAACTGATCAGGTTAATTCATAGGCATTGAATATTAGGCATCAAATTGGAAGAGGCCTCTTCAGCGAGAAGTACACAAAGTCGAACAAAAAACACAATTGATCCACAAGATCTAGAGAGTAATAATCATTGCTAGAAGCTATTGAATAATTCTTTTTGTTTTCTTAATTTCTTAATTAGTGAGTTAGTAGTGTGAGTGGGTCATAGAGTTAGTGGGTTAGTGGTGCATTAACCATTGTTAGTGGTGTATTAACCATTGTTAGTGGGTAATGGGTAGTTAATTCCTTTATAATTTTTCTCCTATAAATGGGGATGAAATGGAATGGAAAATTCACAACTCAAACACTAATTCTCTTGTGTTCTTCTTCCTATATTCCTATTCTTCTATTAGAGAATCATATTTCCAACAATTGGTATGAGAGCGTGTGTAATCGATCCATTGAAAAATGTCTTGGATCTCACACAACGTTGGAGCATCAAGGAGTCTCGTAGACACAGGACGACGTCGACAATCTCTTTCTCCTCCTCCACGTCGTGGTCGACGTCGGGATGATGGTAACCACGTGGTGCAAAAGGTGGTCAAAGAGGTGGGAGGTGCGACATTTCCAATGCTCACGAAGACTAATTATGGAGATTGGTCACTAATGATGAAGGTGATGCTCCGAGCACGAAGACTTTGGGCAGCCGTCGAGGTAGGCACCGATGACGAGCAGGAAAATCAGATGGCGCTTGAAGCCATTCTGCACGGCGTGCCGTCGGAGATGATCTCTTCGCTCGTCGTGAAGAAGAATGCGAAAGAGGCTTGGGAAGCGGTTGAGTCTATGCGTGTCGGTTCTGATCGAGCACGTAAGGCTAGCGCTCAGAAAGTGCGCAAGGAGTACGAGAATTTAGCTTTTTGTGATGGTGAGACGGTGGATGACTTTGCCATACGTCTCTCCGGCATAGTGAATCAGCTAGCCATTCTCGGAGATCCTGAACCGTCACACAAGGTGGTTGAGAAATACCTACAAGTCATCCCTTCCAGATTCGGACAGATCGCATTGTCCATTGAAACTTTGCTGGATCTGTCAACACTTTCGTTGGAAGAGGTTACTGGGAGGTTGAAGGCCGCAGAAGAACGGTTTGATCCGTTGGAGCCCACATCGGGGGCTGGGGGTAAACTTTTACTCACTGAAAAGGAATGGGTTGCGCGAATGAAGGAGTGAAAACAAGGAGATTGTTCCTTTGGAGGCTCCAAGTCGGAGAAACATCGTCGAAAACAACGACGTCGTAAATCCGTAACAGATGGTGGATCTGGTTCTAGCGAGAACCGAGATAGATCAAAAGACAACTGCCGAAATTGTGGTAAGATGGGTCATTGGGCTAGGGACTGTCGATCCAAGCCCAACAATGGAGAAGCACATCTGGCCCACGGGGATGAAGACGAGCCTACACTCCTTATGGCCAAGGCGTGTGAGACCACGGTAGATTCATCGACATCACAATCTACACCGGCAGTGTCACCACCATCACATAAGTGCCCTATCCACCTTGAGGAGACGAAGGTTACTGCCCATGTTAGTCGTGAGGAGGGGTGCAAAGGTAATATATGGTTCTTTGACACCGGGGCGACGAACCACATGACTGGTGTGCGTGCTGCGTTTTCCGAATTCGACCAATCAGTGGTTGGAACCGTGAAGTTTGGAGATGGATCTATCGTCAAGATTGAAGGACGAGGAACGATCTTATTCTCATGCAAGAACGACGAGCATCGTGCACTAACGGGGGTCTACTACATTCCTCGCCTCACCACGAACCTAATCAGTGTGGGGCAGTTGGACGACTCTGGATGCCAGACGATCATCGAAGGGGGCACCTTAACTATAAGAGATCCACAACGACGATTATTGGCACGGGTCTGAAGATCCTCCAATAGGCTCTATTCGATCTGCCTCAACATTACACGACCAGTGTGCTTGACAGCAAGAAGCTCTGAAGAATCGTGGAAATGGCATGCAAGATACGGCCATATTAATTTTAGTGCACTACCGAAGCTCGCTCAACACAACATGGTGCGTGGGTTGCCACATATTGGTCAAGTTGACCAAGTGTGTGATAGTTTCCTCGTGGGGAAGCAAAGGCGGAACTCGTTTCCGGAGAAGGCACGACGACGCGCGGTAGATCTTTTGATCTCGTCCAATGGTGATCTATGTGGGCCCATCACACCGATGACACCAAGTGGGAATCGTTATTTCCTACTGCTCGTAGATGACTTCAGTCGTTACATGTGGCTCACTCTTCTCGCAAGCAAGGACCAAGCTCCAGTTGCAATCAAGAGGTTCCAAGCTGCGACAGAGATACAATCGGGACGGAAGCTCAAGGTGCTTCGTACTGATCGTGGAGGTGAGTTTACATCGGTGGAGTTTGGGGAATATTGTGCTGATAGGGGAGTCCAACGACAGTTAACGGCCCCCTACTCGCCACAGCAAAATGGAGTCGTTGAACGCCGCAACCAGACAATTGTGGCCATGGCCCGATGCATGTTGAAGGCAAAAGGTCTTCCAGCAGAATTCTAGGGTGAAGCTGTCACCACTGCAGTCTTTATCCTCAATCGCGCCCCAACACGTAGTCTTGATGAGAAGACACCATACGAGGCTTGGCATGGTGCAAAACCGACAGTCCATTTCCTTCGTACATTCAGTTGTATCGCACATGTTAAGGACACTCGACCAAATTTGAAGAAGCTTGATGATCGAAGCACACCAATGATATTTGTCAGGTATAAAGTTGGGTCCAAGGCATACCGAGTGTACGACCCAGTCAGTAAACGGGTGCACGTGACACGAGATGTTGTCTTTGATGAGGTGGCTAAATGGGATTGGAAGACCCATGACAAGGGTGGTACTACCATTTCATTGGAGCCATTTAGCATCGAGTATATCACTACGAGTGAACCAGGCCCAAAAGAAACGGTTCAAGAGTCCCCTCGAACTCCTGATGCAACACTAGAGACAGTGGAGTTTGCATCGCCGCCGACAAATGAACCAAACCTCGATGCAGATCATGATGATGCACCTCTACGCTTCCGCACGATCAACAACATCCTCGGACCATCATCACCACGGGGGTTTGCACCTTGTGAAATATGGTTATGTTAAAATTATGTTGCTATTAGAGAAATCATATAGAATTTCTTGTGATAGTTAGAAATTAAAGTATTTTTATTTATATATTTTGTAATATAAAAATTTAATACTACATTAAAATTAAAGAAAATATGTTATTTTTAGAGAAATCATATAGTTCCGGGGAATAGGCTTGAGTTTATATAGTTTATGGTGGAATAGAGTAGAGGTTGTATAGTTCGGGGGAAAATATGTTATAGTTTACATAGTTCGGGGGAATAGACTAGAATTTATATAGTTTGGGGGGAATAGACTAGAATTTATATAGTTCGGGGGGAATAGGCTGGAATTCATAGAGTTCGGAGGAAGGGGAATAGGCTGGAAACCATAGAGTTTGGAAAATAGGCTGTTTTAAAAATATTTAACAGAAAAATTAACAGAAAATTAATAGAGGGGAGAATAGGATGAATTTTTAAAGTTCAGTGGGGAATAGGATGAATAATGATAATTTAGAGGGAATATGATGAACAGAAAAGTTCAAAAGGAAATAGGATTAAAATGGTATAGTTCAGGGAAATAGACTGTTTTTCTAAAATAATATTTAAATATATGGTTTCTCCTGCAAAAAATGTAGATCTCTTTTTGAATATTATTAATATAAATATAACGTGAACTGGGTCAACTTCAAAAATACCCTCATCGGGCTAAAACACTTCACAAATACCTTTTCTGAAAAAAAATTTAACTTCAAAAATACCCTTATAAATGTTGATATTCCCAAAATACCCCTGCAACCCAGCGACCCAGTCTGACTGCGACCCAGTTCGACCCTACGACCCTGTGACCCAGCGACCCAGTCCGACCTACGCCTGCGACCCCCAACGACCCAGTCCGACCCTGCAACCCAGTTTGACCCTGCGATCCAGCGACCCAGTCCGACCCAGCGACCCAGTCCGACCCAGCGACCCTGCAACCTAGCGATCCAGTCCGACCCCGCGATTCAACGACCCAATCCGACCCCACGACGAGGGGTGGGCAAATTACCCGAAGAACTCGTCCTGACCCGAAACCCGTCCTGAACCCGCGAAAAATTACTCGAACCCGCGAGTTCGGGTTCGGGTAATGAAATCTCATTACCCACGGGTTCGGGTTCGGGTTTTTTTATTTCTGCGACGGGTACCCGCGGGTACCCGAGCATATATATACAAAAAATACTAATATGCCCATATATATCAAATTATTTACAAAAATGCAATTAGGGTTTACATCTTCCCTTCCTTCTTTTTCTCTTTCACCTGCAGCCTCCCTCACGCCTCCCTCCATCTCCTTGCCTCCTTGGTGCTTGCTCCTTCCATCTTCTTCCGTCTGGTGCTCCCCTCCATCCGGCTGGTGCTCCCCTCCCTCCTGAAGACCGCTTCTCCATCTCACGTGGTTGGTGCAGCCGCTTCTCGCCTCTTCTCGTGCGCTCACTTTTTGACGCCCTTCTTCTCTTCTCTTTTCGCACTCAATTCAATTTCTTTTCTATCGCTATATGTTTGATCCTTTTGGTTTAATTGGTTTTCGTATATGTTAGTTCGTTTCTTACATCGATGTAATGGTGATTTCTTGGCTAGATTTTAGGGATTTGATCTTTTGGTATATGACTTGCTTCAAAAATCTCTCTGTTATCAATTGATTAGTTATCGACTTTAGGGATTTGATCTTTGATAGATTCGGGTTCGGGTACCCGGGGTACCCGGTGTATTTGGCGGGTACCCGAGCCTCGGGTACCCGAACTCCTCGGGTTCGGGTTCGGGTAGGAATATGCCTACCCGTCCGGGTTCGGGTTCGGGTACCCTCAAAAATCCGGGTACCTGACCCGTGCCTAGCCCTACCTGCGACCCAGTTTGACCCTGCGACCCAGTTCGACCCTATGACCCTGTTCGACCCTGTGACCCAATGCGACCGCCGAAAACTGCCAGAAATCGCCGGAAACTGCTAGAAATCGCCGGAAACTGCCAGAAATCACCTGAAACTGCCAGAAATCGCTGGAAATTGCCAGAAATCGTCGGAAAACGGTCGAAATCGCTGGAAATCACCTACAAATCGCCAAAAATCACCGGAAAATCGCTGGAAATTGCTGGAAATCACTGAAAATGGCTGAAACATTGTTGGAAATCGCTCGAAAATTGCTGCAAAACGCTCAAAATGGAAGGAAATCACTCGAGAATGGAAACGAAAATGAAAATTGCTGCAAAACGCTCAAAATGGAAGGAAATCACTCGAGAATGGAAAGAAATCGCTCAAAAATGGAAGAAAATCGCTCAAAAATGGAAGGAAAACACTCGAAAATGAAAGGAAATAACTCTGTACTTTGTTTTCCTCCTCTCAATTTTTGTTTTCCCTCCTCTCATATTTGCCTTTCCTTCCTTTTTATGTGTTTTTCATTAAAAAAACATAAGAGGAAATATATCCTTTTTCCAATTTTTTTCATCAGATTTAATAGGTAGTTTTGAAATGTTTTAGACTTAGAAGGATATTTCTGATATTCTCCCACGTGAACTTACCTAAATTCTTTTAAAACTCATAACAAGGACAAATGACGAGAAAAGGGAATCAAATTTGGTGAAGAGGTTCATGATTCAGTCAGTCATGCATTATTATTATGTGCATAAAAAATCTGTTTAGTTGTTATATATTGTCAATATGTGATAATAATTATAATAATATCTATATTGTATATTGTTTCTAAAGCATTGAATAATAAATTTCTGTAATTACCTTAAGTGGGACCCGACCACAGGTAGTCGGCAATTTTATTAAGTAAAAATAAAGTATTCCATCACACACACAAAGTTGATTATTTTTTTTAATATCTAAATTATCCAGTGGTAGAGGAGCCAAAATTGAAAAACTAAGAAACAATATAAGCACTAGTTGTGCGTACATATATATATATATATATATATATTATATAATTGGTATTACATCATGGAACTTTGAATTGTCAAGTCAAGAAGTCGCGCCATGTGCCCACCCCGGAGACTACCACAACTGACCTCCTCAATATTATTATTATTATTATTATTATTATTATTATTATTATTATTATTATTAAAATCCATTTATCATTAATTTTAAAATTCGGATTTAAGCTCGTATTGATGCATGATAAATTAATTTATCATGTATAATATAATATATAATAAAATAAATCTTGAAAATTGGATTTCCTTTTCTATTTGGATTTTATTCTTTTATTATACCCCAAGTTGTGTTGGTTCTTAATACGGTCACTTCATTTCATTCACAATTTCAGCACCAGAGCTTCTCAACTACAGTTAGACAAAATATACGAATTATTTGTATTTGATTCGTTTCAGATTTGTATTTGAATCAAAATTTTAAATATTTGTTGATATAAATACAAATATAAATTTTAGAAATCATATATTTGACAAATACAAATATAAATTGTGGATTCAATTATTAGAATTATTCATATTCGTAAATATTAAATAGAAAATTTAGTTAATATATAGATACATTTATAATAAAATTGATTTTAATGATCAAATTAGAAATAAAAAACATTATTAATCTTATTTAAATATTTATTATATAAATATACACAGACAAATATGCAATATATTTATGATGGGATGGCTAAAATATCAAATACTTTAAAATAACTAATATTGTTGAAGATTTAATTTATACTCAAGATTGGTTCTAATCCAAATTGGATGGATAATGTTATAGAGATATTACAATATATGAAAAAAAAATACAGAACTACTAAATATATAACTTTTTTGTGAATTTTATTTTAGTATATAATCAAACAATTTGCTTCATTGTTTTAGGTGAATTGACGGTATTCGTAGAATCATCCAAGAAACCGAATTTAAATGACTGATGTGGAGATGAATGTGAAGATTTGGTTTTTTGTTTTATTTATATTATGTATCTTTGCATCTTTGTGCGATTTGAATTTAAATTTTAGATTATATTTGATGATTATTTGTTTTTTATAAAATTTATATATACATTATTATTAATAAAATTTAGGTTCAGATACGGATATCCGTATATCCGACAAATATTCGTATTTACAAATATATGAATTTACAAATACAAATACAAATAACAAATTTAGATATTCACCGAATACAAATACAAATATAAATAGTCGGATATTCGTTATTTGCCTAGTCCTACTCTCAACATATATAATTTATCTTAATATAATAATTTACCTATATATATATATAATTTATCGTAGTTTTTAGTAAATATAATTTATCTTCATATAATATATAAATATATATATATGTAGTCATTGAATTGTTAATATCGTATTATCTTATTTTATATTGGGTAAAATATTGATTATATATATATTATTAAATAATTTAAAATACTCTAACTTAGATTTAGATTAATTAAATTTAAATCAATATTTATTAATATTAGAATTAGGATTATTTAATTTGAATATTTTTATATATAATATTTTAAATTTGAATTTGAAAAAAAAGTAGTGTATTATATAATTTTGTAATGATAAAAGATAGATAATAAATTCCTATATGATATTATATAACTTTAAATTTTAAGATAAATTAGTTAGATCCAATCAATCAATTTTAATATGATGTCAGAATAAAGTTTTATAATTATTCATTTATTTACGAGTAAATTTGATAATATATATATATATATGAAAATTAATCTAAAAGTAGATTATAAAAGATATAAAATTTGAAATTATTATCCAAGATAAAGTAACATGAAAAAATTTATTATATTTATATTATAAAATGTACACTTCAAAATTATAATTCTGTGTATTTAAAGTAGTGTAAGGAAATATATAATACACGTTTCCAAATCGCAATCATATACATCAATAGCTTTTATTAGAATACACTTTATTCTTTTTTATAAAAAAAATAATAATTAAAATTTTTTATTTTAATAGTCGAAGTTATATATTAGAATAGTTTATAATAAACTATATAAATAAATAAATAAAAAAGTTATTTTGGAGATATATATTTTTGGGAGAAAAAAAGAATGATAAATTCAAACAAAACTTCATCAACATGTTTTGAATTTCAGTTTAAATTACATACTTTTACAAATATTTAACATTAAATAATGCACTATAAACCAATTTATTTAAATTTATATTTTTATAAATTTATATGTTTAATATTAAAATTTATACGAAATATTCATATTCGAACAAAAAAATTCAGATATTCAAGAGATCAAATACAAATACAAAATTTGATATATATATATATATATATATATATCGAATATAAATACCATTACAAATAATAAGATCAAATATTCAATATATACATATGAAATAATCTAAATAATCATTTTATTATATATATATATATATATTAGGGGTGGATATATTTCAGAGTTTCAAATTTTTTCTCATATTTTATTTTCTATTCAACATATATTTATTTTTTATCTGTATTTCTATTTGAAAAATCAGATATTTATCAAATATCTGTATTCGAATTTTAAGAAATCTCAAATAACATAATTCGCACAATTTTCATTGAAATGACGAAACTTTTGGATTTTACCTTACCGAAAAAGGTAACATTGGAGGAGAAGAATGAAGAAAGAAGTAATGAAAGAAACATATGGGGTTCTTGGATGAAAAAGAAGAAAGAACAAATTAACGGAAGATTCAATGGTTTATTTTTAGGGTAAATTAACAATGTTAAATAAAACATAGATTTTCAAAAAAAAATTGAGTTTTAGTTAGTTGATCAGTAGAAGGAACATAAGAGGTCACAAGTACACCTTGTTGAATCTCATCGCATATGAAATGATACTCAATCTAAGTATGTTTGGTGCTCTCATTTAACACATGATTGGATGTGATGTGTAATGTTGTCTGGTAGTGCAACATGTGAATCAGAATAGTGTGAGCAATCGCAAAAGAACTCAACAAAACCTTGAGCCATTTGAGCTCACATATCAACATCGCAATTGACTAGTGTTCCCATTAGACTGAGGAGCGAGTCACTATATTATGCTTCTTGTTCTTCCAAGAAATTAGAAACTTGAATAGATGACGCTATTTGAATCACAATAGCCATATAATCGGAGATCGATATTCAAACGAAAAAAATAAACCCCAACTTGGAGGTAGTTTAAGATAAAAAAAACAATTCAGATAGATGTATTAATGGTTTATGTGCGGATCATACATAAAATAAGAGATAGTGTAAATAACAAACGAGACTGTAGAATGTGTGATCGTCAAGTATATCAATCGGCCAATAAGATCGCAATATTGCTTGGGATTATCACGACTAGGTTCGTTGGAGGTTGAGATGATATTATTATACTCGAGCATAAAACACTCGTTTTGCGCAAACATGATCACATTTGATAAATTTCAAAGCATACTTGCGCAAAGAGAAATAAATACCTTAGAAACTATGTGAAACCTCAATACCAAAAAAATAATTCAGTTGGTCGAGATCTTTTCATGTGAAAAAATCTTGGAGATAATGCTTGAATACATAATTGGGAGAATCATCATTTCTTCCAATGAGAATGTCATCAACATAAACAAATATGTATAGGAACATTGTTCCCTTAATAAACAAAAAAATGAGTTATCACTACTAGAAATATTTAATTTAAGGACGGAATGTCCGTGACGGATTTTAGATTTGTCTCTAAAATACGGACAAATTTTTATCCGTCCGTAATTTGTAAACAAACTTCTTTAAGTCCCTAATCTTCAGACATATTAAGGACGCATCATTAATCTGCCCTTAATTTTCGGATGGATTAGGGATGAATTATTTTTTTATTTTTTGAGCAAAAAAATTTCGGATGACCACAAAAATCCGTCCGAAAATTAGAGACGAAATTTTTGGTCGTCAACAATTTTTTTCGAAAAAATAAATAAAATAAATATAAAACATAAATATGTAATTCATCCTTAATTCGTTCGAAATTACAGAGGGAGTTTTTTAATCCGTCCAGAATTAGGGATAAATCTTTTTAATCCATCCGAAATTTGGAATGGCTTTTTTAATCCATCTGAAATTAATGATGAATTTTTTAGATCCGTTAGAAAAAAAAGAAAGCGGAAAAGGAAATTAAATATTATAAATTGAGTTGTAAATAAAGAAGAAGAATAGAGAATAACAAGAAGAAGATGAGGTAGAAAGAGAAACAGACAAGAGATAGTGGAAGAGGAGAAGGAGGCGGCAGAGGAAAGGAGGAGGCGGCGACGACGGCAGCGACAGAGGAGGAGGCGACAATGTAAGAGGAGGAGGGTGCTGCGGTGGAGGAGGAGGATGCGTTTTTATATTTTTAAATTTATTTTTTGAAAAAAATCTTTTTTAATATATTTTTATAAAACATTTGTAGACGAGCAAGGTAGTTTGTAATTAAGGACTGAATTTGTGGTCCATAATTGCGGATGGATTGTAGACCGAATGCATTTAGCGACACTCATTTGTGGACTGCTATGGTCCGTCCCGAAACCGTCCTGAAATCATGTTACGGATGGATTCTGGACAGATATTACCGTTCTAAAATGTTGTTTTTCTAGTAGTGAGTCAACTTGAGACTAAATATGTCTATAATGAATTAGACTCGAGGTTGGCTTTGCAAACCAAAAACTAGACGTCTAACGCAAACCATACATCGATTTAAATTCAACCAATACACTTTAGAAGGATCATCATAAGAAAAACCTTGATACAACTTCATGTAAACCTCTTCCTATTGAATCTCATGAAAATCGGTGTTATGAATGTTCATATTCTAGACCTTCCACCGCTTCAGAGTAAAAAAAGTAAAAAATAGCATCGTTCTTATTTTCATAACGGGTAAGAGTACAAATGTGGTTCACCTCAAGAGCATGCAATTGCTCAAACATTTCTGTGACCCACTATATGGAACGTGCGACTTCTCCATATATACGAGACTCAATCCGGCCAAAGCCGCGACCAATAATGCCTTTTGAATTATAAAAAAAATATTTACTAGCGACATCATTACGACGAAGGTAGGATCACACATTAGATTAAGATCGATCGAAGGACATAAGAACACAAATGGATCATCATGGAAATGAGATGCAAGAAGAGTCGGGCTAGTCTCAAAGGAAAATAAAAGCACGTCCTCGTGAAATATAATATCCCAGGGAACCAAAAAATTTATTTGCATCCAAGTCCAAGAGGCACCATCTGTTATATGAAGATGGATAGACAATTTACGATGGGCAAACGTGCCCCATGGGTAGCAGGGAAATCAAAATTGACGGGCGTGGTTATACTAGAACGAATGACCATAAAGAATGATAACACCTATTTTGTTATAGTATTTTTAGTTCATTTTCGTAGTTAATCTACCGAGCATTAAGCATCACTTAGTCTTCTTTCATCGGTTTCTCGTGTATTTGTAGGAAATGAAGACATCAAACACAAACATGAGCAAATACGAGCAAATTCCTTACCTTACCAACCTACACAGCTAAGCACAAAGAATTGCACAATCGGACACATATGGCAGATGGAGTGCCTGACCGATCTTACCTCATATGCACGACTGGGCACACAAGAGAGATGTGGTACCCGACCGTGCAGCACTCCCAGCCCGATCGGGCTCGTGGAACAGACGAAGCTCCTGAATGTGTACCACGACCGGGGCGTGTATGAAGCCCGACCGCTCACCCAATGCATGAGGTGCCCGACCGAGCTCACTCTTGTGACTGGTCGGGCATGACAAAACGCGGACTTGCAGCACGAGAAAAGGAAAGCTTCGGACGATGGAAAGCAATTGCAAAGTAACGAGAAATAATGGAAAACACTCAGCCAAATAGGAAAGAAGAGAAAAGGAAAGAAAGAGAAGAGGAAAGAGAGGAAAGAGGGAACGGAAGGAGATCTTCATTCGGAAAAAAACACATAGACGCAGATGTAGCAGAACAAGGATAGAATATAGAAAGAGCAGAACCTAAACAAGGATAGAGACAGGGCGACGAAGCAGGATCACAGAGGAGCTGTTGAAGACATCGGTAATAGAATTTGAAGGGATCTCGTTCTTTATCCATGTTAAATATAATTATCTTTCGCGTTCTGTTTTCTAAGTTCATGTTCGATTAGATACATAGCCATGGGTTAGAGAACTTTGTCGATATGTAATGAAGTTCTGCTCTTAATGCTTGGTTATAATATTTGTTCGTTTCGAATTGATTGGTTGTTTCTAAGGCTTTTATTCTTATTGGTAGCTTGAATGCATGTTCATAAAAATCTAATTGCATTAGGAGATGAATTGGATTTTGGAACGTAGCAATAATATGAAGTCTCAATTGATTTAGAACCTTGGCCGGTCGGTTAATTGAATTTAGGAATTAGGATAGCGATCTTAATGCATCTAGTAGGTGAGATTACGAAATTGAGAGATTGGTAGTGTGTTTGCTAGATAGTGGCTTTAGGCATCAGGAGTGTCATTCCCTAGAAAAGAGCCTGAATTCCCCGAACACGTAATAATATATATAACCATGATCTTGTTAGAACTTCATTACATCATCGTGCATCTCTCGAAACCTGTGGTATTTAGTTAATTGAATTTAACCGGTTGAGTAGTTAGTTTAGTTTCATTCGCATTCAAAACACTTTTGATTTTTAGCGTTATATTCATTAGTTTACTAGCTTTAGAGTTGTATAGATTCCTCGTGTTCGACCCTGATACTATACGATCTGTATCATTGCGGAAACGTTAGTCTAGATATTTTATTACTTGAGATTAATCACATCAGAGAATCTCAAATTAAATCTTGTTGAGAATAAATATAGAAAAAATTAAAATTAAAATTTAATATATTAGAACATGTAATATATTTCAAATATTTTTTTAACTTATCCCTACATTATATTATGTATGTTGAAAATATATAAAGTTAATAATTGCATTAGTCGCATTAATCATACAATATCCGAACAAATTAAAGAGTCTCAAATAAGATTAAGATTGATGTGAAATATTTTGAAAAAAATTTCAAATTTATTTCACCCAAATATCTTGTAAACCTCTCATAAATTAGTGATTGATTCATAAAAATAGAATGCTATGGGTTGAAAAAAACTCATGACATATTTATAATTCGTAGAAATAAATTAACCAAGAAGTATGAATTCACATGATTAGAATTGTCTATTTGTTGTGTAAACGTCATTAAATATAGAATTGTCTTCCTTGTAGGGGTGGAGAAATTATCCGAAGAACCCGTCCCCACCCGAAACTCGTCCTAAACCCGCGAAAAATTACCCGAATCCATGGATTTGGGTTCGAGATCGGGTAATGAAATCTCACTATCCGCGAGTTCGGGTTCGGGTTCGGGTATTTTCATCTTTACATCGGGTATCCGCGGATACCCGAGTGTATATATATATATATATATATTAAAATGAATATATATCTCATTATATTACAAAAACATCATTAGGTTAGTTTTACATTTTCCTCTCTCTTTCTCTCCTCTTTGTTGCCGCTCATTCCTCTCTCTCATCTCTTCCACTCATCTCATCTCCTTTCTCTCATCGCTTTCACTTCTCTCGTCTCCTTTTCTTGCTAACCTCGTCGCCGCTCGCCTCTATAACCACCGGTAAGCACAACTCTTTGGTCCCTCGTCTTTTCGTCACTGTTCGCTTCGCTTTGTCTCCTTCTCGTCTCCCTCTTGCAGTAGCAACTCCGCCGACCTGACCAGCGATGCTCGCTTCTTCTCCTTCTCCTCTTCCCGACACAACTCTCTTCGTATCACCGCGCTCTTTGCTTCATCTCTCTCTGCAAATCTCTTCGTAGCACCGCTTGCTTTGCTTCATCTCCCTCTCTGCAACACTCTTTTCCCGACACAACTCCCTTCGGATTTGGGTACCCGGTGTATTTTGCGGGTACCCGAACCCCTCGGATTCGGATTCAAGTAAAAATATGTCTACTCGTCCTCGTTCGGGTTCGGATTCTGGTACCTTCAAAAATCTGGATACCCGACCCGCGATCAGTCCTACTTCCTTGTGCTTATGTTCTCATCCTTATTATCCATGAGTAGATGATATAAAAATGTATAAATAATCATTCATAAATATTTATTTTGTTTGTTATTATATCGATTTAATTCAATATAAAATTTAATTAAAAAATTAATATTATCAAATTCATACATGAGTCAAATATTTATATTCTAACCGTCATAAAAAGACATAATATAAAACTTCTTCTTAGCTCTATATTAGATCGTGGAGCATATACAACACAAATGAAGGCAAAACATTGGAATATTTAAATCAAAACGAAAAGTTTCGTAATACATGCTAATGGATGTGAACCTAATTAAATTCAAAATTAGTTTATGGGTTCAATATTACTCTATATATATATAAGTGCATAATTCATATTTGAATCAACGTTGATCAATACAACCTCATTAATTATTTTTAGTGTGAAACATAATTTTTTTATTTTTTCCAAAATTCCATCGTTTTAAATGTATAAAATCACACACATTAGTTTTTTATATTTTAAAAATTTACAATATTTACAAACTTATCAATTGGTTGGAAATATTTACATTTTTGCAATGAATATGTAAATTAATTAATATATGTATATATCTATATATTGATATATATTATCAATATAAGGGCGGATGCAAATTTATAACATTGGGGATATTTGCCACCGATGTTTTTTAATTTAAAATTAAGATAAATAAATTATAGTTAAAATGTTTTAAAAAGAATTAAAATTTAATTAGATTTCTTTTCTTATAAAATTATAATTTAAAATTTAATGATTTTATTTTGATTTTTAATTTTTATATCTCTAGTTTTATATTTTTGTCTACTTATTTACATACATTTTTTAATTTTAAACGACTAGAAATTTAAAAATTCAAAACGGAATTTGCATATGGATTGCGGACGGAATACCGACGCCAAGATTATTTCGTCTGTAATCCGTCCGTAAATTTCTGAACGGAACAATAGTCCACAAGTCGTTTATATTTGCGAACGGATTTAAGATGGATTTGAGGGTCGTCGCGGATTAGGGACGAAAAAAGAATCATTCGCAGATTTGCGGACAACAGGTTGATTGTCCGTAAAATTTGCGAATGGGTATGGGGTACTGTTTGGATTTAGAAACGTTTTCGAGATGACTCGTTGGAAAATACTTATCTTAGTCTGTAATTCATCCTTAATCGATCCAGAAATTATCTATTTAACCCCTTACTTTCATCCGTTTCTTACACACATTTTTTATATATTTCATTACATACCTTCTTATTGTTTCTAATTATAATGGTATCATCATCGAGATCGAATATTTTCGTTCCTAAACAATGGATGTATAAAAAATTGATCTAAAAACTCAATGTGTATCAAAGGAGTTTATAAAAGGTGTTACACAGTTTAGGACGATGGTGACAAATCAAAAAATTTATAAAGAAACCCATAAGTTGATTTGTCAGTGCATTAAATGCAAAAATGAAAATTTTTTTAATGATAGAAACGTTTGGAATCATCTTTATTTAAGAGGTTTTACTCTGAATTATTTCATGTGGTTACCTCATATAGGGGCATTGTACATCATGAAGTGTTTAAGACTTCTCAAGATGTAGAAATGAACCCTTATGTGGAAATGGTGCAAACTGTATATGGTGAAAGAAACAAAAAAATATTGAAGAAGATCTGAATGAAGAAGCGAAAAGTTTTTAAAAAATTTTAGAAAGTGTTAAGCATACACTTTATGATGGTTCTAGAATTGGTCTTTCATAGTTGTCTCTATCTACACGTTTGATGAATTTAAAGACTAAAATAATCTGTCTGAGAATTGCATAATTTCATATCGCATGAGTATAAGATTATTTGTCTGAAGATAATAATGCAATAAAGTTACATTATGAGACAAAGAATATGATGAGATCATTGGGTTTATTTTCATATCAAAGTCAAGACAACTGCATGATTTTTGGAAAGAGACATCAGATTTGAGTAATTATCAATTTTTTTAAAAGATCGATTTATCTAACAAGGAATGAAAAATCGGTTCAGTATCATCTTATGTGGTATTTACCAATTACAGAAAGAATAAAAAGATTGTATCAATCTGAGAAGACTGCAAGTGACATGAGATGACATCCTAAACATTAAAGTCGTGAAGGAGAAATGTGTCATCCCTCAGATGATGAGGTGTGGAAACACTAAACAAGGTAAATCCTGATTTTGTAGCTAAGAGTTTAAATGTTTATTTAGGCCTTTGCGCTGATGGTTTTAATCAATTTGGAATGTCAACGAGGAATTATTCGTTGTGACCAGTCATTATGATACCGTACAATTTACTACCTGATATGTCCATGGAAAGGGAGTTTTGTTCTTAACAATACTGAGTTTTGAGCCTAATCATACGAAAAGATGTTAGCATATATTTCTTCAACCGCTGATTGAAGAGTTAAATCATGCAAGTATCTAGAAGAGTATTGCTTGTGAAAGGAGTTGCATATAAGTGATGACGGTAAAGCTCCAGTTCTGATATTCAGATTATCAAATGATGAAAAATATAAATTGTCGAAACAGTTGAAGGAATATGTGAAATTTTATGATGGTTATGCGTTTAACATCGGAAGGTACGTCGATATTCATGGAGGAAATTCATCATCTCTAATTGTGGACGGTACTTTTAGAGTCGTCCGCATTTGCGGACAGAAATTTTGGGGTCGTCCGCAATTAGAGATGATTGTCGGTAACTGTTCGCAAGTCTTCCATAAATAAGGATAGACTCATGATGGCCCTTATTTCCATCCGGAAAATATGGATGATCGTCTTGAGTCTATTCCTATTTGTGGATGGGTTTGGGACAGGTACTTTTGTCATCCGTGATTAGGGACGCTTTGCGCACAAATTTTCTCGCACGTTCGCAAATGACTATAACTTCACCCGCGCGACTCCTTCCATATCGTTTGAAATGTGCCAACTTTCTCACGCCCGCGACTCCTGCGACCCGACACCGTCTATCCTTTTGTCTGCCCGTCCATTCATGTGTCATATCATCACATATAATTTTTTTAATTTTTATTATTTTGATATTGAAATTTTATCACAATCTTTCTTTAAAATAAAAGAATAGATAATTTGTTTAAAATAAAGATTATATGTAACTTCTGGTCAAAAGAGATAGAGAGTTTATTATTTTGATTGTGTGATATTTTTCAGTTCCTCGTTATGTTTTTTTTCTCTGAATGAATTCTCGTTCCGCAATCGTAACAATGCACCATGTCCAGTTTCTTCACTTCCTTTGGCTTTAGAATGGATATGGCCTACTTCTAACGAAATTCCGACTTCATTAACCTTTGATGCTTCTGTACCTATTGTTGCTAACGTTTCTCCTGATGATCATGACAATACGATGGTTTCTGTTGAGAAATCAACTAAGTTAGGATGAGGAAAATTCACGAAGATCCTGTTTACAAAATTGTGTTGTTCTATCATCAATACGGTTTAAGTTACTACTCATGTCGTCTCCTTTCCTCTATATTCGATTTTTTATTTTGTGTTTTGACAAAGTTTTCAGAATCTCATCGTGCTTTTCTAGCATCTATTATTTTTGCCTGAGAAACTCATTCATATCGTGAAGCTTTGGTAGATGGTAATAGGACGACACCAATGCATGCTAAGATTGATGCTCTCGAACAAAAGTATACTTGGACTCTTAAAAGTCTTCTTCATGGAAAGAAGGCTATTGAAAGGAAATGGGTCTTCAAAATCTAGTACTATTCAAAATCTATTGAACTCAACAAAGCTCGATTGGTTATTTTTGGAAACAATCAAGTACAAGGGATCGATTACGATGATTTTTCCGCTCTTGTGGAAAAGATGATGATGGTGCGACTATTTCTAGCCCATTGATTCCATTCGTCATTGGGAGATACATCAAATGGATATCCATAATGCTTTCTTACATGATGATTTAAATGAAGAAGTTTATATGAAACCTCCACCTGGTTTTGCTCCAACAGATTCGTCGTTTTTTTGCCGCTTACGAAAGTCATTGTATGGTTTGAAGCAGTCACCACGTTGTTGGTTTGCAAAGCTTGGAAATTCTTTGAAAAGATATGGCTTCCAATTTTCACATTCGGATCTTTATCTTAATACATACTTTGTCGATGATATTTGTCTACACGTGTTTGTCTATGTGGATGACTTGATTATTACGGAAAACTCATCAGTTGTTATTTGTGAGTTTAAGAATTATCTTGGTAGTTGTTTTCACATGAAAGACCTTGGTACTCTAAAATATTTTTTAGGTGTTGAAGTTACTCTAAAAAATCGAAATAAAAATAATATTATGTTATACAAAGTATAAGTATAACAAACCATATATATATATATATATATCAAAATAAACTTTGAATTCATTTATAAAAGTGATTACCTCAAAAATAATAAACTGAAGTATTCATTTAGATATTTACCATTTTTAGATCTAATATATTTCTAATAATGTATCGGGCGAACTTCAAAAATATTCTTCTAGGGCTAAAAGACTTTAAACATACCCTTCTCGAAAAAAAAATTGCTTCAAAAATATCCTTATAAATGTTAAAATTCCAAAAATAATCCTTGCGACCCTACTACCTAGTTTGACCCTATGACCTAGTGACCCAGTGCGACCCTGTGACCCTGCGACCCAGCGACCCAGTCCGACCCACCGACCCAATCCGACCCTGCGACCCAGCGACCTGTCCAACCCTGCGACCCAGTTCGACCCTGCGATCCAGCGACCCTGTCCTACCCTGCGACCCAGTCCGACCCTGTTCGACCCTGCGACCCAGTCCGACCCAGTTCGACCCTGGGACCCAGTTCGACCCTGTGATCCAGTGCGATTGCCGAAAACTGCCAAAAGTCGCCGGAAATTGCCAAAAATCGCCGAAAAACAGTCGAAATCGCTGGAAATCACCTATAAATCGCCGAAATCGCCAAAAATCACCGAAAAATCGCTAAAAACACTGGAAATTGTTGAAAATCATTGAAATTTGCTGCAAAACGCTCGAAATTTGCTGGAAATCGCTCGAAATTTGCTGCAAAACGCTCAAAGTGGAAGAAAATCGCTCGAGAATGGAAAGAAATCGCTCAAAAATGGAAGAAAATCGTTCGAAAATGGAAGGAAATCACTCGAAAATGAAAGGAAATAGCTCTCAACTTTATTTTCCTCCTCTCAAATTTTGTTTTCCCTACTCTCAAATTTACCTTTCCCTCATTCGTATGTATTTTTCATTAACAAAACATAAGGGCACATATATCTTTTCTCCAATTTTTTTCATCAGATTTAGGAGGATAGTTTTGAAATGTTTTAGCCTTAAGAGGGCATTTCTGATATTCCTTCTAATATATCACATATATTCGTCGGAATTTGAGAAGAATGAAAAAAAATAGAAATGTTTCTTTATTTCCTTTCATGAGCCACCGTGCACTTAGTGGACTCGAGGAATTGAAAACAAATTAAATTTACATAAAATAGTTTAATAGGTGAACATTACATTATTCCACATAGAAAATGACTCATCCTTTGAAAAGCCAAAACTCGAATATATATTTATTTTTGTCTTGTGGTGCTATGAGAAGGTTAGGTAAGATCTGGTGATGTTCCCAACTTTATTGGTTTTATCTGCTTGAAATAAGGATAAAATTACACACTTTCTGTATAATTACACAATTTTGTCATTTTAATCTTTTAGCTATTGTGATGATACTTGAACAAATATGAAAAATTATTTTATTTTTTAAAATATAAATTATATATTCCATATTTCAATAACTTTTAAGTTCATATTTTATAAATATTACATATTAAAATAAAATTTAGATTTGGTATATTGAAGTAAAACTTAAATCCGGTATATTGAAATAAATTTTGAAACTATAGTTGATAATATTGAAGATGATTGGCAATTTAAGACAAGAAAACCCAATTTTTTTAAAAAATAATAATAATTTTTTAACTTTAGTTGAATATTCAATTTCTTATCCAACATTTTTACTTGGTCTAGTTATCTAAAAGAAAGATGTCACACTCACATCAAAATCAATTTAGTTTGTCATACATAGAATTCTCTTTCTGATTATTCCAAAACTTATTTGCTTTACCTTTTAAATAATTAATAATATATGAAAAATGATGATAATAAATATAATTTCGAAACATTATGTTGCAAATAAAAATGTATATAACGTGGAAATATAAAGAGAGATCTTCTCATTTTCCTTTCTGACTTATTTTCCTTTTAAAATACCTTTCCGTAGCTTTGTGTCTATATCAAATTAATCAATGGTTTAGCACAATAACTATACATTTAGTACTTGTTATTAAATAAACCAGTCACTTTTACTCAGCAAGAGGCAATGAAACAACACAGTAAAATTATCGATTTTGAACAGAATAAACAAATGAATATTAATATGAATCTGGTTTACACAAAAGCATAAACATACAACATGAATTAATGAAAATTGAAAAAAATTTTATTGAACAACAAAAAATCTAGATTTCCAATTGATAAGAAAGAAAGAAGTGAGATCACGATACTATAATAACCAACAAAATGATATATTGATCACATCGATCCTTATTTGTTGATGGCGTTAGTGATCCCTTTTGCTTTGTCCATTAATCTCCATTCTTAATATTTCTAAAAAAAATGAATGATGTAGAGATATCATAAGATATAGAATTTTGTTGAGGAAGAACACAAAACCAAACGTTAACATGAAGAATTCATTCCACTACGATTGCAAAGGAAAATCGCTTCATATATAAAAATGAAGGAAATAAAAAATTTGAAGATATATGAGTGGTATTGAAATCGAAAGACCAAAACTATTTTCATCAAGGTCATCATTAAACCCTTATATTTTTCAAGATAAATAGAGAATAACCTCATAGTATTGTAATACGCCGACAACGTTGGTCTGAACGAGAAAAGGTCTGAATTTTATTTTATCTCTACACCAACAATAACATTTCCTAGTTCAAAATAAAACTTGAGTTAATCAATATACATATAAAATCAAAATTAAGGTTCTATAGTCGTTTTAGTTGCATAATGGTCATCTCTAATAATATCTCATTTACTACAATTGTAATCTGCAAAATTCTGCACAACCAAACTATATACTCAACTCAAGCTAATAATATAAACCTAAAAGCGGAGAAATATTTACCCAACATATGAGTAAATAACATTTTTCACATGCATTGATCCACTCGCTTGTCCCCCATGTTTAGCTGCTCATTGCAAGAAAAAAAACAAACAAAATATATCAAATTATAGTTCTTTGAAAACCTCTAGGTTTTTGAGGTTGATATATGTAATTTTTTATAAGTAGAAATACAAAATGCGAAGATAAAAACCAAATATATGTTTAACTTAATACGGTTTCATATGTGTTTATACATTGTATAAAATATTTTGTTATCTATATTTATATTTTGTGTAATGTATTGGTTGTTTTCGTTAAATATTAATATTTTGAGTCTCTATTTGATTTGATTCTTGATATGGTTCTATATCCAAATAAAGATTAATATAAAAATAATATAATTTTATTTAGTTTTTTATAACGAATAAATTACCAAAAGCGATTATCTTGCAACTTAATTATTTTAATATTTGTTTCAAAATTTAGAAACTTAAATTTGATTAATTCATAAGAAACTATTATTTATATTTAAAAGATTTTATAAATATTTTACAAATATATATTATCACCTTCTCATTTATAATATTAAGATTAGATTTAAATGAAAGTTTTACTCTCTCTTGGTGATATGGTTTCTCCAAAAGAGAGAAAAAACCTCTTTATTATATGTATGATTTTTTATAACGAATAAATTACCATAAGCGATTACCTTGCAACTTAATTATTTTTAATATTTGTGTCAAAATTTAGAAACTTAAATTTCATTAATTCATAAGAAACTATAATTTATTTTTAAAATATTTTGTAAATATTTTTTTAAAAAATATATTATCACCTTCTCATTTATAGTATTAAGATTAGATTTAAATTAGATTTAAATGAAAGTTTTTCTCTCTCTTGGTGATGTGGTTTCTCCAAAAGAGAGAAAAAAACCTACTTATTATATATATGATTATATATTAATAGTAAGTGTTGTGTATGCAGTGGTACATTTTCCACTGTCGGATAGATTTGTTTAATGTGTTGTTTGTTTGTGGACTATTGGATTGGTTTATTTTTTTTTAGGAAAAATGAACTGAGATTGTAATCGCTCGATTGTTTTGTTTGACAGATCGGACATTTGAGTTCTTTTAGTTTCGAGATTAATCTACACTGTTGGTTTTTTTAATCCACAACAATTTGCTTCGCTCGAGTTGGAGTTTTTAGGATTTTTTTTCGGTTTGTTGGTGGTGTCTGTCGATTTGGTTTGGTTGCTTCTCGGATCCTCTCTTCTCTTCTAAATACTTCTCATCCGTTGTTCGAAATTGCATCGACCATTTTGTTTCGTCGTTTGATTGTGATCTTTACGGGTTTGTTGTTCTTCGATTTTGTGGTTGTACTAATTGTTTTTTAGCATTTTCTGCATTGTTCGATATGTGGTTGTTAGATGCATTTTTCCGCCATATTTTTCGATGTTATGTCATGTGTTCTGGTTTTGGTTCTTTGTCGATTTTTTTTCTTTTTTTTTTCCATAAGTGGAGATTGCTTTTTCCTTATCTTTTCTTCAGTTTGAAGATGGATGTTTGTCATTCTTTTGTGATCTGAGATGTCCAATGCAATTTTTTGGTGTTTTTTGGATTTTGCTTTGATCTAAGATTATTCCTATCATTCTTGGATCTGAGGTTTCCTTTACCATGTGTAGATCTAATGTTTCCTTTGTCGTGTGTTATGTTTTACGACTTTCATATGTAGATCTTACATTTTTTTTCATGTATTATATTTAGCGACTGTTTTCCTTTATATTGCCTTTAGTTTATTAAGTACTTGTTTTCCTGAGTTGTTTTGGGATCGTCGGTGTCAGTGTCAATGGGGATATGTTGTTTTCTTGGTGATTGTAGATGTGTCCTGGGTTGAGGTTGGATCAGGTACCTATGGGCCTTGGTATTTTTTCTGTTTGATTAAGTTGAGAGGCTGTAAGTACTTGGGTTCCATTGTTTAGGCCCAATAACCATGTCCATTTGTTTTTAATTGGGCTGAAAATCGGTGGATTTTTTAGATTGTGTATGTTAAGGTTTTGTACAGCATAAGTGGTTTAACGTGATTAGGTTAGAATTGGGCTTATCTGCAGTATTGTGATTATAATGTTACATTTTTTGTTTATCTTAATTGTTATTGGTTCTGTCATTTTCGGTTTTTGTTTTATATATGTCTGATGCAACGTGTTCATGGATAATTATTGACACTCATCTCGGAGTTGTATCAAGTATGCTTCTTAATTCTTTGAAAATTGGAGTTTACAGGCAGCACTATAACCACAGTTTGTTTTAGAGTATACTCTTACATAAGGCATAGCTTGATAAAATCTTTGTTGTTTAATATCATACAAATTGAGTTGTTAAGAATAATGTTGTCATTCCCTGTTTTTGAATATTGCAGTCGCTTGCATCTTTGGAATGTCTTGCTGAGCTACTTAGTTTACAAAATCGAGAGTGCTTATACAAACTGAATCTTTCACAACAAACTACACAATCGTGAAGTACAACAAATCTTGGTACTATAAGGAATCAGTTGTTGTCTTTCATGGGACCAAAATAAGCAAAAAAAAAAGTAATCATAGCCGCTATTTGCCATAAGGTAAGCTTACTTTTCCTATGAATTAGGTTTCACTTCGTTGTGCTTGCCTCAAAATCTGCTTCACACTTTAGAAAATGCTTACCCCCAAAATACTTTATAGATTTCGTTTGCTCTTTATATTTTATTCATGAGTTATTATATCATATTTTTATGTTACTAACATAAACTATGCAAAAAACAAATATAGTTTTCACTTACCATTTCTCTTTTGTATGGCAGATCGAGCTTTCATCGTATTGTATCTTTGTTGCTTTTAGTTCTAGTTTTAAAAGTAAATATGTCATCCGTTCATCAACCAAAAGACTTCTTGAAGATATAGAGAGACAAGCCTTTTGCCAATTCCCTATAGTAAAGGTAAAGAACTAAGCAGTTGAGGCTGAAAAGTCCGACTCATATTGATCATAGCACAACGTTGTTTGTTTTTTTTTTTGGAACTCTTATGAGGCAACAAAGTATCATATTTTGTCTTTGTTATGGTTGATTGATAAGCAGTTGTTTTACTCTAGACATGCATTTGCTGACTGTGAATGTTGTGGTGTCATTAACAACGAGTGCTCCCTGTTGTTTCATTGTTTGTCTGTACAACTCTTTTAGATTTCTCGATAACAAGACACCTTCTCATGTCGAAAATGCACTGTATATACTAAGCTATGTCGTTTTGTATGTATATTGACCTAAAGTTTGATGAAAACTTTGTTATGTATAATTTGTGTATCACCGCTAAAAATTGCTTAGCTCCACTGAATCACACCTGTGCAATCAAAGCCTTCCATTTTATCATTAACCCCTACAATTATTTCAAATTCAATTTTCCAAAAAATCAAAGTTCGTTGGAGATAATCGAATTATTCTCTGGTTGAATGTTAATCTTCACACAGTGGCAAATTTGGAACAATTATTTATTTGCGGTATTTCCAAATTTTTTATTATATTTGTAGTTATATTCTGATTTTGTGAGTAACATATATTCATATAAAATTAATGTCTACAATATACTATGTTATATATAACACAGTGGATGAATCTTTCTAACTACATTTCTCGGCCTCCTCTGGCTTTGACAAACTGTACACACGAAGTCCTAGAATATATCATATATTTCAAGCATATTCGCAGGATCTACAACACACATCTACCACAACAAGCACTCTTATCTACGAAAAATTATGTATATATATATTTGTTCAAATGTAAAGTATATATTTTTTGTGAAAAAATGATTGCTGTTTAATCAAATTTATTCCAGTTGACGAGGACATCGTAGACCCAATTTATAATTGTGAACATTGTTCTGTATTCATGTGGTATAATGGACCAATTAATAGAGATCGAACAAAATTGTTACCAAAGTTTTCGCTTTGCTGCAATCAAGGAAAAGTATCGTTATCGAAAAATGCTCGATCAACCTCAAATGCTCGATCAACCTCAATATTTACAAAACCTCTTATCGGCACAAAAAAAAAATTCAATACATTTTAGACACCATTTTAGAGTATACAATACACTATTTGCATTTACATCAATGGATGGAAAATTTGACATGACAATACAATCGGATTACGAGTCTTACATATTTAAAATTTATGGTGCGAATTATCATAGGATTGGAGGTCCTCTACCCATCGAAGGAATTAATCCACAATTTTTCAATTATATATACATGATACCGATAACCAAATAAATAATAGAATAAAAGTTATCAATTATAAATTTGTATTTAGCTAAAAATACTATATGATGATATATGCTTACGGCTCTACGACTACTAAGTTAGTTATTGTATACTTAATAGCGGGAGTGCAGATCACATACTAACCACCGAAAATTCTTTGAAGTTAACAATCATAAAAAAATGCAATAAATGCTCGATCATTGCAACCTCTACGCTTAAATATTTAGTATGGCTTGTGATCGATTCTCGATATCTAGCCAAGTAAATATGAAAATACAATTTATTGGCTTTTGTTCAAAGGATGGCATACAATACAATCTTCCGTAAGCATCACAAGTTGTTGTTCTTTTGGTTGGAGATTTTGATGAATCCTTAGAACGTAGAGATATAATTTGGAAAAGCACACCAATGATCTTATGTGCATTAATGAGCTCCATTCATTATATCTACCACTTCAATATCCTCTTTTGTTCATATATGGTGAAGATAGTTATCAAATTGATCTTGAACTACGACCCTCCACTTCTCTCGCAAAAAACCTCGTTTTCATATAAATATACGAGAATTTATAGCATATTGTTTACAAGAAGGACCTTCAGAGACGTTTTTGTTATTACATCGTGGATGACTTTTCCAGTAATTTTTAGTTGATGATTTTTGCATGGTTGAATCTGATTTCATATATTAAATATAATCAAAGTGATGCGATTCAAAGTTAAACAAATATTAACCTAAACTGCCCGCAAGTGCACGGCACGTGTGTAGTACTCTAGGTGTCAATCCCACAGGGACTACGCAACACAAACTAAATTCAAACTTGCAAATAACGAAGTATTGGTTTTAAGATTGAAATAACTAAAAGAATAAACTAACGAGTTCTTAACATGAGACAAACGTTCTAGGAATCCATTTCACTACAAGACTACCGAAACCAACAATCAACATATCTAATCATGCAGTCCCGATCAAGTTATCTAAGGCAGATGATCCTAATATGATATCTACCCTCTCTCAAGGCATAGCCACGTGATCTAGTCAATTTATCCCCTACTTTCGTGGCTGACACCTTAAGCTAAACCCATAAGTTCTATGATTCACCCGTTTTACCCTCAACCGTTGCTACCATACTTTCGTGGTCTAACCTAGGTTGTTCTAAACCTGATCTTCTAGGACTAGAATTCTCCTTTCGGTCCTTCTCCTAATCCCTAACACATGCATCTACTTGGACTTCGTAAATACAAGTCATTCAAGCATTCAGACAAAGAATAGATAAAGGAAAACGTGAAATTCCATTCAAAGATAAATCAAAAGCGGTTCCGGGATAGCCAAGGGCTAATCCCTTCTCCTAGAACAAAATGACTACTCGCTCATGCGTTCGAAAGAAAACATAATCAAAGTAGAAAGTCTACAGAACATAAAAACCAAATGAAACCGATGTCCTGATTTGATCTTCAACGTCCGTTGAATGTCTCCTCCGCAAGAGTGTTCTTCTTCTCTGATTCTCTCTACTCTCTCTCACGTATGAATTCTGAAAAACTAACTGAATCTACTCGACCCCTAGCTCCTCTCCTTCCCTTTCCTCCTTCTTTTCTTTCCTTTTCTTCTGGTTTTTCCTTTTGGCCGTTCACTTCTTTCCTCTTTTTCGCAGCAGCCACCGTTTTACCTTTTTCATGTGTTTTCCATTCTTGATTAAGTTGGGAAACGTTTCCATTCTTTTCTCCAGCAAAATATCTCTTATTCCTCTTCTCTAACGTCGTTTTCCTCTTTGTATATGTAACTAACAAGTTCCTTTTTGTGTTTAGACAAGTTTCCTTTTCTGGTTTTTGCAGGTGACGGACGCGACCCATGCGGGCTGGAGTGTGTGCCCCGTGCAGGCTCCCTTGCTACAACTGCACCCACACGTGCTGAAAGCCTACCCGACCTGTGCTGAAGCTGCTAGACCAAGTGCCCCGCACGGGCTGAGGAGTGCCCCGCGTGGGCTGATGTTTCTGTTCTCCGCGTGGGCTGTGATGGTGCTTCAAGGTCCGTGCGGGCTGAAGTCCTCCACGACCCCTGCTGTTTCTTGTCCTGTTTGTTCTGTTATGATCATTGAGTCTAATACTTTTTCCCGTGTACATCCTTTAGCTCCAAAATGAACCAAATACGCATGAGAACACGAAAACACGAAAACGAGTAAAACGGATACAAAATCATACGTAAACATCGCATCTATATCGTAAACATCTCTAAAATCGTGCAAGAAGTACGTATGAAAATGAAATGACCAAAATCCCTTAGACTTGAATGTTTGTTTGTCCCTAAGCAAACGTAAAAGCAGAACACTTGGGTATACAAAAACCAAGAATTCCCCTTTCTCCTAGAAATACCGCTAAAGCGAACCTAACCGATCAACTAGCAAGTCGAGAGTAAATTCGGTCTAATTAAATTTTTAGTCTTCATCCTAGGTTCACCAAGGCTACCAACGAGAAAGTAAATTGAAGGCAAACTAAACAAGCCACCATAACCCACTCCACAAAACGAGACTTTAGAGAAATGCTAAACGTAGAACAATTGAGGATACTTATTTCTTTTCAGAGCTTCTCTCTTTCTTTATTCGCTTCTTTTTTCTTCTTATTTTTTATATCTTCTTTTTCTTTTATTTTTTATGTTATGCAGACACACTAGGCTTCTAGGACGTCGGATTTGAAGGGATCCAGTCTCTACTTAGACCCAGACTACCGATTACGGCATACTCATGCATCTCGTTCAAGAGTATGAAGACTCGCCCATCGATGGATGTACTGAAGAACAAATTTAAATACAATAATGTCTATTATGTGTAATAAATGTAGATGATGTGTAATGTAAATGAATTGTAACGTTCATGATGTGTAGTAATGTATATGATGTGTAATCGATCAATCGAAATGTTAATACAATCGAATAGGTTATGTAAATGATGTTAGATGTATTTAAACATAGAATTATCTAATACCAACGGGTATCCGTTCAAAATTGGCAACGGATGCCCGTCGATACACGAACTCACCCCGAAACTTAGAAAAGATTTCTAAGTTTTCCACATTTTCAACGGGCATTCTTTGCAAATTTTCTAATGGACACCCGTTACCAAATTTCCAACAGGCATCCATTGGCAATTTGTAACGGATGCCTGTTAGCAAATTTCCAAAGGGCATCCGTTGGCAATTTGTAACGGATGCCCATTAGCAAATTTGCAACAGACATCCGTTGGAAATTGCAATGGATGCCCGTTGGACTAGGTAATGATGCCTACCCTAGTCTGCAGATTTTTCCAACGGGCATCCGTTGGAAATTGCAATGGATGCCCGTTGCGAGGGGAGACGAGCAGCCATTTAGTCGTCTGTTACCTCGGGAACATGCATTCCCAACGGGAATCCGTTGGAATTTCCAACGGATGTCGGTTGGGAATACAGGACGTCACGTCAATTTACTCCGGCCGTTGAGATGACGTGGTTTCCAACGGGCATCCGTTGGAAAATTCGATATATATAAACCCGTTGAACAATTCTTATTTCAACACAAATCACAAACAAAAGCTCCTCTCACACCCATAAACACTCTAAATCCTTTGAAAAACAATGAGACCGAGACGTTTTATAGGATCAGGGGGGTTTATTGGCTGGTGGGTCTTATTGGTTATTGGCTGGTTCCGCGGGAGCTCCTCCCCCGCCGCCACCACCACCATATCGTCCTCCTTCACCAGAATCGGCTCCGCCGATATTTGATGAAGAGGACGATATGATAGATATCGATTCTTTGATCGATGATTTCAATGGGCGTCCAACCTTCCGATTATCGATCCAGAACATTCTCCTGGGATGTTATGGTGAAAGAATTACTATTTTGATTTGTATTATTATATGTTATAAACTAACTTTGTATTGTTGATTTGCAAGTTTTATGTTGATGATGTATTGAAATACATAAACAACCTCATTATCCAAGGGACTTTACAGGACGAATTATACTATTCCTGGCAAGTTACGCCAGAAGTTGTACGCCAGCGATGGTGGTGCACTTTTATAGTAATTTTTTTATTAAATTAAATTTTAACATTTTAGTTGTATATATATGTTATAAAACTAAAAAATTTATAACTTTTTTTGCAGCGCTCATACAGATGGATGCGAAAGGATACGTTGCGCATCTACACAGCATGGATGCCCGACATGCAGGCGCGGTGGGAGTCCGCATAATTCAAGGGCAAGAGCGAGAAGGCCAAACAATATCGCTACGGTGAGAAGGTTCCCGGAGATGGTCCGTATCGCCATACTTCGAAATCAAAATCCTTCCCGAAACGAAGAAAAGAATTGGTAAAATTTTCTTTATCTAAATGTTTTGTTTATTTAAATATTTATCTAACTACCTTTATTTTATATTATATATGCAACGAATAGGAAGAGAACCGACTCTTCTTGAGCTGGTATTAGAAACCCATGCCAAGAAGAAGCCGGTTTTCGGGGAAGAGGCCGACTAATCCGAACTCGTCGATCCTCGAGCGGAGCGAACCGTGAGAGCAGTGATGGAAAAGATCACACAACAATCTCAAGCTTGCGGTTCAAGCCCCGACGAACTCAGTCCTTTACAAAAGGACAAAATTTATTTAGAGGTAAAATTTCATTATTTTATTTCTCGATTATTAATAAAATAATTTGTAAAAAACTAAGGTTACTTTTGTTTGTCTTGTAGTCGGTGACACCGTATAAGGGACGTCTATACGGTCTTGGGGCGCTTCAAAACGATATCGTAGAGGATGCCACGACGGTACCTCCCGTAGTGCAAAAGAGTTTCACGCAACAACGACGGATCCAGGAGCTCGAAGCCAAAGTTCAGCACTTGGAGAGCGTCATCGAGCTGATGGGGCAGGGGAGGGGATCAACGTCACAGCAAGAACCGGGTCTCGATTAAGATGCAACGCCATCTAGAGGTGATGGTGATCATAGAGACGATATCGACCCCGCCGATTTAAACGAAATGTAATAGGATAGATTGGCGTATTATTAGTTTTATTCTTTTGTGAATAATTTAATATTTTAATTAAAAACTTTTTATTCTAAAAAATATTTTTATTTTTAAATTTTTTTAAATTTTTTACAAGATTTCCAACGGATGCCCGTTGGAATTTCTAATGGGCATCCGTTGGACGCTATTTCTCTCCAAATGGTAACGGACGTCTGTTGCCCTTTCCCGCCACTTAGCAACGAACTTTTGTTGCTCTTTCCCGCCACTTTCCAATGGATACCCGTTGGAAAGCTAAATTCCCGCTTATTTTCCCCTCCTAAATGGAAACGGACGTCCGTTGAAAAAGTGTAACGGACACCCGTTGCTCTTTTTCAGTGGCCGTCCGTTGCAAATTTGCAACAGGCATCCGTTACAAATACTTTCAAAGGGCGTCCGTTACAAATTTTCTAATGGAGATTTCCGTTGGATTGTCCATTACAATTTTGCAACGGATATTATCTGTTGGAAGACCGTTGCGAATTGCAACGGATCCGAATTTCCAACGATTGATTACGACCTAGCTCAAACATGCAAAATCTCAGAGAAAAGGCCAACTTGTTAAGTATCCTAGGATCAGGGTTCATCTCAAAATGTGGCACCGGACAAGTGACTAGGACGACTCTGACTCACGAAAGCAAAAACAATCTAAAAAGTACAAAATCAAAGAGAAAACAAAAGAAAATGAAACAAAGTCACCTGAAAAAACGTGAGCTGCTCCCCCAGACTTGAATTGAACGGCGTCCTCGACGTGAAGCTTCGATGGAGGGTAAGAGAAGTGAAGTCACGTTTGTGGTGGTATTTTTTGTGTTTTTTTTAAAATTAACCGAGTCTTAAACTAAACAACTAAGAAAAATAAAAAACAAAGAGCTGGGCTACCTCCCAGAAAGCGTTTGTTTAACGTCTTTTAGCTTTGACGTCTTCATTCCTCATGCGTGCGCAACAGGTGGATCGGAAAGGGAAATGGAGTTCCACTTTCGATCGGTTGAGCGGTTTGGTAGAGCTTTAGTCGCTGTCTATTAGCATTGAACGTTCCACTCGAATCGCTCCATAGTTCCACTTCTCCATGTGTGAAGACTTCTCGTACCTGAAAAGGACCAGACCAACGAGACCGTAGGTTGCCCGAGAAAAGCTTAGGACGAGAATTGAAAAGTAGAACTAAGTCACCTAGTTGGAAGTCATGAGGTAGGATCTTTTTATCGTGCCATCCCTTAGTCACTGCTTCTTTCTTTGGCACGTCATGCGCGAGATTCACTCGTTCGCTGCCCGAGATTGGATATATGGTATCTGCATCTAAAAAGTTTTATGATGTCTTTTTCCATTACCTCTTGCAAGTGCGGGTGCAGCCTCCTTTGAGTTTCGGTGGAAGGTTTGTGGCTGTCTTCCGTATAATTTCCGTGCATACATATTGAAGAGCTGACTTTCCTACGTTTCTTTACGCGTGTGGGTTGTTTTGTCATCTAATCTGCACTCAAATTATCATTCATAACAGCAGTATATATTTTATCGCATTCAATGTACTCATACCGAAAAGAAGATGGAGGAAGGTCGGGCTCAAGTTCAGACGCCTTCTCCACTGCAAAATTAGTGTGCGTTTTGTATGGTATCTCCTCACATGGGGTGTCTCCTATTTTTTGAATAGCACTCATGAAATTCGTGTACAACTCAGCTCCTTCGTCGGTAAATCCTGCATCTGTGCAAACTCGTCTTAAGCATCGCATAAGAGGATCAGAAATACTTACTTGATCAAGCGTGTATTTTGATAACTCGTGCAGCGAATCGACTGTAAAGCAAGACTCCTTGAAGGAAGGTTCGTTCATAGTGCTGGACAAGTTAAACTCTATCGTCTCATCTCCGACACGCAAAGAAAGCTTTCCTTATTGTACGTCTATCATGGCACTTGTAGTAGCTAAAACGGTCTTTCAAGAATAATGGGTATCCTAGCATCTTCCTTTATGTCAAGTACAACAAAATCAGCGGGAATGAAAAGATTACCTACCTTGGTGGGAACGTTTTAAAAAATTCCTACCGGATATCTTACCGAATGATCAGCGAGACGTAGACACGTCTTTGTAGGTTTGAGATTCCCGAAGTCCATTCGTTTGAAGACCGAGTGTGGCATGATGCTCACGCTTACTCCTAAATCATACAAAGTATTTTCAATGTCAATATTACCTATTGTGCATGGAATGGAGAAGCTTCCGGGGCCTTCAACTTTGGTGGCAACTTGTTTTAAAGGATGGTACTGCATTCCTCGGTGAGTGCTACCGTCATTCTCTTCGATACGTCTTTCATTGGAAAGGACCTCCTTGATGAGTTTGGCGTGATTAGGCATTTTTTGGAGGGCTTCCACGAATGGGATGTTGATGTCAAGCTTCTTGAGACCCTCTACAAATCTGCCCACTCTCTCTTCGTTCTTGCTGCTCACCAACCATTGAGGAAACGGTATAGGAGGTTTGTATGCCGATGGAGCAACATATGGTTTGTCTAAATCTGCTTCAACTCCTTCCATAATTGCAATCGTACCTTTACCTCTTTTCATGGACGTTCTAGCAAATTAGTCTTGCTCTTTGGAGGGCGAGCTCTCGATCATATCAGTGCTGCACACGGAAATAACGATAACGTACTCTCTCGGGTTTAAGTCGAGTTTACCGGGAAGATGTCCGGGATTCCGAGAGGATGAGGCAGTCCACTGTGCTACGAAGTTCCCTAAGCTCTTCAGATGGTTGCTCAAGGATTCCATGTGAGTTTTGAGCTCGTTGTTCGCTGTCCCCACATCCGCATTGAATTTAGCTTGAGTCGATTGTTGTTGCCTTTGCTCCTTGATAAATTCGAGCATTACAGCCTCAAGGTTTGAAGAAAGGGATTGAGGAGGTTGAGGAGCTTGCGGAACTTGCTGAGCATGGTGAAAGTGCTGGTTATCTTGCTGGTACGTTTGTTGTATTTGCTGAAATCATGTATACTTTATCGGTTGAGTCGTTCGGTATGAAAAGTTTGGGAGGTTCCTCTAATTCGGGTTGTAGGTATTCCCGAATTGTGTGTTTCCTTGCTGTTGGGTATAATTCATGTATTCCACGTTCTCTTGCAGCGTGCCTTGATAAGCCACGTGTTTTGTATCTCCGCAATTCACGCAGTACATGACATTCGCTGTATTGCTCGTTACTCTGCCCTAGTTCAGCTCATATAAACCTCGAGTTCTATTAAGCATACCTCTCGGTCTTGACCACATGGTGTGGTTCATGGCAAGGTTATCGATCAGCTCGTATGCCTCCTCCACACTCAGATCCATAAACGACCCTCTAGCAGCGATATCCAATGTCGTTCGGTGTTCGTCTGAAATTCCATCATAAAAAGTTTGGATAACATACCACTGCTTGAGACCATGGTGTGGACACATCTGTAGAAGATCCTTAAATCTACCCCACGCTTCAAACAACTTTTCTCCATCTCTGCATCTAAACGTCGTAATTTCTTCCCTCATCTGAATCGTCTTGCTCGAAGGAAAGAATCGCGAGAGGAAGAGTGTGCAGAGCTAGTCCCAAGTAGTGATTGAACCAGTGGGAAGTGATTGCAGCCATATTATCGCTCGTCCCCCAATTGAGAAGGGGAAGAGACGTGATAAGATTGCGTCCTCCGAGACTCCGTGTATTTTGAACGTACCAGAAAGCTCTAGAAAGTCTCTGAGGTGCTGATGGAGATCTTCGTGATTTCCACCCATGAATTGCTTCTGATAAAGCATGTTGATCATCGCCGGCTTAATTTCATACTGTTCTCTCATAACAGCAGGCATCCGTATGGCTGTTTGCACATTGTTCATGTTTGGCACCACGTAATCTCTGAGTCGACGTAGTGGAGGAGCATGTGGTTCTCGGGTTGAGGTGCGAGTTGCTGTTGCTACATATGCCCTAAATTACCGATAGGTAATTGAGGCTGTGCGTGTCCGTTCTGATTATCCATATCTCGTTGATTTGACGGCTTTGTGTTTCCTTCTTCCTTGCCCTTTCTCAGTTGTCTGCAAGTGCGCACGATCTCGGGGTCGATTTGGAATAGACTGGAAGCACCTTGAGATCTGGTCATAGATCAATAAAGGACAAATAAACAGAATTAAGTAGAAAGAAATGAAAGAAAATAAAACAAAAGAAAGAAAAAAAAACAAGGATGACTCTAGGCTCGAATCTAAGACGTGTTGACAATAGTCCCCGGCAATGGCGCAAAAAAATTGATGCGATTCAAAGTTAAACAAATATTAACCTAAACTACTCGCAAGTGCACGGCAGGTGTGCAGTACTCTAGGTGTCGATCCCACAGGAACTACGCAACACAAACTAAATTCAAACTATGAATCAAACTTGCAAACAACGAAGTATTGGTTTTAAGATTGAAATAACTAAAAACAATAAACTAACAAGTTCTTAGCAGTGAGACAAACGTTCTAGGAATCCAGTTTCTCAACAAGACTACCGAAACCAACAATCAACCTATCTAATCATGCAATCCCGATCAAGTTATCTAAGACAGACGATCCTAATATGATATCTACCCTCTCTCAAGGCATAAACACGTGATCTAGTCAAGTTATCCCCTACTTTCGTGGCTGACACCTTAAGCTAAATTCATAAGTTCTATGATTCATCTTTTTTACCCTCAACCGTTGCTACCCTACTTTCGTGGCCTAACTCGATTGTTTTAAACCTGATCTTCTAGGACTAGAATTCTCCTTTTGGTCCTTCTCCTAATCCCTATCACATGCATCTATTTGGACTTCGTAAATACAAGTCATTCAAGCACTCAGACAAAGAATAGATAAACGAAAACGGGAAATTGCATTCAAAGATAAATCAAAAGTTGTTCTGGGATAGCCAAGGGCTAATCCCTTCTCCTAGAACAAAACGACTACTCGCTCATGCGTTCGAAAGAAAACATAATCGAAGTAGAAAGTCTAAAGAACATAAAAAGCAAACGGAACCGAAGTCGAGTCTCCTTCTTCAATTCTCTCTCTACTCTCTCTCTTTGATCAATTCTGAAAACTCCTTCTAACTAAATCTCCCTCGACCCCTAGCTCCTCTTCTTCCTTTTCCTTCTTCTTTTCTTTCCTTTTCTCCTCGTTTTCCTTTTGGTCGTTCACTTCTTTCCTCTTTTTCGCAGCAGCCACCGTTTTACCTTTTCCGTGTGTTTTCCATTCTTGATTAAGTTGGGCAATGTTTCCATCCTTTTCTCCAGCAAAATATCTCTTATTCTTCTTCTCTAATGTCGTTTTCCTCTTTGTATATGTAACTAACAAGTTCCTTTTCGTGTTTAGACAAGTTTCCTTTTCTGGTTTTTGCAGGTGACGAACGCGACCGGCGCGGGCTAGAGTGTGTGCCCGCACGGGCTCCCTTGCTGCAACTGCACCCGCACATGCTGAAAGCCTGCCCGACCTGGGCTGAAGCTGCTGGACCAAGTGCCCTGCGGGCTGAGGAGTGCCCGCGCAGGCTGATGTTTCTGTGCCCCGCATGGGCTGTGATGGTGCTTCAAGGTCCGTGGGGGCTGAAGTCCTCCACGACCCATGCTGTTTCTCGTCGCGTTTGTTCCGTTATGATCTTTGAGTCTAATACTTTGTCCCGTGTATGTCTTTTAGCTCCAAAATGAACCAAATACGCATTAAAACATGTAAGAACACGAAAATATGAAAACGAGTAAAACAGATACAAAATCATACGTAAACATCTCTAAAATCGTGCAAAAAATACGTATGAAAATGAAATTATCACAAAGTAAATTGCAAGATGAAAATATCAACACAATTTGTGCATTTTTACAAGCGGGAAATACATCACATGCTTCTATTGGTAACAAAGTTATATTGCCTTCTTCTTTCACTGGAAGCTGGCGATATATGAAATAGAACTATTTTGATGCTATGAATTTGTGCAAACATATTAGATACTCAAATTTATTTTTAACGTTTATATATGATCCAAAATGTCAAGAGATCTAAATATTTTTAGACTCTAGGAATTTACTTCTAGAAGACCGTCTTAATATCTTGAGAATAATATTTAAAATAAAACTCAATAGCTTCCTTGAATAATTGAAGAAACAAAATCCAATCGACAAAATCTCAGTTGGTACCACAATGAAATAAACATTACTATTATTCACTTTTATTTAATGTTACTACATAGTGTTTAAATATTCAGTTGTCTACACCATTGAATTTCAAAAACAAGGGCTTCCCCATGCACACATCCTACTCTTTAAAAAAATCATTTTAATTGCCCACAATGAATGAAATAGATTCATGTAATTTCAGTGAAGATTCCAAACAAACCATCTCAGTATGAACTATATCTTGCAGTTCAAGATATCATGGTGGATAGTCCATGTGGAATAGCAAAACGGTCATCATCTTATATGGAAAAAGGAAATTTTGAAAAAAGATTTCAAAATTTTCAGTGACTTCACATACATAGATAACGATGACTATCCGATCTACAAAAGACCTGATAATACGAGATTTGTTGTAAAAATTGGAATTACATTAGATAATCGCTACATTGTACCATTCAAGGCTGATTTGCTCCTTAAATACAAAGCACGCATAAACATCGGATGGTGCAATCAAACCAAAGGTATTAAATATTTGTCAAGTATATAAATAAAGGCACATGCAAAATTACAACATATATATCAGCCTCAAATTTAACCTTAACTACATAACTAGTTAATGAAAAAAATTATGTTTATTGCAGATTTGTTTCGGGTTATAAAGCATGCTGAAGAATTTACAAATCGAAATTCATTTCTGAAGCATGGTTGTTGAACACTTAGGATCTCATTTACCCGGTGAACAGAACATCATTTTCTCAAAATATGATTCACTAACAACTATTGCATCAAAGCAACAAATTCATTGTACCATGCTAACATAGTGGTTTAAGTGCAATAGATTATATAATCATGTGAGAGATTTAACATAGACTGAATTTCCTAAAAAAATTGTTTGGAACAAAACACAGATGATATAGACCCCTAGACAATAGGGATACACATTTGGATGGTTGCATCATGTTTCACCTACTGTTGAAGAAGCTTACTATTTAAGAATGTTCCTTAACTAAATTAGAGGCCCTACTACATTTGAAATTTTAAGAACAATAAAAAATTACTCAAGACACATTCAAAGATTCATTCCGCACACTTAGTCTACTAGATGATGATAAATATATACAAATATCATTGAGAAAGCTAGCCAATGGGCATCTCCATCTTACTTATGTGTTTTGGTTGTAATGTTGCTAACTACTGAGTGTTTGACATGTTCTACATATGTATAGTTTGTTGTTTGGCAATACTTAGGAGATGATATCATGCACATGCATCGTAAAAGCTTAAATATGTCAGGTTTGTTACCTTAAGTTCCATTTTAACTACAAATAATTTAACATTATACCAATATGTATATTTGTTTTTCAGATATCAACTAATCTCAAATGATGATGATGAAAAAAATTCCCTCAATGCCATTCCCATATGATGATGATGAAAACCAATTGATTTTCAATAAATTGATTTGAAAAGAGCTTGCGTACAATTTAGCATCGACACAGTCAGAATATGAAACAAATTGACAGAAGGGCAATGCATATTTTAAAAAAAAATATAGCACAGTATATGAATCCAAGAACAAAATATTTTTTTCGTTTATGGATACAGAGGGACTGAGAAAACATTTATTTTGAAAACGTTGGCAACATGTATCAACTCTTGGACTGATATAGTTTTAAACATGGCATCAAGCTGAATTGTTCATTAATTTTACAAGATGGTTGCACAACAATTCACTATTTGCTATACCTATCGATATTAATGAATACTCAATTTATTGCATCAAACAAGTTACGAATCTTTCTAAACTAATAAAAAAACTAATTATCTTGGACAAGACACCACAAACATTGTTTTGAAACATTAGATAAATCATTAAGAGATTTTATGGCATCAGTCAACGTTTCCTTGAAAGAAAACCCATTTGGAGGAAAAATCGTTGTCTTCAACGGATATTTCAGACAAATATTTCGAGTCATCACAAAAGGTACTAGACATGACATTGTTCGTGCTATCTGCATATAGAATTATTACGAAGTGTTAAAATTAACAACAAATATGTGTTTGTCCTTGTATATGAACCATGACAACATTGAAACCACTCGAGAATTTTCGCAGTGGGTTTTGAAGTTAGGCAATGGTTCACTCAATTAACCAAACGATAGAGAGTGTTTCGTATATATTCCCGAAAAGATTTGTAAATCACAGAAAACATAACCCCGTTTAAATATCTTATAAATCATGTTTACCAAGGCTTAACAGAACAATACAATACTCTATCATATTTCCAAAAAATGTATAATACTGAATTTCTTAACCATATAAAATATCATGGTATTCCAAATCATAGCTTGCAATTGAAATTTAGAATCTTAGTGATGTTTCTTCGAAACATTGATCAAACATTAGGCCTTTATAACAACACACGATTGCAAATTACACAACTAGATAACAATATCATAGACTGAAAACTTATGACAAGCATGCATGCATGCAGGCGAAAAAGTTTAACCTCTTATAGCAACAAACTCAACAATTATATTTTGTTTAAAAAAAACAATTTCTTATTGCTCTCTATTTTGCAATGACAATCAATAAAAGTCACAGACAAAACTTAGAAAGAATTGATATATAATTGTCAAGACCAGTTTTTATATATGACCAATTATATGTTACATTTTCAAGAATAAAAATAAGAGAAGGTTTTAAAAAATGGATTCTTAACGATGAAAAAAAACAGAAAAAAGAACACTTACCGTCGTCTTAAAAAAAATCACTATGATACACTTCGGTCACTATAAATATATTATTTTCAAAATTTTACGAAAAAAAATTTATGCTTGAATTAAAAATATATTCTTATTATGATGAGAAATACAACGATATCACTAAAACACTAAAAAAAATTGTTACGCGCGCTATACACAAGTTTCAACCGGGAGAATATCAGAAATGCTCTCTTAGGGGTAAAACACTTCAAAACTACCCTCCTAAATCTGATGGAAAAAAATTGGAGAAAAGACATATGTGCCCTTAATGAAAAACACATACAAAGGAGGGAAAGACAAATAAGAGAAGAGGGAAAACGAAAATTGAGAGGAGAGAAACAAAGTAGAGAGCTATTTCCTTTCATTTTCGAGTGTTTCTCTTCTATTTTCGAACGGTTTCCTTCAATTTTTGAGTGATTGCTTTCCATTCTCGAGTGATTTCCTTCTATTTCGAGCGGTTTGTAGCAATTTTCGAGCGATTTCCAACAATGTTTAAGTCATTTTGAGTGATTTCCAGCGTTTTTAGCTATTTCCGGTGATTTTTGGCGATTTCCGGCGATTTGTAGGTGAGTCAGCGATTTCGACCGTTTTCCGGTGATTTCTGGCAATTTCGAGCGATTTCTGACAGTTTCCGGCGATTTCTGGCAGTTTCCGGCGATTTCTGGCAGTTTCCGGCGGTCGCACTGGGTCACAGGGTCGAACAGGGTCACAGGATCGAACTGGGTCGCACAGGGTCGCTGGGTCGAACTGGGTCGCAGGGTCGAACAGGATCGTTGGGTCGTAGGGTCGACTGGGTTGGACTGGGTCGCAGGGTCGGACAGGATCGCTGGGTCGCAGGGTCAGACTGGGTCGGTGGGTCGGACTGGGTCGGTGGATCGGACTAGGTCGCAGGGTCGGACTGGGTCGGTGGGTCGGACTGGGTCGCTGGGTCGCAGGATTACAAGGTCGTACTGGGTCACTGGGTCGCAGGCTCAAACTGGATCAAACTGGATAGAAGGGTCGCAAGAGGTATTTTAGAAATTTTAGCATTTATAAGAGTATTTTTGAAACGAAATCTTTTTTTTTTTCAGGAAGGATATTTTTTAAAATCTTTTAGTTTTATAAGATATTTTTGAAGTTATCCCGTTCCAACCTAATGTATATATATATATGGATGTATTATATTATAATAATATACTGAAAATGGTGGAACAAAAAAGAAACATCACCTGCTTCTTTGTCGGTTTCTTCCTAACGTGCTGCGCCACCAAAAGGGAATAGAAGAAACATAATGTTAGAATAGTAATAATAATATATGGGAAAAATAATGAAATCTATTTTATTATAAAAATTTTAATTATTAAATTTTCAAATAATTTTGATTAAAATATACTGTAAATAAAAAAATGAATATTTTATTGTGGAATAAATAAATAAACAAATAATTTGAAATAAATGTATTTTTGTCACATTTATATAAATATATTTATTTTATTATTCAATATCACGTATATCCTTGACGTCATATAGAAGGATATCCGATAAAATTCAAACATTTTATAATTTTCAGACATTTTTTACAATTATATCCATGTTTATGACAAAATAAAGATATTTTAGAGTTTTTTAGATATTTTTTATGATAGCATATAAATTTGAAGCCCATATATTTTTTATAATTTTCCATTTTGATATAATTAAAATTTAAATGTGGAAAATTAATTTTTCTGTATTTTTTTCTTTTTTTATTTTTAATGCATTCTGTAATTTGTTATATATACCGTGTTAGAGTATTTTGATCTTATTTTGATTGTTGAAATTTCATATTTGAATAGATCAAAATTGATTAAGTCAAAAGAGCTAAAAACGTAGAGTTTGTTAGAAAAAATCAAGGAGCTAAAAATATGGAAGTTGTTAGAAAAAAACAAGGAGCACAAAATTGGAACAAACACATCAAGGAGATCTATTTAAGGAGTGTTGGTCCGATTTAGCTGATTTGAGAGTGCATCAATGACAAAGAGAGAAGTGGAGCCGAAAATCATGAAACTAAAATAGAGTTTTCGTATACACTTTGCGAAGTGTTTTTGTTTATACAAATCATAGAGTGTTCGTCTAGGATTTGTGGGGGAGTAGCTTGCGAGTCATTCTATAAAGTTATTGTGAGAATAGCCTTAGGCTGTCACACATGCGTGTGTGAAGCTCGGGATTTAGAATTCGGGTTCAAGGCGAGTTAGAGTCTCAGAGTGTGTCTGAATCTGTTTCCAGATGTGTCTGATATACCGATTGAATCGAATAGAAAATCTTTTGGAGTTTTAAAACTCCACCAAATTACATTGGCCATCTAATTATAAAATATATGGTAATAAAGGGAGAGATTCACATTTTCACTCTTGCTTTAATTGATTCACCTTCGTATCGCTCTATTTTTCTTTTAATACTTATTATGGATACAATAACTGTTTTCCTAAAACGTGTTGATTAATATATATAATAATTTAAGTTTTTTAATTTATGAATTATATATATATACACTGCAAAATTTTCATTTTTTTATACTACATTTATTCAAACCAAATTTTAACTTAAATCTGTTACATGTATCCGATCACCGTTTTAGATTGGATATTAAAATGTGGATTTGAAATAAATGTATAATCCATTTAAAACAATAAGAAATTATAAGAAAAAAGAATATTTGTATAATGTTTTATTCAAATTATATTACAAACTCATGTTCTTTAGCATTAACATAAAGTTATAATATCATGAAACTAAAAAAACAGTTTTGTTAATTACAGCACCACTTATTTTGCTTTCTAACAGAAGGTGCAGTGCAACATCCTTAAAGTAAAAAACAAAAAAACATAGTCAAACCGAGACCAAACATTGCAATCAAATCTAATTGATTTATCTGATACCTTTTCATCATCATCATCATGCCATCATGATCACTATCATGATCATGAACCTAGTAACTATCGAGATCCATGTACTCTTCCCAGTAACTCTCAATATCTTCAAAAGATCCTTTAATGTACGAGTTCCTATCATTAACCATCGTCAAGTCGATTTCGTACAGTCCATCATCTTCTAACATCTTCGTTAACTCATTCATAAATCCTCCGTTCTCAACATTAGAGTTATCTCCCATGAGATCTTCATCATTAGATATACCATTCAGAAACCTGTTAAATCCGTTGTCATTGTACTCATTCCCACTCGAAACACCGTTGACGGACGCTGAAGAATCTGAGAAGGTGGACGTGGATGTGGACGTGGACGAGGGGCGACATTCGCCGTCGAATTGGAGCCTAGTGATGTTATTGAGAATATTTGAAGATGATGTAGAAGAACTAGTCGATCTTTCATATTTAATATTGTTGTCTTCGTTGTTGTTGGCGAAGATGTTTCGTGTGCCACTACCACCTTCGATGATTTCGGTCAAAACACTTTGGTTGACTCTTCGAGCGAATTTGTTGGCAACTTTGTTAAGAAACTTGGCGGAGAGAGACAATGGCGGCTTTTGATGTTCAAGATCTTGTCCCTGACTTTTCTCCTCCGCCGTCTCCTGACCGTCTTTCTCGAATTTCCGGTCGGATTCGGTGTCTGATTTTTCCGATATCGGCTTCTGGGTTAAAGGGTTAATACCTTTCTTGATCAAACGTTTCTTGATGTGTGTGTTCCAATAGTTTTTAATCTCATTATCTGTTCTTCCAGGTAATCTCCGAGCTATAGCCGACCATCTACATATGAAAAAAGAGAAATATAATACGGAAAAAATGGTAATGCATTTTCACCACATATATAATATATAATGAATGATTTGAACAATAAATCAATTAAACTCACTTGTTTCCATGAGTGGCATGGAGTCTTATGATGATTTCTTCGTCCTCTTCACTAAACTCTCCTCTCTTAATGTCGGGTCGAAGGTAATTTGCCCATCTAAGTCTGCAGCTTTTTCCACACCTCTTGAGACCTAAATCATCAAACAATCGATATATTAAAAAAAATAGATTATTATTATTATTGTTATTGTTATTATTATTATTATAATTAATGTATTACAAAAAAAGAACAAAGAACAAATTAGATATGGAATTTTCAAATACCAGCTTTTTCTGGGAGAGTTCTCCAGCCGCCTTCGCCATGTTCATTGACGTAAGCTATGAGTTTCTGATCTTCTTCAGGAGTCCATGCTCCTTTCTTCAATCCTTCTGCTTTGCAACATGGAGTCCTCACCATTTTTTTCTGAAATTTCGACGAATTTTTTCACTTCGATTTCCGCTTATTCGATCGATATACCGATCTGAAGAACAGAACGTTTTCTCTGTTTCGATCCGTGGCGATTGGTGTTTTTGACGATATGTGGGTTTTCAAGAACGGTTTTGAGCCATATGTGACCAAAGAAATGGCTCAAAGAGAACTATAAAACACAAAAAGAGCAAAAGACAAAAGTGATGAACTCGAATTGGGTAGGGGGAAAAAAGTGTTTTGAGCTTACAAGAATAAGATCGATCGTCTTATTAGCACCAATAAACACCGAAAAATACGTCGTATGGACATTTCCTTTGCATAGATTCGAAATCGATAACGTTAACGGTAGCAGTACCTAATGGTCACGATTAGATTGAATAACGAAAATGGTTTTAGTTTATGTGTGATTTAGAAGAGAGTTATGAACAAAAAGGAAGAGAGAACCTTTCAAAAGAAAGAGCTTCACTTTGCGAGTGAGAAATTAAACGATTGTGGTGAGCTTTATTTATGTGTGGAATCGCCCGACGGCGTGGGTTTTAGTGTCTGACAGGTGGAGTGATTTGATTGGTTCATATCCTCTAATTTAGTTTGTCAGTGCGGGTGGGGATAGCGTCCGTGAACATTTATCACCCTTTCCAAGTAATAGTAATTAATAATTATATATTTTAAGACTTTTGCTTTTGAAAAAAAAAGACTTTGCTATATTTTCGAAATTTATTATAACGTCTTTCGCAAGCGGCTGCTATTTCTTAATTAAAAATTTTTCGAATTTCGGAATTTTGTTAAACTCGTTTCATATTTCGAAATTTTTATTGTATATATCCAACCATTTTATGCCATCTATAACACTAGTACTTATCTCTTATAATCCAATCTTTTCTAGTAATTTTAACAAAATTATTTTGTGCAAAGGATGGCCACTTGTAATAAAATACAACTCACTACCCAAATTATATATAGATAGATATAAATAGATAATAATTCCAGTATAGGAGGATGCAAAACAAGAAAAGTTTAATTATATAACAATCATGAATGGATTTGCAGTATAAACAATAAAATATTAGTTATATAAAACAAATAAAAGGAAACAAAATCTCTAAAAAATAGCTATCCATTGAGATGGAATAAGAAAAATATACCACTTAAAAAAAGGTAATGGGTTTTAGATATATTTTAAATATCTATTTAATATAATAATAGAAAATTCCGGCTTCTTTGAAGATTCTTCAAGCATAAAACGAACACGTAATATCATCCACTTTTTTTTTTCCAAATTTATATTTATTCTAATATATCCAAAATCTTTAAAAAATTTATAAATAATTTGTTAGGAATATTTTTCTTCGGTCTTAAGATATTTTGTTGTAATAAGAGGTTTGACGACTAATTTTCTCTCATTCACCAAAAGGAATTACAAGCAAATATATACAAATTCATCAGTTTAACCTAATGACGAGAAATAGGAAACAACCATAAATAGAAAGATACATCAAATCCCGTAATTGGGTACACAAATATGTGAATCCCATGAATGTCTCCATAATACCCCCTCAAGTTGGTGTGTATAGATCAAGAACACCCAACTTGCCCAAGAAACCATCGAATTCCTTCTTCCCAAGAGCCTTCGTGAAAATGTCCGCTAGTTGCGTCGTTGTTGTTACGTGTCGTGTAGAAATGAGACCTTCGAGAACAGCATCACGAACAAAATGACAGTCCACCTCGATGTGTTTAGTACGCTCGTGGAAAACCGGGTTGGCCGTGATGTGAAGTGCAGCTTGACTATCGCAATACAACCGCATCGGAGAAGAATGAGAAACACCCATGTCGGCCAAGAGAGATCTGAGCCAAACAAGTTCACACGTAGTCATGGCCATGGCTCGGTATTCGGCTTCTGCGGAAGAGCGAGAAACAATATGTTGTTTCTTAGTCTTCCACGAAATCGGAGAATAGCCAAGTTGAATGAACCACCCTGTCAAAGAACGTCGACTTAACGGACAACCTGCCCAATCAGAATCACACCAAGCATGAATTTGTAGGTCAGAATCCGATCGTAGTAGAATACCTTGGCCGGGGTTCCCTTTAAGATAGCGAACAACGCGCAAAGCCGCTTCCCAATGTTCTTTGCGAGGAGCTTGCATGAATTGAGATAAAATGTGAACCGAATAAGCCAATTCGGGTCGTGTCACAGCCAAATATATAAGCCTGCCTACAAG
>CM071869.1:23551981-23573087 GCA_036759665.1 Gynandropsis gynandra | reverse complement strand
CCCCCATGCCCAAGAATGTGCAAGAGCGTTTGAATCCAATTTGAAGATCTCTATCAATTTATGGGTGGAAACCATGAAGATCCCCATCACCACCTTAGGGATTTCCTAGAGCTTTTTGGGACATTCAAGATAACTAGAGTCTTAGAGGATGCAATTTTGTTGCGTCTCTTCCCCTTCTCAATCGGAGGGTGCCCAAAAACATGACTACAATCTATTCCCGGGGGTTCCATCACTACCTGGGACCATCTCTGTACTTTGTTTCTATTATGGTTCTTCTCCCCGAGCAAGACAATTCAGATAAGGGGAGAAATTATGACATTCAAATGCAGAGAATGGGAGACTTTATTTGAGCTTGGGGAATGTTAAAGGACCTACTATAGATGTGCCCACACCCTTTTCTAGAGTAGTGGTACGTAATTCTGACTTTGTACAATGGGATCTCAGATGAGCACATAACAACGTTGGAAAATACTGCTAAAGGATCATTCATGGATCAGAGTGTAGAGGAGTCATATGAGTTGATCGATAACCTTGCCATAAACCATAGTATGACGTCCAAACCGAGGGGTATGCCAAACAAGATAAGGAGTCTCTACGAGGTGAACCATAGCAGAGTAATGGGGAATGCAAATGCCATGTACTATGTAAATTATGGAGATACGGAGCATGTAGCGTATCAATGCACAATGCAAGAGGATATGGAGCAGATGAGTTATGCCCAGTAGCAGGGAAATATGCAATTCGAGAACACTTACAACTCGAACTGGAGGAACCACCTGAACTTCTCTTACCAGACGACTCAACAGGTTAAGTTCTCGAGTTTTCAGTAGAAGCCGCAAAGTATGCATCCATACCAACAGGTACTCAACAATTCCAGCAAGCTCCTCAACCCCTCAGGCTCCTTTATCAAGCCTTAAGGCGGTAATGCTCGAGTTCATCAAGACTTAAGCCAAACTGAATGCATATATGGGGGCAGTGATTAATGAGCTCAAAACTCAGATGGGGGCAGATATGGGGGCAGCGATTAACGAGCTCAAAACTTAGATGGAATATGTGAGCACACATGTGAAGATGCTAGAGAATTCCATAGCGCAACAGACTGCCTCATCCTCTCGTAATCCCGGTTCACTCCCTGGGAAGTCTGATCAACTCGAGAGAACACGTGAATGTTGTTACATTGTGTAGCGGGAATGTGTTTGAGAATCCACCCCCCCCCCCCCCCCCCCAAAGGGCATTACATTGTGTAGCGGGAATGTGTTTGAGAATCCACCCCCCCCCCGCCGCAAAGAGCAAGAGAAAGCTGCTGGAAAATCTATGGATAAGGGTAAAGGCATCGCGATCATGGAAGGTTCTAAACCGGATCTAGAAAAGTCGTATGTTGCTCCACCGGCATACAAACCTCGTATACCGTTTCCTCAACGGTTGGTGAGCAACAAGAATGAAGAGAGATATGAAAGCTTTGTAGAGATATCGTTTGTGGAAGCTCTCTAACAAATGCCTACATATGGCAAATTCCTCAAGGAGATTCTCTCCAACAAAAGGCGCATTGAAGAGAATGAGACGGTAGCACTCACCGAGGAATGCAGCGCCATTCTCCAAAACAAGCTACCCCAAAGTTGAAGGACCACGAAAGCTTCTCCATTCCATGCACCATAGGGGACATCGATATTGACAAGGTTCTGTGTGATTTAGGAGCAAGCGTAGCCTCATGCCACATTCGGTCTACAAGGGGATGAAATTCAGAGAGCTCAAGCCTACCAAGATATCTCTACAACTAGCAGATCGTTAGGTAAGGTATCTGGTGGGTATTGTTGAGAACATATCCACCAAAGTAGGTAATTTTTGTATACCTGCAGATTTCGTTGCATTAGACATAAAAGAAGATGCTAGGGTGCCTATTGTTTTGGGTAGACCTTACGTGTCGGAGACGAGAAGATAGAGTTCAACTTGTCCAGCTCTATGAACGGACCCTCCATCACGAAATCTTGTTTTAAAGTTGACTTGTTAGAAGACTTGGCGAATGACACGCTTAATCGGGTAAGTATCTCTGACTCTTTTGAGAGATGCTAGACAGGTTTGCAGGGACACAGACAAAGAAGCTGAGGTCTATGCAAAATTCATGAGTGCCATTGAGGCACTACGGGAAGCCCCACACGAGAAGATTCCGCGCGAAATGCATGCTGATTTTGCAGTGGAGAAGGCACCTAAACTCGAGCTAAAACCTCTCCCTCCTTCGCTTTGATATGAGTATCTTGGATGCAATGAAAGATACCCTATTATTGTGAAAGCTAACTTGAGTGCAGATGAGACGCGAAAGCTACTCGCTTGCCGAAGGAAGCATAGAGAGTGACCGGATACACCATCGACGACATCAAGGGACTGATCCCTTCATTATGCATGCACAAAATTCTCATAGAGGATGGCCACAAAGCCTCTATCGAAGCTCAAAGGAGGCTGAAACCAAATTTTAAAGAGGTAGTGAATAAGGAGATCCTAAAGTAGTCATTAGTGATGGAGGCTCGCATTTTATTTCTAGATAATTTAAGGCCTTCCTTAAGAAGTATGGTGTGAAGCATAAGGTAGCTACACCATACCACCCGCACACTAGTGGACAGGTTGAGGTTTCAAATAGGGAGATCAAGAGGATGCTAGAGAAAACCGTGTCTAGGTCCCGTAGAGATTGGTCAATGAAGTTAGATGATGCATTATGGGCTTATAGGACTGCGTTTAAGACTCCCATTGGTATGACTCCTTTTCATCTTTTTTATGGAAAGTCTTGCCACCTCCCCGTCGAGCTAGAGCACCACGCCTGTTAGGCAAACGAAGCTCCTTAATTTTGATCTTAAGAGTGTAGATGAGAAACGACTTTTGCAAGTAAATGTGCTAGACAAGCTTCGAATCAAGGCCTATGAGAACTCTAAGATCTACAAGGAGCATGCTAAGAGATGGCACGAAAAGAAGATCCTCCCTCATGACTTTCAACCAGGTGATTTGGTTCTGCTCTTTAACTCTCGTCTTAAGCTTTTCCCAGGCAAACTACGGTCCTATTGGTTTGGTCCTTTCCAGCTACGAGAGGTATTCTTGCATGGAGTAGTGGAGCTATGGAGCGAGACGCGTGGAACGTTCAAGCTAATGGTCAAAGACTAAAACTTTACCAAGTTGCTCAACCGATCGAAAGCGGAAAATCCATTTTCCTTTCCGATCCACCCGTCGCGAACGCATGAGGCATGGAGACGTCAAGCTTAAGGACGTTAAATAAGCGCTTTCTGGTAGGCAATCCAACATTTTCTTTTCTCATTTTCGTAGCTCTTTAGTTTAGAACTTAGATTTTTGAAAAAAAAAAACAAAACAAAAACGTGATCATACTTCTCTTATACTCCCTCAGAGCTTCATGTTGAGGACGCCATTCGATTCAAGTCTCGGGGAGCAGCTCATGTTTGTCAAGTGATTTTGTTTCATTTTTCTTTTACTTTTTCTCAAGGTTTAAGAAAGCGCTAAGCGCTAGGCGGGCGAACACCTAACGCCTAGCGCCCAGAGCTAGGCGAGCAGCTAGGCGGATATATATTATTTAATATAATTGTAATCTAAATATTTAATTCAAAATATTTATAATTAAATAAAAATACACGTATAAATAAATTATTTTAGTATTTATAAAAATATTTATAAATTTTAAATTCATAATATAAAACTTACAACGAAAAACAACATCATAAAAAACGAAATACAAAAACGAACATCAAGTGAGGACGATGTTAGACCAATGCAAGGGCAAAGGTAAAGGCGAATCCGAGAGATGAAGTTGGTGATGGAGATGTAATAAAGACGAAGATGAGAAATAAAGGTAATGACAAGAGATGAAAGCAATGATACCATACGAGAGGCGATGGTGGATAAGAAAACAAGGATGAAGTCAATAGACGAGAGACTATGCAATAGATATAAACAAACAAATGCAATGATGAAAGTAAAGGCGGTAAAAGACAAATGCGTGGATAGTATCATTGTTAGTTTTTTGAAGTACCAAAACAACATCGTTTTGGCGTCACCTCTTTTTAGAAAAAAAGACCGCCTAGAGATTAGTCGGCGGTCAGGGCTGCTCAGCGCCTAGGCAGATGCCTAGAGTGCTTTTTAGAACATTATTTTTTCTCTTTGATTTCGTAGTTTTTTAGCTTAGTTTTAGTTTGATTTTATTTTGTTGAGTTAGAGTTGTCTGATGTCATGTGGATCTCAAGTAATAAATTAACTAGACCGACGTTTCCGTGAGAATACGGATCGTGTAGTACCAGGTTCAAACACTGGGGAACCAATGCAACTATAGAATTATTTAACTAATGAATAGGACGAGTATAAGTGAATCGGTGGAATGCAAAGTAATGACTAAAAACATTAATGGGATAAATTCAATACGCTAAACATCACAAGTTTCGAAAAGTGCATAATAATGCAATGAAGTGCTATTAAAGATCATGGTTATAGATATTATCACAAATTCAGGGAATTCAATCACTACCCTAGGGAACGACTCTCCCGATGCCTAATCCCATTGTCTAGCATGCGTACTACCAATATACCAATTGTGCAATAAACATACTAAATGCATTAAGATAGCTATCTTAATCCCTGAGTTCAATCGACCGACCGATCAAAGTTTTAAATCGATTAAAAGCCCAAATCATGGCTAGGTTCCAAAATCTAATCTACCTCTCGATCAGACTTTTAAAATCATTCATTCAAGTGATCAGCAAGAATAAAATCATTAGAGGCAACCAATCAATCTGAAAATGATCAAATCTTATAACCGAGCATTAAGCACCAGCCTTCATTACATATTGGCAAAACTCTAACCCGTGGCAACAGATCTTCTCATACATAGTTTCAGAAAACAAAACAAGAATGATATCTATCTTAGCCATAGTTACAGAGAGAGATCCTTCCCTATTCTAATACTGTAGCCTTCGGCAGCTCCTCCACGTTTCGAGTTCGTCTCCCCTTCTCTAGCTTTCTCCAGCCTTCTGCTCCGTCTGTCCGTCTGTGAATTTGCCTCCTTCGGTCCAAAACTGGCCTGCTTCACTCGACTACAAAACTCCCTTTGTCTTCTTTGTGCTTGTTTCCTCTTCTCTCCCAAGCAGCTTGCACGAGTTTCCTTTTCTCCCCTCTTATCCTTTTTGGTCGGCTTCCTTTTTTCCTTTCTCCGTGTGTTTCCATTTCTTGTAGGCAACGGCCCACGGTTTCCATTTTGTGCAAGCCATACGTTTCAATTTCTCGTAAGCAGCGGCCTACGGTTTCCGTTTTCTTTTCGGTTTCTAATTTGTGCAAGTAGCAGCCTAGTTTCCATTTTCTGTCTGGCACGCGTCCCGCACGGGTTAAGTGGCCACCCCGGACGGGCTCATTTCGATTTGATTATTCGTGTGAGCTTGGAGGGTGTCTTCCCTAGCCTGCACGGCGCATGGCTGTAACAACTTCCTTAGAAGTTCTCCAATGGGGAATTTGTATAGAAAAGGACCCCAAGTTGAGTTCAGTAGCAAGCAAAACACAGAGGAGAACCCTAGGAGGGTACACAACATCCATCCATCCATTCTAGAGCCCTCTTTGACGGGAGACACAACAAGATGTCAAGAATTGATTCAGGATCATCACTCGTTTGATATTTCTATGCTCCTTACTCTACTGTTTCGTTTATGATGTTTAGACTCATGATTGAGTAGTATATTTGTTCTAGGAGAAGGGATTAGCCCATGGCTATCCCGGAGCCTTCGTTGATTTATTTATGAATGCATCTCCCCGTTTCGTTTATCTATTCTTTGTCTGAGCGCTTATAAGTCTTGTGTTTACAAAGACCACGTAAGTGCATGTGTTATAGATTAGGAGAAGGACTGAAAGGTGAATTCTAGTCCTAGAAGATCAGGCTTAGAAAACCCGAGACTAGGTTACGAAAGTAGGATAGTGACGGTTGAGGGTTGAATCGGGTGAATCATGAATCGTAATGGGGTTTCGTTGGGGTGTCAGCCACGAAAGTAGGGGATGACTCAATCTATCCACGTTCATATGCCTTGAGAGAGGGTAGGTTCTACATTAGGAGCGTCCACCTTAGATATCTTGATAGGGAATGCACGATTAGATAGATCGGAGATAGGTTTCAGAGGCTATGCGGTGAAACCGGATTCTAGGATGTTTATCTCTTTGTTTAGAACTCATATATCTATTGCATCATCATCATACTTGCATCTTATCATCCTTATTCCTTCGTAGCAAGCATTGATTCGAATTTGATTTATAGACCGTGTTACATTAGTCCTCGTGGGATCGACAGCTTAATTACTATAAACGTGTCGTGCACTTGCGAATAGTTTAGGTTAACTTGTTTAACTTGACACACATCAAGTTTTTGGAACTTATTTAACTTGACATGCATCAAGTTTTTGGTGCTGTTTCCGGGGACTAATTGTCAACACGCCTTAGTTTCAGATTTAGAGTCATACTTGTTTTTGTTTTTCTTTTCTTTTTCGTTTCTTTCTACTAATTCTTTTTACTTGTCTTTCGTAGGTGCGTGACCCGATCTCAAGGTAATTCGAATTTGCATCGAATCGACCCTGAGATTGAGAGAACGATTAATAAGTGAAAGAAGGGCAAGGGAGAAGAAAGAGTAGACACAACCAATCCATGAGCAATGGAAAACCGTAATGATGTATTGGATGGTCATGGACAGCCGCAATTACCCGTCGGTAATGTGGTACCATTACAACAACCGTAGGCACCTCCACCATGCTGTCTCCATGATTACGTGGTGCCAAACATGAGCAACGTACAAACTGCAATAAGGTTGTCTGCTGTTAAGAGGGAACAATTCGAGATCAAACTCGCGATGATCAACATGTTATACCAAAAACAATTTATGAGCGGAAATCTCGAAGATCCTCATCAACATCTACGAGACTTCTTAGAGATTTCAAGCACATTCAAAATTCATGGAGTCTCGGAAGATGCGATCTTGCTACGCCCCTGGCCCCCTCTCAATTGGGGGATGGGTAAAAAAAAATTCGTACAATCTCTTCCCGCTGGTTCGATCACTACATGGGACCATCTTTGCATGGCATTTTTATCACGGTTCTTCCCTCCGAGCAAGACAATCCAAATGCGAGGAGAAATCACTATGTTTAGAAGCCGAGAGGGAGAGACATTATTTGAAGCATGGGGAAGATTCAAGGACCTTTTGCAAATGTGTCCTCATCACGGTCTAGAGCAGTGGTACGTGATCCAAAAATTCTACAATGGGATCACGTATGAGCATAGAACGACGTTAGACAATGTTGCTCGAGGATCATTCATGGACTTAAGCGTAGAAGAAGCATACAAGCTTATCGACTATCTTTCCATGAACCACACCATGTGGTCTACACCAAGAAGTATGCCAAACAAGACACAAGGTCTTTATAAAGTTGATCAAGGAAGAGCGATGGGAAATGCAGTGAATGCCATATATTGTGCAAATTGTGGAGAGATGGATCATATGGCTTACCAATGCACAATACAAGAAGGCATGGAATAGATGAACTATGCCCAGCAGCAAGGCAACACACAACTCGGGAACACGTACAACCCGAATTTGAGGAACCACCCAAATCTTTCGAATCGAACGAACCAACCAATGAAGTATTCGAGATTCCAACAAAAGCAGCAGCCATACCAGCAACCGCAACAATTCCAGCAAGTCCAGCACGCTCCTCAACCAACTCAATCTCCTTCGTCAAGTCTTGAGGCGGTGATGCTCGAGTTCATCAAGAAACAACAATCAACTCAAGAAAAATTCAATGCGGAAATAGGAGCAGTGATGAATGAACTTAAAACTCGAATGGACTCCTTAAGCACACATGAAGTAGGGACTGCAATCAGTGAGCTCAAAGCTCAAATGGACTCCTTGAGCACGCATGTGAAGATGCTAAAAACTCCATTGCGCACCAAGATGCATCTTCCTCTCGAAATCGCGGGATGCTAACCGGAAAGCCCAATCTCAACCCAAGAGAGCACGTAAACGCCATCACATTGTGCATCGCAGATACGATCAAGAATCCGCCCTCCAAATCGTGAGAGAACGTTGCTAGACATTTAGTGGACAAAGGAGAGGGCGGAATTGTGATCATGGAAGGGTATGAGCCTGATTAAGATATTGCTCCATCAGCATACGAACCTCCTGTACCATTTCCTGGACGCTTGGTCAGCAACAAGAATCAAGAGAGCGTGACCAAATTCTTCTGTTGCCTCAAGCAGCTCAAAATCAACATGTCGTTCGTGGAAGCGCACCTAAAGATTCCTAATCGAGCAAATTATCTTAAGGAGTATCTTTCTAAGGATAAGCATAACAAAAAGAGTGAGACAGTAGCACTTAACTAGGAATGCAACGCCATTCTCCAAACAAGCTGCCCCCAAAGTTGAAGGACCCCAAAAGCTTCTCCATCCCATGCACCATAGGAGACATTGAAATCGACAAAGCTTTATGCGATTTGGGAGCAGGCATGAGCATAATGCCACATTCGGTCTATAAGAGGGTGAACTTTGGGAATATCAAGTCTACCAAGATGTGTCTACGACTAGCGGATCGTTTGGTAAGGTATCCGGTGGGAATTGTTAAAAACGTTCCCACCAAGGTAGATAGTACTTGCATTCCCACTGATTTTGTTGTACTCGATATCGAGGAAGATGCTAATGCAGGTGCCAAGATAGATGTACAGCAAGGGAATCTCTCTCTACATATCGGTGACGAGAAGATTGAATTCCATTTGTTCAGCCCTAAGGAGTCATGTTATAGAGTTCATGTGTTACATGAGTCAGAGAATGACACGTTTGATCGAGTAAGTATTTCCGATCCTTTTGAGAGAGGGCTAACAAAAGTTTGCAATGCTGCAGGACTTACCAATGAAGAAGCCAAGATCTACACGAAATTTGTGAGTGCCATTGAGGCACTGTAAGATGCTCCACGTGAGAAGATTCCGCACGAAATGCTCATTGATTTTGCGGTAGAGAAGGCGTCTAAGCTTCAGCTTGAACCGCTTCCCTCTTCTTTTTGGCATGAGATGCGGAAGCCACCCATTCGTCTCAAGAAGCATAGGAGAGTGAGCCCTTCAATATGTATGCGCTGGGTGCCTAAAGAGGACAGTCGCGAAACATTCATCAATGATCAAAGGAGGCTGCACCAATGTTTGGAAGAGAAAGGAGCGGCGAAGGCAATGCGCTATGAGAAAGGCAACCGAGCTGAAAGATGGCACGATACAAAGACCATACATCATGACTTTGGACCAAGTGATTTTGTTCTACTTTTCGACTCTCGTTTGAATTCTTTTCCGGGCAGATTATGTTCCCATTGGTGCTGGTCCATTTCAGGTACGAGAAGTCTTCATACATGGAGAGGTAGAACTATGGAGCGATTCGAGCGGAACGTTTACAGCAAATGGGCAGCACTTTAAGCTACATCAAGCCACTCCACCGATCGAAAGTGGAAACTCCCTCTCCCTATTCCATCCACCATCGCGTGCACATGAAGCATGGAGATGTCAAGCTTAACGACGCTAAACAAGCGCTTTCTGGGAGGCAACCCATCATTTGTGTTCTTTTGTTTCATATTTTGGACTTGGTTTATTTTGAAAAACATAAAAAATAAAAAAACATAAAAAGAAGAAGACCTACAACCGTGGTTTCCCCTTCCTATCCTCCATCAGAGCTTCACCGTCGAGGACGTCGTTCAATTCAAGTCTGGGGGGAGTGGCTCACGTTTATCTGGTGACTTCGTTTTATCTTCTTTTATTTTGTAGTTCTTAGGTTAGTTTTAGTTGTTTTAAAGTTAGAGTCATCGCAGGCACTTGTTCGGTGCCATGTTTTGAGATGAACCTTGAACCTAGGATACTTAAGAAGTTGGCCTTTTCCATGATATCTTGCATGTTAAGAGCTTATTAGTTGGTTGAGGAACGAGCGGGTCGTAAGTCTTTGGGAATCCTAGTGTTCTTTATGGGAAGTTTAGACGAGTTTGATAGGTTAGTTTCTTGTCCATTCTCTCTATCTAAATGATTATACTTCATATTGGCAATGCTTTATTTGTTTCTCACGAGGATGATTTGATCGCATGAGTTGAGCTTGTTTTGCAGAAAATAAGAGCGCACACTAAAAGTCCGCTATCGATAGAAGTAAAGCCTAAAAAGCATGATCTAAAATCGATATGAGTACATCAACCTTGATACTTTTTTGATGGTTCGGGTCTAAATGGTGGGTTGGCGATCATCTTTCTACGTCCTAAGAGCAAGGCGCATAAAAACGCCATCTACTCCGTTGCACTCTTGAACGAGATGCAAGAGTATACCGTCATCGGTAGCTTGGGTCTAAGTAGAAGCTGAATCCCTTCAAATCCGACGTCCTAGAAGCATAGTGTGTTCACGATATCAATAAAAGAATAATTAAGAAAATAAAGAAAAAAATGGAATGAAAGAATAAAGAAGCTCGAGAATAAAACAAGTATCCTCTTTGATTATATGATTAGCATTTGTTTGAAGTTTCATTTGGTAGGGTGAGTTGCAGTTTCTCACTAAGCTCGTCTTTGATTTGCTTTAGCCATGGTGAACCTAAGATGAAGACTGAAAGTTATTACGCCAAAATTTGCTCTAACTCGTTTGTTGATCGATTAGATTTGGTTTAGCGGTGTTTCTAGGGGAAAGGGAAATTCTTGACTTTTATATCTCCAATGTGTTCCACGTTTACGTTTGTTTAGCGACAAACAAACATTCAAGTCTGGGGGATTTTGATCATCTCGATTTCGTACACGATTCTCGCATGATTTTAGATATGTTTATTACGATAGTTGCGATGTTTAAGTGTGATTTTGTATCCTTTTTAGTTGTTTTCGTGTTTTCATATTCTGATAGGTTTAATGTGTATTTGGTTCGTTTCGGAGGCAAAGAAAACACATGGGACAAAGTACGAGCATTGAAGATCATAATGGAAACAAACTAAACGAGAAACAGGCATGGAATGCGGTACGACATGAGGAGACAAGTCCTCACTCGGGGTGGTTTCCTTAGCCTGCTCGGGTTGAACATCCAGCAGCACTTGCCCGAGTCATGCTCAACTTCAGCACGTGCAGATTGAGCTTTAAGAGGAGCCCATGCAAGGTGTCTTCCCTAGCCCGTACAGGGTGGTTATCCAGCACAAAATGCCCGAGTCGTGCTCACTTGTAGCACGCGCGGGGTATGGAGAAAATGGGCAGCCCGCGCAGATTGCCTCCATGGCCCGCTTGGAGCACGCCTGTAACAACTTCCCTAGAAGTTCTCCAATGAGGAATTTGTATAAAAAGGGACCCAAAATTGAGTTCAGTAGCAAGCAGAACACAAAGGAGAACCCTAGGAGGGTATACAACATCCATCCATCCATTAAAGAGCCCTCTTTGACGGGAGACACAACAAGGGGTCGGGAATTGATTCAGGATCATCACTCGTTCCATATTTCTATGCTCCTTACTTACTGATTTAGTTTATGATGTTTAGACTCATGATTGAGTAGTAGATTTGTTCCAAGAGAAGGGATTAGTCCATGGCTATCCCAAAACCTTTGTTGATTTATTTATGAATGCATCTCCCTGTTTCGTTTATCTATTCTTTGTCTGAGCACTTATTGTCTTGTGTTTACAAAGGCCACGTAAATGCATGTGTTCAGACTTATATCAACCGAAAGTCACGAGCCATGCAATCCTACCAGTAATCTAAGTCTATTTCATACCCCTAAACATCGTCCAAGTGATCTCCATACCAATTCCCTTATGCTTAAGCGAGATATCATTAGATTCGTATTCTCGTTCTTTTTCTCTTTTCTTTTGTTTTCTTTTTTTTTATATATAGATACACGCTTGGTTTCTAGGACGTCGAAGTCGAAGAGGGATGGCTTTCTACTTAGACCCAGGCTGCCTATGGCACACTCATAAGGTCTCGTAATCTTAGCGGAGTGAAGAGGTGCGTGATTGAAGAACATTTTTTTACCAAAGATTACGCATCAAATCTAACCCTTAGGACGTAGAATAGCACCTCAACCCACCACTTAGACCCGAACCATCGATCTCGATGTACTCATGTCAATGTAAACCTAAAATGGTTAGAAACTTATCCAAGGTGACAGTGGAGTATAAGCATGTGGAGTCTAATGATCAATGAACGGTAAAATATATCAAACAAAGCAAGGGATAAACGGTATACACGGAGATATAGATACTTGGTACTGAAACCTAGGAGGTGAATGCAACTATAGATCATGGTTTCAAGCACAACTACTCGACTAATCGGTATCCAAAAGACTTTCTTAGCAAACCTAGAGTATTGTTCACGATTCGACAAAGTCACAAAATAATGACTAAAGCTCGAAAATTCGTACTAGATATCCATCCGTTTATTCCCAAAAAACAAAAAAATCAACATCTAATCCTAATCACATGCATGTTACTCGACGAGTACTCCCCTAGATTTGAATGAAACACTGTTCTGGTGTTCAAGACCTAAGAAAAAATCTCACACACCAAAACACGGGAAAATAAGGATAGAACGTGTGCACCTTGTGTCTCTTGTTGTCCCGAGTTGGTGATGCGGCTAGACGTTATACGCGTCTCCTCCTCAAGGATGATATGGACGTCGAAAAACCTGTAAAAAAAATCACACAATCCCAAAAGAAAATACAACGTAATAGCTCACCGAGTACATCAATGCAAAAAGAATAAGAATAATCCGTCAACTGAAAAGAAAATGCAATAGTCGGGTTGCCTCCCGATAAGCGCTTGTTTAAGGTCTCGAGCTTGACCCTAATGCTTTCATACGTCTGTGATGTCCGAAAGAGGAGGTACGCCTCTTCCGTCTTCTACTTGATCAGCATAGCATGGCTTGAACCTTTGAACGTTTTCCACTAGCGAATCTCCATTTTTCTCGTCCAATCCTTCGATCCATGGTATCTCTGTAGGACTCGATTTTTCTTGAGTGTTTCCTCGGTGTTCTACACGGGATAAGTGTGCGTGCGCGGGTGTGGGAAACGAGGTGTAAGGCCAAACGAGGTGTAAGGCCAAAAAACCGCAGCCTGCGCGGGTAGTACACCTTGCCCGCGCGAGTCGTCTACCCCCGAAGATTTTGCCCGTGTTGGGGTCTCAGCTAACCTGTGCGGATTCATGCTCAGGTGACTTGTCCGAGTGGGCTCATGCTTCACCCCGCGTAGGCTCTTAACTGGGTCCTTTATCCCCGAAGATGTTGCCCGAGTCGGTGTGTGATCAACCCTGCTCGGGTTCATGCCATTGAGATCATCCCGCACGGGCTTCTCATCCACCTCGCGCGGGCTTCTCATCCACCTCGCGTGGGGTCTCAAATGTGTCATTTAGCCCCGAGAGGTGTGCCCGAGTCGGGGCGTGTTCCATCCCGCGTGGGATGTGTTCAGCCCGAGCAGGCTCCTCCTCCGCCCCACGCGGGCTTTGAGTTGCATCTTTTATCTCCGAGAGCTGTGCTCGAGTCGGGGCATGAGGTCGCCCGTGCGGGTCTTCTCATTCTGGTGTAGCCCGTGCGGGTTGATGTATGGGCACGCGCGGGCCAATTCTCGTCTGCGGAGTATTTAAGTTCTCCCTAAGTTGTGTGCAGGCATCGTTATCTTGGGGTGACTGAAATAGGCTCCCGGTGCATTCGGACAGTTGTATCTCCATGGGATGGATGTCGCGATGTTCACGTTGAACTTTCTCTGCTAGTGCATCCATCGTGTTAATGTGCATCACGGGTTCAGTCATATGTGGCTTCTTAAGTGCATCGTCGAGCTTGAATTCAATGGACTCGTCTCCAAGCTTCATGACCAGTCTTCCTTCAGCGTAATAAATAACCATTTTCGCTATGTTGAGGAATGGTCTTCCCAAAATGACGGGGATCTTCGGGTTTATCTCCATGTCCACAACTACAAAGTCCACGGGGAACCAGAATTCTCCCACTTGTACATCAATATTCGTCAATATGCCTACGGGACTCCATACGGATTGATCAGCCAAGGTGATAATCATGCGTGTTGGCTGTAGATCTCCTACTCGATTGAGTTTTTCAACAAGTGACAATGGTAGCAAGCTTACACTTGCTCCGATATCGATTAGTGCATGCTCAATCTCATAATCGTAGATCTTACAAGGGATGAAAAAGGTACCTGGATCGGGCATCTTCTTGGCCATGGTAGGTGGTTGTATGAGCGAATTGGTGACCATCACTACCTCATTGTCTACGATTCTCTTCCTCCTTATAATGTCCTTGAGGAATTTGGAATAAGATGGGATTTTTATGAGCGCGTCGTAGAATGGGATGGTGACTTGCAGCTTCCTTAGGAGTTCCACGAATTGGGCAAATTGAGCATCGTCGTTCTGCTTCCTTTGACGATGCGAGAAAGGTAGGGGTGGTGCCCTCGGGGCAGGTGGCACGTAAGGTAGCTCCCTCTCCTCTTCCATGCCTTGAGTAATGGTTTGTTCAATTGTATTGCTCAAAGGCTCTCCTCTTCCAGCTGTGGAAGGCATGGGTTGCTCCACCGTATTTCTGCTCCTTAGAAAAATGGCATTGACTTGCTCCCGTGGGTTCGTTTCGGGTTTCGCAGGGAGCTGTTCGGGCTGTCGGCTAGACCCTTGGGCTAGCTGTGCCATTTGCGTTTCCATGAGCTTTAAGTGTTTTTTGTAACCATCCATTCTCTTCTTCATGTCATTCACTTCAGCCTTGAGTTCTCCAAACGCGTAACCTAGGTTTTTCCGTTCTTGCATTATCAATTGGAGCATAGAGAGAATTTCGGAGTCACCTGAAGGTTGTGCGCGAGGCTGATAGCTGTAATCTTGGCCACTCCCTCTCGGCTGGAAACCTTGGTTTTGGTTTCTTGCCATCATCCGCGGTTGCAAATCCTGCGGGTTTGCCACATTACTTGTATTGCCATAGGAGAGGTTGCGATGGCTCTTGATGTAGTTGTGCTGGTGGGCCTGATTGCTGACATAATTGACTTCCTTGATTCCCTGACCTATGGATGCATATTGTCGATCGACATGAAGGCCTGCCATCATCCTGTATATCTCCCCAACTTGTTGCTTTAGATCTGTTAATTCCGGGTTGGTAATACCTAACTCATTTACCACAACTTTGGATGAGAAGTCACGGTTGTAATCTTCGACCTTCTTGCCTCCCTCCCTTACCATGTTCTCAATCAGATTCTCAAGTTGTTGGAAAGTGAGGTTGCTGAGGGAACCACCACCCGCTGCTACGATCATGAAGTGTGTGGTCTCATGGAGACCTTGCATGAAGCTCGTGATAAGATACCTCTTGCCCATTCCATGATGGGGACAAATGCGTTGATAATTCTTGAAGCGCTCCCATGCATCATGTAAACTCTCACCTCTTTCTTGCAGTAATGATTTTATTCTGCTCTTGGCGAGCAGCGTCCTGTGGTCTGGGAAGAATTGCTGCATGAATCTCTGCTCTAAGTCATCCTACGAAGTAATAGACGCAGTAGGCAAGTTGAACAACCAACGCTGTGCAACATCCTTGAGCGAGAATGGGAATGCGGATAAGTATAGATCTTCCCGTGTGACTCCCGTGCCTACTTTAGTGGTGCTGCAGAGCATCTTGAAGTCCGTGAGGTGTGAATTTGGATCCTCATTTTCCATTCCTCTGAAAGCGGAATTGTTGAGCATCTTGATGAAAGCGGGTTGTAGCTCAACTTGGTTTTCTATCGGACGAGCCATGCATGAAAGCAATTGGGTGTGCTTTGGAGCTGTGTAAGCTCTGTAAGTTTCTTCAGCAGTAGCCATTTCGTGCTTATCGGTGTTGCCTTCTCCGCTGCTTGCGTTGGGGGTTTCGCTGTCAGTTCCTTCCTCTTCGAAACCGTGTGTCTCTGGGATGCTCTCTTTATCTACTTCGGATTCAGAATCTGCAAGTCTAATTCTCCTCTTTTTACGCAAGTTTCATATTGTTCTTTCAACCTCGGGATCGTATATGAGTAGCTTTTGCATGGATCTTCTCATACAATGGTACCTGCACAACAATAAACGAACAACCCAAGTCCAGATCTGATGTAGATAGAAATGACTCGATAAATGGAAAAGAAAAATGCAGAAAAAATGTCTAAGACTCTAGAAAGGACTGAATCTTAATTTAGCTAATTCCTAATCTAGGCCGTAATTAGTCCCCAGCAACGGTGCTAAAAACTTGATTTGGGAAATATCAAGCTATACAAATGCCTAATACCCACTTACCGCAAGAGCACGGACAGGGTAATAAAAGGGTCCAACTCTGGGGACTAATGCAACCTAAGCTAAGAATACGACTAAACTAAGATGGGTTGAATTGATGATGGTGTGATATTAACTTCTAAGACACTAAATGGAATGATGACAGCGATCGAGGAAACGTGGAAGGCTTGATAATTAAGAACACTATGGGTTTCGGGTTATCGGGATTTGCAAGGATGTAACAAACAAAGGATCATAAACCTATCGAACTATCTTGACAACGGGGAATTCATGCTATGAAATAAGGAATGATTATGCAGAAACTAAACCTCCTAACCATAATTACATGCAATCCTACCTTCCAGCAGTTATTAACTCGTGATTACGGTAGCGTTAAGCGCACAATCCTAATTCCTAACTCGATTAACCGACCGGTCAGATTCTCATTAATCAATTTTAATCTACAATCAACTGTTCCTGATTCATAATTTAACCTTCCAGCTAAACACAAATTCCTAGATTACTAAGCGGGCAGCACTAGTATAAAACGTTTACGATGTTGATTGTAAAACCGAATATCAAGAAAGTTTCGATATATCTAAGCATTAACGCATAATTCAAACATCCATTACAAATCTGATATTCCTAACCCATAGCTGGAAATCTACTCACTCATGGTTTCTACTGTGAAACAAGAGAAATTAACCCTAGACATGATAAAGAATAAGAAATACGATTTCTCGATCTTCCCTATCTTGTTACCGAAGTCCGGATTGATGTTTCTCTCCTTCTCTAGCTTCTCTTGAGTTTTTCCTCATGAATTTCAGTCCTTTCCTCGCCCTAGCCGTCGCCCTCTTTTGCTGGAATTGATCTCCTCTTTCTCTTTTGCCCGTTCAAACACTTAAAAGAAGGTTTTGACAAAAAGGCGGTCCGCACGGGCTAGGTGCTCTACCGATCGGGTATCAATCAACTCGAGCGGATTAAGGTATCCGCCCGAGCGGGGTCGATGTGATTGACCTACCCGATCGGGTTCTCTTCCGGCTCGAGTTTTGTTAATTTTTCTAGAACTTCTGCGGAACTTCAGCCCGAGCGGGTAAACATTCAGCGCTGTTCGGGCTGAAAGTTCTATCGAGGCCTATGATCGGTGTTTCCTTTGGTTCCATGGCCTGAATTTGCTCCGAGTGATTTGTAGCTTCCAATATGTGCGGTTGAATCCAATAATTTGCATTCTAAAGCTCGGTTAGGCCTTGTCGCCTAAAAACCTGAAAATTAACAAAAATGGAGTATATAAAGAACGTTCGTGTAGGATTTGTAACTCGTGCTATATAATCTATGCGAAAATTATGCAAATATCTAGCTTAAAACTGATACACACTACGTGTTATCAGCCACGTAAATGCATGTGTTAGGTGTTAGGAGAAGGACTGAAAGGTGAATTCTGGTCCTAGAAGATCAGGCTTAGTGATCGTCTCATTTTTACACGTATTTCTCGCATGATTTTAGAGATGTTTACGATATACTTGCGATGTTTACGTATGATTTTATATACCTTTTACTCGTTTTCGTGTTTTCATATTCTTACAGGTTTTAATGCAAATTTGGTTCATTTCAAATCTAAGGAACATACACGGGACAAAGTACTAGCATTGATGATCATAACGGAGCAAACAAGACTAGAAACGGGCAAGACAACAACCTACATGGCCCAGTACAATGCATAGCACGACCGGGCACATGAGGGAATGGAGTGCCCGACCGTTCAGCGCTCTTAGGTCAACCGGGCTCACCAATGAACATGCATGCCCGACTGTTCAACACTCATTAGCACGACTGGGCATGGAGTGTAACCACCTGCACGACCGTGCAGGATTAGTAGCACGACCATGCTCCATGGAGGACAACAATGCTTGACCGAACACCAACCCCCTCTACGATCGGGCTCATCAACCCTCAAAATCAAGCATGATCGTGCACTAAATCTAGCCTGGCCGGGCTCTTGAGACATCAATCTTCCTCGAATGTTCAGCACAGCTCGGGCTCGTTTGTTGCACGATCGAGCATCACAAACAAGAAGCTGCACGACGCGCTCACCATCTTGCACGGCCGGGCATGGAGGCACACAGACCTGAATCGCAGAAAAGGAAATGTTCAGCCGTGGAGAAGATAAGGAAGAAGACGAGGTAAGAATGGAAAATCATGGCCAAAGGGGAAAGAAGAAGAAAAGAAAAAAGAATAAAAGAGGAAATAAGACATATTCAATCGTCTTACAGAGAATAACACATGATTACAGACGTCGGACACAGGGAGAGACAGAGAAGAAGAAGACAGAGACTTGCAGGACACATTCAAGGGGCATCGAACAAGGACTTCGGTTTCATTTGGTTTTCATGTTCCTTAAACTATCTATTTCGATTATGTTTGTTTACGGACGCATGAGCGAGTAGTCATTTTATTCTAGGAGAAGGGTTTCACCCATGACTATCCCCGAACCACTTTGATTTATCTTTGAATGCAATTTCCCGTTTTCGTTTATCTATTTTTTGTCTGAGCGCTTCATTTACATGTATTTGCGAATGGCAACTAGATGCATGTTTTAGGAATTTAGAAGAAGGACCGAAAGGAGAATCCTAATTCCGGATAATCAGGTTTAGAACAACTGAGGTTAGGCTGCAAAAGTAGGGTAGCTGATGCGTATCAGAGTTAAATAAAATAACCTAAACTACCCGCAAGTGCACGACACGTGTGTAGTATTTTAGGTGTCGATCCCACAGAGACTACGCAACACAATCTAAACTCGAACTATGAATCAAACTTGCTAACGAAATAATATGGATGAAGAATGAAATACTGAAAGTAAATAAATGAGTTGGTTCTTGACGATAGGACAAACGTTCTAGGAATCCAGTTTCACCACAAGACTACTGAAACCGACAATTGATCTATCTATCATGCAATCCCAGTTTAAGCTATCTAAGGAAGACGATCCTATTATGATATCTACCCTCTCTCGAGGCATAGACACGTGATCTAGACAAGTTGCCCCCTACTTTCGTGGCTGACACCTTAAACTAAACCCATAGGCTCTATGATTCATCCGTTTCACCCTCAACCGTTGCTACCCTACTTTCGTGGCCTAACCGCGGTTGTTCTAAACCCGATCTTCTAGGACTAGAATTCTCCTTTCGGTCCTTCTCCTAACCCCTAAGACATGCATCTATGTGGCCTTTGTAAACACAAGTCAATTAGGCGCTCAGATAGAGAATAGATGAACTAAAACGGGAAGATGCATTCAAAGATAAGTAGAAAGTGGTTCCGGGATAGCCAAGGGCTAATCCCTTCTCCTAGAACAAACAAACTACTCGCTCATGCGTCTGTAAACAAACATAAACGAAATAGAAAGTCTAAGGAACATGAAAACCAAGCGAAACCGAAGTGTCGGGTTGATCTCCAATGCTCCTTGCTTGCCTCCTCGCAAGAATTCTTCTCCAATCACAAACTGAATGAATCGGTCCAATGTAAGCTCCTTCTAATGACGTCCTCTACCCCACGAGTTCCATTTTGTTTTAAGTTAATTTTACTTAACTTAGCTGGTTCCTCGGGTCGCGACCCGCTCGGGCACACAATATGCCCGCTCGGATGCGGCTAGGGCAGAATGCGCGGGTCATGGGACTACAAGGGGTGCCCGATCGGGCATGGTGAGCACCCGATCGGGTACAAGGCAGTTGGTCGGGCATTTCCTTGCCCGAATCGTGCGTGACTTGTGCACCAAATTTGCCGTAGCTTTTGCCCGATCGTGCATGAGTTGTGCCCGACCGGGTGGAGGCTTTCCATGCTAAATCTCGTCCCGTTTGTCCCGCAATGATCCCCGAAGTTGCTCCTTAGCTCTGTGCATGTCCTTTTAGCTCCGAAATGATCCAAATACGCGCAAAAACTTGTAAGAACATGAAAACACGAAAACAAGTAAAACGGATACGGAATCATACGTAAAGCAACACATATATATCGAAAACGTCTCTTAAATCGTACAAGAAATACGTATGAAAACGAGATGATCAGCAGGGGACCAAGGGTCGCGAGAGACAAGGGTCGCAAGGGACCAGGGTCGTAGGGGTACAAGGGTCGCAGATGTACAAGGCTCGTAGATATTTTAGTCAATTATTTATAAATAACTTGATAAATTATTATTTCTAAATTTTATTCATATTATTTGTAAATAATTGTATTTGTAAATAATAAACTATTATTACTATTATTCAATGTTAAGTATAATTGTTAGTATCACTGTTTTTGTGGATTTAGTATTATTGTAACAAGAGTCGCAGAGGAACAAGGGTCGCAGGGGTCCAAGGGTCGTAGAGGGACAAGGGTTGAAGGGGTCCAAGGGTCGAAGAGGTACAAGGGTCGAAGAGGTCCCTCTATGACACTTGTACCTCTGCGACCCTTTGACCCATGCGACCCTTTTACCTCTTCGACCTTTGGACCCTTGCGACCCTTATACCCTTTCGGCCCTTTTACCCTTGCGACCCTATCCTAACCCTGCGACCCTTTGACCCCTTTTCGACCCTTTTACCCCTGCGACCCTTGGACCCCTAAGACTCTGTGACCCAGTGCAACATTTTTTCTGTGGAACGTGCTTAATTGCAAGCTTCTTTGTTGACAACAAACGATTTCAACCGATTGGCAGCAAATCTGATGCAGATTTCAAGCTACTCTCACCGAATCTGTTGTGGTGTGGGAGAATAGTTATTTTCGCGCCATAGTAGAGAAAGAAATCGAGGTGCTCTAGAGGAGAGAGAAAAATTGTCGACAAGGGTAATATGGAATTATCAATATTTTAAGGGTAGATTTGAAGTTGAAACTTTTTTTTTT
>CM071869.1:23526334-23537229 GCA_036759665.1 Gynandropsis gynandra | reverse complement strand
ATTGCTGCATGAACCTTTGTTCCATATCATCCCATGACGTAATTGATGCAGCCGGCGAGTTGAAGAGCCAACGTTGTGCCGCATCTTTGAGTGAGAATGGGAACGCCATCAGATAAAGATCCTCCCGAGTGACTCCCGTTCCAACCTTAGTCGTGCTACATAGCATCTTGAAGTCCGTAAGGTGGGAGTTCGGATATTCGTTCTCCATTCCACGAAAAGCCGAATTGTTGAGCATCTAAATAAAAGCTGTTTGCAGCTCAACTTGTGTATCAATTGTGCGGGCCATGCACGAGAGTAACTGGGTATGCTTAGGAGCGGTGTATGCTCCATAAGTCTCATCTGCAGCAGCCATATCGAGAATACTTGCGTTTTCTCCGCTGCTTGCACTGTATGTATCTTCCTCCTCAGAGGCGTGTTGCTCGTGGTAGCTCGTTCTTTCTACCTCGGATTCGGAATCAACTATTCCGATTCTCCTTTTCTTGTGCAGGCTTCTAAGTGTGCGTTCGACTTTAGGATCGTAGATGAGAAGTTTCTGGGTAGAGCTTCTCATGCAAGTCTCCTGCACAACAAGAAACAAAACACCTAGCGTAAATCCGCGGTAGATAAGAAAGACTCGATAAAAACGGAAAACAAACAGACACAAAAACAAAAAACAAACAAACAAGAAAGACTCCGGAAAGGACTAGATAATCTAGATAATTCCTAGTCTAAGCCGTTTTTAGTCCCCGGCAACGGCGCCAAAAACTTGACGTGGGTTTAACACGAGTTATATTTTTCCTAGACCACTTCACCGCAAGTATACGGATCGTGTAGTACCAGGGTCGATCTCTAGGGACTAAAGCAGCTAAACTAAGAACAAAACTAAACTAAGATGGGAAAAGATAGTAGGGGAGGTGATCCTAAAACTAATCCTAATGATGACAACGAAACTAGGTTGGGGATAAAACTAGATATGGTAAGCACTACGGGTGTACGGGATACCGGGAATTGCATAGATGAACGACTAAGATCATAGATCTATAACCTATTCTTGATAACGGGAAATTCATGCTCTACGGTGAGGAGTGATTCTTCCGAGCCTAAACCTCCTATCCATGGATACGTGCAACCCTACCTTCCAACAGTGATTAACACGTACCATGGCAGCATTACAATCGCAATCACTATCCCTAAGATGACTAACCGACCGGTCAGATTCTCATTAGCCGATCTTAATCTACACCCATGTTGTTGAGCGGTCATCACTAACGTAAGAATGATATTGCTAAGTGTAGAACCGTAAATCAAGAATGAATTCATAAAACTAAGCATTAACGCAATTCATCGTTCATACACACAAATCCGATATCCCTACCCGCAGTAGGGACTCTACTCACTCATGGAAGAAACAAAAGCAGAAGATAACAGAGTCCTATACATGATAAACCCTAAGGAATTCGATGCCTCGACCTTCCCTATTGTGTTACCGATGTACGGATTGATGCTTCTCTCCTTCTCTTATGCCTCCTGAGCCTTTCCAGATCTTTTTCCAGCCTTTCCTTGCCCTGTTCGTCGCCCCCTTTGCCCTAGATCCGTTCTGTCCATTAAATCCGCTCGTTTGAATTCGAGATCTAGGTTGTTGCGAAATACGCGGCCCGCTCAAGCACAGGTGTTGCCCGGTCGGGTATAGGCTCGCCCGGTCGTGTTGCTGTCTGGTGCCCGATCGGGTGGACATCACCCGATCGTGTGGTCAAGCGGGCCCGAGTCGTGTAAACTCTCGGGGCAAATTGGGTGACTAATAGCCCGAGCGGGTATTCTTCTTGCGCCCGATCGGGTATGGCTACCCGATCTCGTTGCCTTGTGCCCGGGTCGTGTTGAATGTGTGGACAAAACCCCGTAGGTTTTACCCAAGCGGGTGGAGTAATAGTGCCCGACCGGGCACCCTTGTGTCCTTGAAATCTCTCTTTTCCGCTCGTTGCTCGGGTGTTCCTTTGGGTTCTGGAGCTCGATCTCGGCTCTGAGTAGATATGTCTTCAAATCATGTGGTTTTGATAAGGAATCCTTCATTTTGAGCTCATTTAGGCCTTGTCGCCTAAAAACCTGAAAACCAACAAAACGGGTGTGTGAAGCTCGAAATCATATCGGATAAGTACATGTATACAAAGAATATGAGCGAAAATGACTCAAAAACCTATCCTAATATTGATACACTTTCAGTGTTATCTGTCATCTTAGGGATAGTGATTCCGATCGTAATGCTGCCATGGTACGTGTTAATCACTGTTGGAAGGTAGGGTTGCACGTATCCATGGTTAGGAGGTTTAGGCTCGGAAGAATCATTCCTCACCGTAGGGTATGAATTTCCCGTTGTCAAGAATAGGTTATAGATCTATGATCCTTAGTCGTTCATCTATGCAATTCTCGGTATCCCGTACACCCGTAGTGTTTGCCATATCCAGTTTTATCCCTAACCTAGTTTCGTTGTCACCATTAGGATAGTTTTAGAAATTTAGAATCACACCCCATTCTATCTTCTTTCGTCTTAGTTTAGTTTCGTTCTTAGTTTAGCTGCTTTAGTCCCTAGAGATCGACCCTGGTACTACACGATCCGTATACTTGCGGGGAAGTGGTCTAGGAAAAATATAACTCGTGTTAAACCCACACCATGAAGTCACGAACCTATGTAATGTCATTCAAGCCGAAGCCTGCCCCGCAATGGTTATTAATTAGGTAAGTGACCCGCGTGTACTATTTTCCCTTCGTCGGTTTTGTCCCACGGGGTTTTCCGACGACGGGTTTTTAACGAGGCCGCATGTCACTTTTCCCGCGACCTAATTATTAACCCGAGGGTTTCAAGACGAGTTCGCATTCCAACGGCACAACTTACAAACTTGTCTTAATTTTTTTGTGTTTTTCTAGACATTTATTAGTTGTCTTGCATGAAGACTTGCATTTAATGTTGCATTTAGTATTGCATGGCCTAGGTTCTTGTTATATGGCCGAGCACCTCTCTTGTAAGAACCAATTCCAGATTTTTGAGTTTTGATTGTGATTTTCCTTGTGAAATCTTCTTTGTTGGTGCGTAACATCCAGCAAAATCATTGGTGTGTAATATCCAACGTCTTGTTCGTTCTTCGTTGGTGCGTAACATCCTTCGAAGACGGACCGGTAAATCGAAAGCTATTTCGCAACTTTCGTGTGACCACTCGTTCCACATCCCTTGTGCAACCCGTTGTAGCAAGGTCTATCCAATCCAGCAGGATCGCGTCAGTGCTAGTGCAAAGTGTTTGATGTGGATAAGTATACAAGCAGACACACAATTGCGGCTGCACATAAGGTTGGTAAAGGTCACAAGATACAAGAACTATGTTCAACATACTACCTTCGGGAGAAATCCCGTTTGGCTTACTGATAACTTCTATTTTGTTATAGTATTTTAGTTCATTTTCGTAGTTAGTTCACCAAGCATTAAGCATCACTTAGTCCTCTTTCATCGATTTCTCGTGTTATTGAAGAAAATGAAATATCGGGATACAAACACGAGTAAATGAAGCAAAAATAAGCAAACCCACTAACCTATATGCTATGCACGGTCAGCATTCAAAGAATTATAAACCGGAGAAGAGAAATATAAGCAATGGCCGCTTACAAAAAATGGAAACAATGGCCGCTTACAAAAATGAAAACAATAGCTGCTTACAAAAATGGAAATTGTTGGCCTTTCGAACAAAAAGGAAATGTTTTGGCTGCCTACACAAAATGGAAACATGGCTGAAGATGAGGAATGAAAATAAGCAGATGCAGCCTACAAGAAATAGAAACCAGCCACTGACCTTCAAAAATGGAAACTCACGGCTGGAACAAAAATAGAAACATTCGGTGGCTGGAACAAAAATGGAAACTTTTGGTTGCTAGAAAAAAATTAAGAAGAGCACGGTTGGAACATGAAAAGGAAACATGGTTTACATAAAATATAAGCAAGTTTATATAAAAAAATGTAAACTTCCAACTGCCAACCCAAAAATGGAAAGATAGCCGCCTACACGTGAATTGGAAAGTGCAACCGTCAGAGATAGAAAATGGAAATGGCTACTGGAACATTTAATGGAAATGCAAGAACAAGAAAGACGGCAGCCAAGCAAAGAGGAGAAGGAGGAAAAAATAAAGGGAAATCGTTGCTGCACCAAAGAGGAAAAAAACACAAGCTACTGAAGAAAATGGAAACAGAAAAAATGGAAATTAGCCAAAGAGGAAAGGAGGACGAAAAGGAATGGGCTGAAGAGCTTAGATTCAGCCAAAGAGGAAAAGAAGGAGAAAAAGAAAGAAATGAAAGAGGAAAGAGGACGTAGGGGTCAAGAGGGCAGAAGGAATTCGAACACAACACACAACACACAACACACACCACACAACACATACGTAGAAAGAAGAGAGAGAGCAACACACCGGAAGGCTGGAGACGGGGTGACGAATTCGGAACGCGAAGGATCTGTTGAAGACTACGGTATTAGGATAGGGAGGAATCTCATTATATGTCTATGTTTGCAATAGTTTTCTTTCGTTTCTTGTTTTCGGAACCCATGTCCGAGTAGTTTAGTAGCTGCAGGTTAGAGTTATGCCGATATGTAATGGAGTCTCATGCTTAATGCTTGGTTATGATATTTGATCGTTTATGGATTGATTGGCTGTTCTTGACGCTTTTGTTCTTATTGACCATTTGAATGAATGATCATAAAAGTTTGGTTGCATTGAAAGATGAATTAAACTTTGGAACGTAGCCATGATATGAGGTCTCAATTGATTTAGAACCTTGACCGGTCGGTTAATTGAACTTAGGAATTAGAATAGCAGACTCAATGCATTTATCGTGTGAGATTACGCAATTGGAAGATTGGTTGTACACACGTTAAATAGTGGGATTAGGCCTCGGAAGAGTCATTCCCCAGGAAAGAGCTTGAATTCTCCGAATACGTGATGATATTCATAACCATGATCTTTGTTAGCACTTCATTGCATTATCATGCATCTCTCGAAACTTGTGGTGTTTAGTCTATTGAGTTTATCTCGTTAATTAGATAGTTTAGTTTAATTCGCATTCTACACACATATTGATTTTTGTCGTCTTATTCATTAGTTACTAGCTTTAGAGTTGCATTAATTCCTTGGGTTCGACCCTGGTACTATACGATCCGTATTCTTGCGGAAGCGTTAGTTTAGGTATTTTATTACTTGAGATTTACCACATCACTTACCAATAAACCGTGTATCCGGTTCCTGATTACAGTGATTGGAACATTCCTCCTCAATATTCTGAAGTTACGGTTCTACCTCCTATGTTGGCTAAGAATAGGAAAAATGGGAGGCCTAAAGCGAATTGTTATCCTGGACCCGGTGAGGCTCGGAGAAATACTCCATCTTCGTCGAGATAAACCCCATCTTTGTCGAGACAAACAGGTTCAAATGCCAACATCAGTGACAGTGTTTGGGACGTGACAACCAAGACAACGCCAACTTCAAAAAAAAAGAAAGGTTTGTTAGTGTGTAATTATATTATTTGTATTATTAGTTTGTAATGTTATATTTTTTGTATTATTTGGACTAAACCTTTGTGACTTTCATCATTATAATTCGAAAAATTCTTCATTATAATTTGACCCATGCGACCATTGCGACCCTTGCGACTGTAGATTTTGTAAAACAAAGATGAAGCAGCGGAAGCAAGATAGAAAGATTAAAAGCAAGCGAAAGACCGAGAGAGTTAGAGAGAATAAGAATAACTATTCTCTTATGCATTTCATTAGAACTAAAGGTACATTTTTATACAAGTAGAAAGGGTGAAAAACAAGGAAAATACAAGTACAAATGCAAGGCACAAGTTTAGATGTAACATACATGAGCTGGAGCGGACAACAAGGCATAGGAGACCGTGAAGGTCATAAATTGGCTTAACCAGGTCGCAGGTTATGGGACACGGGATGCGGCACGGGACATGGAGAAGGGAGCGGGATGCGGCTCAGGATGTCGAGAAGGGAGCGGGATGCGGCTCTAGACGTAGAGAAGGCAACGGGATACTGGTCATGAAGAGCGGGTCACAGCCTTTCTTCTTAACATTCCTCCTCAAGCTTAGGCGTTCAAAAGCAACAAAAGTGAAGCCTCATTAAAACCTTTCCGGGGAAACCCCAATTGGGACAAAAACCCGAAAAAGGAAAAACAGTACAACAACTTATGAGCTCGAGGAACGATCGACTAAGCTTGAGTGCAATGCCTTGGGGCTAAATATATCAACAAGGCCTAACTGATAATGGAGATCTTTGCAGACTTTTTCACTTGTAGCTTTGGTGAAGACATCGGCCAACTGATATGCGCTTCTTGTGTATATGAATTCAATGATTCCATCGTCGAGCTTCTCTCGAAAAATGATAGTCAACTTCAATATGTTTTGTTTGTTCGTGGAACACCAAGTTGGATGCAATGTGAATTGCCGCCTGATTGTCGCAATGAAGCACCGTGGCCTGCGAAGGTTTGAGACCAAGATCTTTGAGGAGAGTCTGGATCCAAATGAGCTTACATGTTGTATTTGCCATAGATCAGTACTCGGCCTCAGTGGTGGAACGAGAGACCATCGATTGCTTTTTTCTTCTCCAAGTGACAAGGTTCCCCCCAAAAAAAGGTACAGAACCCCGTCGTTGATTTTTGGTTTTTGTGGTCACCGGTCCAATTTGCATCACAATACCCAATTAGACTAGTGTCGTTGTTTTTACTCATTAGTATACCTTTTCCTGGAGCGTCCTTGATGTATCACAGGATTCGATCCACCATTTTGTAATGTTGTTCCTTTGGAACATGGATATGTGGCTGAGCTAATTCACAACATAACACAAGTCATGTCTTGTTATCGTGAGGTATATTAGCTTACCGACAAGGCGCCTGTATTGTTCTATATCATGAAATGGTTCCCCTTCACGCAAGTCTTTGAATTTTTCTTTGATGCGGGTCTTGGTCGGCTTATCTGAGTTTACTTGTTTCATTCAAAAGATCTAAAGCATATTTTCATTGAGAAAGAAATAAATTATCATTAGATCTAGTTACTTCAATTCCAAGAGATTACTTAAGTTCACCTAGATCCTTGCGGCCATTGCGACCCATATGGCCATTGTGACCCATGGAACCTACGTGACCCTTGTGTCTATTCGTTTCGATGTCAGACTCCTAGCTTTTCCAATGCCAACTATGTTTTTTTACGAATGCCACACTCAAGACTTTTGTGACATGTCGTTTCGATGTCAGACTTCTGTCTTTTTGACACTTTCTATCCATCGATCTCTGTTACCCATATATTAAAAGGTTCATCAAATTCTCTAACTCTCACCATCACACCCATTTTAGATGAGATTGAATCGGGAGAATCTCATCTCTATTCTCTTTTTGTCTAAGTCTCTAACCCTAAATTCTCTGAAAAATCTTTGTTACCTTTGTGACCTTTCTGACCTTTGTCACGAAGGCCACATGGTGGACGTAGGCCATCGTGCTGTCTATGTGTTACTCAAGGTCTTGGTAATTTTCAGACTCGGTCTCGATGCAGATACACACAAGTCATTACAACGTGGATGGAGGACATTGTTGATGTGCGTAGACTCAAGTAATAAATTACCTAGACTAACGCTTCCGCAAGAATACGGATCGTGTAGCAACTAGGGTCGAACACAAGGAATTGATGCGACTTATAAGCTATTAGACTAATGAATAAGACGTGATGAATCAAATAGTGATGGAATGCAAATGCAAATGCAAACTAACTAAACTAAACTAATGATAGGGATGACTCAAAGACTAACCACCATAGGTACCGAGAGTTGCATGACAATGTAACGAAGTTCTAACAAGATCATTGGTCTTAGATACTATCACGAGTTTAGGGAATTCAAGCTCTCCTATAGGAACTGACTGGCGTAGACTTGTCCACTATCTAGCATGCATATACCAATATATCTATTGCGCATCTTACATACATAGACGCATTACGACCGCTATCCTAATCCCTAGATCCAATCGATTGACCTGGCGTAGATTCTAAACCGATTAAACCCTAAATCATGGCTAAAAGTCTAATGCCCTGGCGTTGGTTTATTAGACTTCTAACACCATTCATTCGAGTGGCGTACAAGTAATGAAAGCATTAAGAACAACCATGAAATCTAAAAACATGATAAAATACCGAATTCATTCATATCGAGTGGCGTACAAGTAAGAAAGCATTAAGAGTCCTTGAGTCCCCCCCCCCCTTCTAATCTGGTTCGAATCCCCTTTTATTAGATCTGATTTCCCTTTGTTTGGCCGTTCTAAATCTTGGGGATTAGTTGAGAAAAACAAGGGCCCGAGCTGGCACAGCTTCTACCCGCTCGTGCAGGCCTTGTGCCCGACCGTGTGCACCCTTTTATGCCCGAACGGGCACTCATGCCCGAGCATTTTCCTCTTCAGCCCGAGTCGTGCAAAGCTCCGGTGCATCTTGATGACAATTAACCCAAGCGGGCACTCTCATTCCACCTGATCGGGCATACATGCCCGATCATATTTCTTGAGCACCCGAGTCGTGCAAAGCTACGGGGTTGTCTTGGCATCAATTACCCGAGCGGGCACACTTCTGATGCCCGAGCGTGGATGTCCTAAGATGTTGTTTCCGCTCCTTTCGCTCGGTGTTTGAATGTTCACTTCAATCCACGGTCTTGCACAAGTTGAACCTTGTCATTTCGGGGTTAAATTGCCAATATCTCTCGTGTTTCTCCTCATGTCTTCGTTTCCTACACAAAACACGAAATGTAGATGAAATCCTCGAATAAACTCGATAAATGAATGAAATCTAATAAATCTAATCAAAACTATACCTAAGAATGACATAAAAACTACAACGGATTACGTGTTATCAATTGTGTTGTATCTGCATAACATATCCGGGAGAAAACAAATCAAAGGCAAACCAAGCAAGTAACTGCAACTCTCTCCACCAAACAAGACTTCAGACAAGTGTTAAACATAGAATAAAAAAGGATTCTTGTTTCGTTTATGAGATTCTTTGTTTCTTTCTTCTCTTTTTCTTCTCCATTTTTTATACAACATTTTAATCACATTAAGTCTCTAGGACTTTGGATTTGAAGTAATCCAGCCTTTACTTAGATCCAGGCTACTAATGAAGGTAGACTCTTGCATCTCATTATACGAGGGAATCACAAAGAAAGCAAGCCTCAAACAAACGAATAGAACATACGGGTCGAACGGGCAAGACAATGGCCATGGAGAGGAGCCATATCACGCAGACGCCCAGGATACTGACGAGGGCGGATCGCATCCGAGACTCGCGGGCAGCCGGTCGCATCCGAGATTCGCGGACCACCAAATTCGAAAATGAGACTTTTTACGAAAATACCCAAATGGAGGCCTTCCCGAAGTCTAAATTTGATGAAACCAATACCATTGGAAGCACTCAAATATATTTCAGATGAGTACCGGAACACCGCCAGAATGTCACTTTTCCGGCAACATTACGGCGTCTTTTCTTACGAGAACCCTAGTGCACACTTAGAGCCGAATTCCGAGATTTCAAGCATGCTAAAGGGCCTTGGACTAGATCCAAGACCAATAGGCTACAGAAGAAGATTCAAGATGTATTAGAAGCCCAAGAGATTGAACAACAAGATCATTTGAAGGGTTTAGAGCCTCACAAGCCCATGGGCCACACAAAGACCCATCAAGAGGAAGTGTCTTGGATTTGTGTCATTCAAATTCAAATTTGAATTCAAATTGTACCAAGAACACCTGTCTTTTATGGTTTATTTCATGCCTAGTCTTTAGGAATAAAATCGAGGAAAATTAGGGATCAATAAATGATGTGTGTCAAGTTAAACAACTTAACCTAAACTACCCGCAAGTGCAAAGCACGTGTGTAGTATTTAAGGTGTCGATCGCACAAGGAATAATGCAACACGTTCTAAGAATCAAATTCGAATCAATGCTTTCAGCGAAGGAATAAGGATGATAAGATGCAAGTATGATGATGATGCAGTGTATATATGAGTTCTAAACAAAGAGACAAACGTCCTAGAATCCTGTTTCACCGCATAGCCTCCGAAACCTATCTCCGATCTATCTAATCATGCATTCCTTATCAAGATATCTAAGGGGGACGATCCTAATGTAGAAACTACCCTCTCTCAAGGCATAGGAACGTGGCTAGATTGAGTCATCCCCTACTTTCGTGGCTGACACCCAACCTAAAGCCCATTACGATTCATGATTCGCCCGATTCAACCCTCAAGCGTTACTACCCTACTTTCTTGACCTAGTCTCGGTTGTTCTAAGTGATGTAATTCAAAGTTAAAAAAATAACCTAAACTACCCACAAGTGCACGACACGTTTGTAGTACTCTAGGTGTCGATCCCACAGGGACTGCGCAACACAACCTAAACTCAAACTACGAATCAAACTTGCAAACAAACAAATATTGGTTTTAAGATTGAAATGCTAAAAACAAATAAACTATGAGTTCTTAACATTGAGACAAACGTTCTACCAATCCGGTTTCACCACAAGACTATCGAAACCAACAATCAACCTACTTAGGAGGCATAAAAGGAGGCAGAGGACGTCATTAGGAGGAGCTTACATTGGACCGATTCATTCAGTTCGTGATTGGAGAAGAATTCTTGCTAGGAGGCAAGCAAGGAGCATTGGAGATCAACCCGACACTTCGGTTTCGCTTGGTTTTCATGTTCCTTAGACTTTCTATTTCATTTATGTTTGTTTACAGACGTATGAGCGAGTAGTTTGTTTGTTCTAGGAGAAGGGATTAGCCCATGGCTATCCCGGAACCACTTTCTATTTATCTTTGAATGCATCTTCCCGTTTTAGTTTATCTATTCTCTAT
>CM071869.1:23471044-23511404 GCA_036759665.1 Gynandropsis gynandra | reverse complement strand
GCTGGTTTATGTTGATGATATTGTTGTTACAGGCAATTGCTTATCGAAAGTCCAGCAATTCATTGATGCCCTAGCCGCCCGCTTCTCCATCAAGGACTTGGGTAACTTATCATACTTTCTCAGGGTAGAAGCAACGCGAACATCTCATGGCCTACTTTTGACTCAACGGAAGTACATTCAAGATCTTCTCAACCGTTGTCTCATGCATGAAGCAAAGCCGGTTCCTATGCCCATGTCGTCATCAATCTCGTATGACACTTGATATGGGGACTTCCCTCTCCAATCCCACAGAGTATCGGTCCATTGTTGGAGGACTACAGTATCTATCTCTCACACGACCGAACGTTAGCTTCGTTGTCAACAAGCTGTCCCAATTCATGCATGCTCCCACGGATGTTCATTGGCAAGCCGTCAAGAGAGTCCTACGTTATCTTGTTGGCACGAAGGATCGAGGTATCTTCTTATCCGCCAAGAACACCCTCTCCTTACATGCCTTTACCGATGCAGATTGGGCTGGAGACTCCCTTGATCTCAAGTCCACCGGGGCGTATCTCCTCTTCCATGGTGCGCATCCTATTTCCTGGTCGTCTAAGAAGCAAACCGGACTTTCCCGTTCATCTATCGAGGCTGAATACCGCTCTATTGCGTCCACGGCCGCGGAAGTTCTATGGGTCGTTGCTTTACTATCTGAAGTTGGAATCAAGTCATCATCACCACCTACCATCTACTGCGACAACATTGGAGCGACATACCTCAGTGCTAAGCCCGTCTTTCACTCCCGAATGAAGCACTTAGCGCTAGACTATCTCTTCGTCCGCGGCCTGGTCGAGTCGAATACTCTTTGGGTCACTCATGTACGAGTCGCGGATCAACTCGCGGACATTCTCACGAAGCCTCTCCCGAGACTTCTGTTTCAGCTCTTGTGTTCCAAGATTGGACTCACCGAGGGTGCTCCATCTTGAGGGAGTGTGTAAAGGATACATGTACAGGGGTATATAAGTCTTTTTGTAATTAGGTCTAACTTTTTGTATATTTAGCCGTTTTGGCTCATTTGAATCAATCAATGTGATTTCAAATTATCAGATGCTTCCAACCTATACCTATTGAACCATTCCACTGTCTTTCCCAAACAAATATCTAAAAGCCCTAAGATCGAAAACTTTTATTACTTCTTCAATATTAAATGTATTGACTCGCCCCCATTAGTGGTTAATAAGTTGTATCTTTCTCCACTTAACAAGATCAAGTTCCTCTTTCTCCAAATACTTTGCAATATTAGGATACCTGCGCAAAGGTTACAAAGGTAAAAATGGTCACAACAATCACAAGGGTCACAGAGGGTTCAAAGGGTCGCAGGGGTACAAGGGTCAAGAGGTACAGGGGTCGCAGGGGTACAAGAGTCGCAAAGGGGCAAAGCGTCACAGAGGTACAAGGGTCGTAGGGGTACAAGGGTCACAGAGGTACAAAGGTTAAAATGGTCATAAAGGTCAAAATGGTCACAAAGGTCACAACATTGTACAAAAGTGATATTTGTACCTTGCCTTCAAATCATTTAATAGCACTTCAAATACGTTCACTATGTATACTGCTGCGCATTTAAAGAACATTTCCGCTGCAGTATTGATGTGCGTAGACTGAATTAATAAATTACTTAGACTAACGCTTCCGCAAGGATACGGATCGTGTAGCAACTAGGGTCGAACACAAGGAATTGATACAACTCTAAAGCTATTAGACTAATGAATAAGACGTGTGAAATCAAAACAGTGATGGAATGCAAATGCAAATGCAAACTAACTAAACTAAACTAATGATAGGGATGACTCAAAGACTGACCACCATAGGATTCGAGAGTTGCACAACAATGTAACGAAGTTCTAACGAGATAATTGGTCTTAGATACTATCACGAGTTCAGAGAATTCAAGCTTTCCTATAGGAACTGACTGGCGTAGACTTGTCCACTATCTAGCATGCATATACCAATGTATCCATTGCGCAGACATGAACTCAGGAAACGAAACACAAAAGAAATCTAAATTCAACATAGAAAGAGAATAAGAATGCTCCCTATTCATCAACCGATGTCTTCAATAGATCCTCCATGCTTCGGATCCTTCGTTCCGTCCTTCTCGATCCTTCCAAGTGTGTCCTCTATGTCTCTGAATCGTCCTTGAGTGCCCCCTCTCTCTAATCTGGTTCGAATCCCCTTTTATTAGATCTGATTTCCCTTTGTTTGGCCGTTCTAAATCTTGGGGATTAGTTGAGAAAAACAAGGGCCCGAGCGGGCACAGCTTCTACCCGCTCGTGCGGGCCTTATGCCCGACCGTGTGCACCCATTTATGCCCGATCGGGTACTCATGCCCGAGCATTTTCCTCTTCAGCCCGAGTCGTGTAAAGCTACGGCGCATCTTGATGACAATTAACCCGAGCGGGCATTCCAATTCCACCCGATCGGGCACACATGCCCGATCATATTCCTTGAGCACCCGAGTCGTGCAAAGCTACAGGGTTGTCTTGGCATCAATTACCCGAGCGTGCATGTCCTAAGATGTTGTTTCCGCTCCTTTCGCTTGGTGTTTGAATGTTCACTTCAATCCACGGCCTTGCACAAGTTGAACCAATATCTCTCGTGTTTCTCCTCATGTCTTCGTTTCCTACACAAAACACGAAATGTAGATAAAGTCCTCGAATGAACTCGATAAATGAATGAAATCTAATAAATCTAATCAAAACTATACCTAAGAATGACATAAAAACTACAACGGATTACGTGTTATCAAGTATCACCCTTTCAATTCTTTCTACCATTCCCTTTATTGACATAGCTCTTTATATTTTGTGATCTATGACACGCACAAAAACCATGATAAGCTTGTTTATACACTTGTTTGACTGCTTCGATCAAGCTTTTTGGCGATCAGATATCACAACGACATCACGTCCATCCGGTATCATCTTTTCAATCTTAACATAAACCACGTCCATGATTCGTCCTTCTCTCTGTTGACTATTCCCCATGCAATAGGATATTGGTGATGTTTACCATCTTGCGCGGTCACCACAATCAATGCTCCCATGTACACTTCTGTCAGAAATGTTGCATCCACAGCAACCATATTACGCATGTTTTTCCATCCTCTTATAGCCGCTCCGACAGCCATAAAAAAGTATTTGAAGCTTTTTCCATTACTATCGAGCTGAAGATTTGCAATAGATACAGGTGAACAGTTATGAATGGGGTAGTGTGTTCTCACACTAAACTATTTCGAATTCGGAATTGCTGCCACGCGTAATTTCATTTACAACCACTTCCAAAAAACTTGCATTGTACTTCCCACAGCTTCGAATCATATCTCAATGTTCTAAATCTAAAACAAGCTTCAATTGAACCCTTCCTTACAAATACTTGTACATCCTTCTTGCTATCAAAATCTTGCCCAATTTTAAGATGCAATCCATCTTCAAACTCGAAGATATTATTTTCATTGGCTGCCTTCTCGTGAACTACCATTTCCAAGTTGTTCTCACCATCACCATCCTTATGCTTGGTTGGCACATCAGAATCAACTTTATTACTGCCACAAACAACTTCATCAACTACCACATTAATGGCACACCCACCATCTTCTCTTAACTCGTTGGTATGTTAACTATTAGAATTATTCGAATCCAAAATATTTATTATTTCCGTGGGATTACTCCCAACTCTACTTTTGTTATTTGGACTAAAATAACACAGTCATCATAATCTACAAAACCTCCATCCTCACCTTCTCTAGCAATGCTTCCAAAAGAAGGAATTAGAGGTTCAACTTCCCTGTCAATTTTGATTACACACTTCACACTTGCCGATTCTATCTCCACATACAACAGTGGTCGACTTCCTCTTATGTGGTCGAATAGATAACACCTAAGATGCTTGTCATTCACTACATATGTCAGCTTCCTATTTTCACAAATATTGGACAAAAAGCTTAACTTCAACTGCGTTTTATTTTTTCCACCATAATCTTAGTACATAACTCATCAATAAGTTGTTGGTATGTCAGACTAACCGAGGACAATAGAAAAATACTTTCTGGTTAACTTGAACTCTACCAACCCATTTAGATTCTCCATTTAGGTTTTTTTACCATTTACCATCATACAAAAAATAAATCAATGTGATTTTCTCATCCACCAAATCCATTACACACTGTAACAAAAACATAAAAAGAGGGTAAATTCGGTGACCCAGTGTGACCATACAGTCGATGAGACTCTGTGATCCACTGTGACCGTACGACTCGATGAGACTCTGTTATCTAGTGTGACCGTGAGACCCTTTGACCCCTTTGTGACCCTTGTACCCCTGCAACCCTTTGACCCCTTTGCTAGCCTTGTATCCCTGCGACCCTTGGACCCCTTTGCAACCCTTGTACCTCTGCGACCCTTTGACCCCTTTGCGACCCTTATACCTCTACGACCCTCATACCCCTTTACGACCCTTGTAGCTCTGTGACCTTTGTACCCCTGTGACCCTTTGACCCCTTTGCGATCCTTGTACCTCTACGACCTTTGTACCCCTTGGACCTCTGCGACCCTTGTACCCCTTGGACCTCTGCGACCCTTTGACCCCTGATCCCTTTGACCCCTCGATGAGACTTTGTGACCCAGTGCGAGCGTGCGAATTGATGAGACTCTGTGACCCAATGCGACCGTGTGACTCGATGAGACTCTATGACCCAGTGCGACCGTGCAACTCGATAAGACTCTGTGATCCAGTGCGACCGTTCGACTATGTGATCCACAGAGACCATGTGTTTCAATATGACTATGTAACCCAGTACGATCTTGCGACTCGAATAGACTATCAATCATTGTGATCATTTGACATTTCAATAAATATGACTCGTTTAAACTACATCAATATAAGACTCGTTTTGAAAAAGGGAGAATCAAATCTATACATATTACTCACTACTCATTCGGGTTATCCAATTCACAAAAGAAACACGAAAACACAAAAGAACGAAACATTCACTATACATATCTGGTTTTTCTGCAGAATGTGTTTAATTGCAAACTTCTCTGTTGACAAGTTTGCAATTAAACATCATATATATGTCCCAACATCATATATATAAGTCCCAAGGTTCATGTCCTAGCCGATGTGGGACAACTTATCATAACATTCGCGATGAATCTGATGTTGATTTCAAGCTACATGTGACGGTTTTGATATCGATTTCAAGCTTCCAGTGTCGAATGTGATGTGGTGTGGGAGAACATTAATTTTCGCACCACATGAGAGAGAGAAATCGAGGTGATTTGGATGAGAGAGAAAAATTGTAGACTAATTAAAGGATAAGGGTAATATGAGGTTATCAATATTTTAAGAGTAGATTTGAATTTGAATTTTTTTTAGGTTTAAAGTCAAAATAGCATTTGAAGGGTAGTTTTGAAGTTAAGCTATTGGGATTGGAGTGAAAATAAAAAATGAAATAATTAAAAAGAAAATCAAAACCTTGGATTTTTTTTGCTGGTGTTGTTGATCGTTCTCATTATATAAATGTTAATATTATCATACTTTCGTAAACGTTAAGAAATTGGTGGTTAACAATTTTCTTTTAAATAAACGATCAACCGTTCTTTTCTTCTTTTTTCAATAAATTGTGATTGACCGTCACTCAAATGATTTGAGTCACATCGAATACATACAAACATATATGTTGAAAATAATATATCTAATTGCAATAATTTTATAATATCATGTACTTACGTAAATAATTAATAAGACTAATTATACAAATTTAACATGAAGAATATCAAAGGGCTTTCTTGTTTCACGTATATCTTCGAAAACCTAATGAAAAAATTGGAGAAAAGACGGATATATCCTTTATTTGTTGTATTGTGAAAACACATATGGTTTGATATTTTTTTGAAATGAAACTTATTTCAAAGTTTAGAGCAAGGAGCGAGAGGCGATTTCGAAATTAAAAACAAAGATTCCGAGCAATTTTCAATGATTTTCGAGAGTCGGATGGGTCACAAAGATCGTATGGTTTGTTTGGATCATATGGTCGTATGGGTCGCACAGATCACTAGGTCAATACAAAAATATTTATATTATAAGGTGAAATTAAAGTTAATTTTTTAGAGAATGATAGGATTGAAACTCTAATAATATATAAAGTATATTTTTTTATTTTAACCATGAATTAATTAGTAAGATTAATGGCATGATAATATTATGATATTATTACGATAGTTAACACAATCAAGCAATTGTTGAGGGATTATAAATAGATATTTTTGAATGATATAATAAAATAATAAAAACATAATGAGCGAAACAAAAAAAATTAATTATTAGAATTATTTACGTTTCTTGGTCTATTGCATAGTGTTGAAAGCAAAGCTTTGGTCACGGTGTTGATATTCGAGGAGGCTTCACATCATTAATCAAAATCACACAATCGAGAAGTTTCATTGTGGTATGTAGAAACCATTTTACAATTGTTTAATATAAGCAAATTAAAAATTTCATAAATAAAAAATAGGTAATCACATATTATTTCTTTTATGTGATTAACAATCCTATAATGGTTATTTGTAGATAACAGTTTTATGAATTTTTGTGTAGAAAACTAATCGAAAGTTCGATTATTGGATTTTATAATGTGCGTGCTCGACCAAATACTATGCTGCTTGGTCAAACTTAGTTATAACTTTTTCTTAGTGAATATAATGAAGTCTAATTTTTGTCAACTTTTGTTCAGATCAAGCATTATTACGACTTAAAAATGGTTTCAAATGAGGAATTTTCCAACCAAACGTTTTTACCAAATACTGCACTCGACCGAGTAATATGATTATTCGATCGATTATTAGGTTAGAAAAATTCAGAATTATCTATCGACCAAGCAGACAATTGTTCAACTTGAATGAAATACAATTTTAAATGCTTAATTGATACACAGCCAAGTAATATAACTACTCAAATTGAATAATCTTTTGGCAAGCAACGTTTGACTGAGTAGTATAAATACTCAACAAGAAAAATTTCTCATAAATCAATACGTGATCAAGTAATGTGACTACATGACCTGAATATTCTCTCCGTAATCGATATTCGATCGACTAGTATGACTACTCAACTCGAATATTTCTTCTTGGAACAAACACTTGACTCGAATACTATGACTAATCGATCAAGAATTTCACTAGAATAATGTATCGAGTTGTGAAATATTTCGTTCAAAAAGATAAAATGGTTTTATTAAAGCTTTTCCGTCAAACTAAATACATAAGTGTAAATCTCATTTATTTGAAACAATCTCATTGCCATGAGACATATAGTTTGGGAATTAATATAGTAGATCTATTGCATTAGATGTAAATAATTAATTTATAGTAATGTCTTAACTACCCAAGTAATAGAAATTGTAATTGCTTACTAACCATTAATGATTGATGAACGCAACTAGATCCATATGAACGACCTGACAACTAGACGGCTATGTGAAATAAATTAGTAAATTTAAAATCAATACGACTTGAAAACCAACGTGTCTATTCATATTAGATGGGTTAATATCTACGAAAAGGAAATTAGAAATTGTAACACAAATGCATTTTTTAAGTGAAATATGTCATTTAAATAAAATGATCATCTAAATGATATAATAATTGTTATTACGTCGTTGTTTATTTCATTTCTTAGAAATCAGACTTCTTAAATAAAACACAAAAAGAAAGAATGTCTTCAATCTCAAGGAAACCATCCAAGACATTAACAAAATTTTTGGGACAAATTTTGATGATTGGTGCCACAATCTCTAACTAGTTCTCATACATGAGAAGCTTATCAGTATGATTGACAAAGTAGTCAATGATGCTATACGTGATTACTTTAAGCACATGGAGAAAGTTACAACTACAAAATTTATAATCCTAGAATTGATGAGTTCTGAAATCAAATGACTATATCAAAATATGGATCCATCATAGAAAATAAAAATATTAAGAAGATGAATGATTTTGAAAGCATGATGATAAGATATCAGTTGTCTATATCCCTATTAAATCCAAACTGACTATCAGTTCACGCGTTTGATGTCACATTCTTAAGATGATTGATTTTATAGATCAACTTGAGAAGTTAAAATACACTTTGAGAAAATAATTGTCTCAATATATGATCTTGTAGTCATTGTGTGAGATATGCTTATAGTTCATTGTTAACTATAACATCAACAAGATTAACTTGATGAGATTTGATGTGTGGGATCAGAGGTTTTAATTTTTCCAAGACCACTCTACCGCAAGTATACGGTTCGTGTAGTACAAGGGTCGAACTCTGGGGACTGAGTGCAGCGTTAGAACTAAGAATTCACGAGAAGAAGATCGATCAATATAAGATATTGAGACGGGAAGGTAAAGATAATAAAGGATAACGAAGTTAGACTCAACAAGATAGAGTGCCATGGGCTTCGGGAATACCGGAACATGCAATGGATGTTTCTAAGGATCATGAAGTCGGTTTGTATCAATCGATGGGGAACTAATATCTAATCCTCTACCTAGGAAATGCGGAACTTCTAGATGCATTAAGAACAATGGGAATTCTACCTCGATGATTACCGTTCCTAAATAGATTAACCGATTGGTCAAATTCTCGTTAACCTAATTCATTCGAAAGTTCATTCACGAGACTCAAATCTGACTCTCTCAAGCCTAGACGAATCTCTAATCTCCTTCAAACCTGCTTAATATCAGTAGAATAGATCTAGTCTTATCCTAACTTGAAATCAACAACGTATGAAGGCATTACGCATGAATCGAACCATTCAATTCAACAAAACCGAAATCAAGCATTAATAACTTAAACGATCCAATACAATGGCATCCCTAACCCATGGCAACGAGAACTACTCAGAATACATAGAGAAGAAAATAAAAGCGAAGTAAGTGTTCGACTCCCCTATCATCCCGAGCGTAACCTCCAACGAATCCTTCGGTTGCCCGAAGTCTCCTTCTTCGGTCGTGCTCTCTCTCTCTTCTCCTTTGCATGATTCATGCCCCTTGTTCTCTTGCATTTTCCCCCTTCTGATCTTGGCTCTCCCCTTCTGTTCTTTTTAAATGCAGGTCGTTCAAAATTCAAGGAAAGTTGTTGAGAAATTGGCCGTTCTAAAATCAAGGAGTTTGTTGAGAAAAAGGTGGATCCGACAAGTCTGGTTCGAATCCTAACTCTAATAGGTCTCTTTTCTCCTGAATTGGCCGTTCTAAAATCAAGGAGGTTGTTGAGAAATTGGTGGACCCGAGCGGGCACAAGAGCAGCCCGATCGGGTGCACAAACACAGCCCGAGCATGCACACTTGCAATTGCTCTTTTTGCTCCTTTCGCTCGAGGTTTGAGTGTTCCGTTTGCTTCCTTGGCCGTGCACATGAGGTATCTTGTCATTTTAACACGTTTTCGGGTTGGAATTGCCGTAATCATTCGTGTTTTCCTTCATGTCTTCATTTCCTACACAAAACACGAAATATAGATAAAAGCCTTGAATATGCTCAATAACTCGGTAAAGTCCATGAAATCTAATTAAAACTAAACCTAAGAAACATGTAAATACTACGACGGATAACGTGTTATCAAGATTAAACTTATGTTGAACCTACTTACTAATTTTGAAAATAAAACAAAATGTGAGATGTCTAGGGGAATTGGAGCTGTGATGATGGTCATCATCTCTTCCAAGAAGAGAAAAGGCATGAAAAAGCCCAAGAAAGAACTCAAAGTGGCTACGGATGGTTTAACCAAATCTAAGTCCAAGGAGGACAACCAATATGATGTTGAGTTCTTCTTATGAGAGGAGAATGAGAATTGAAGAGAAATTTTAACGATTATCTTGCAACTCTCATAGACAAGATGCAAGATATGACCTTCATGAAAAATGTTTTCATGATTTCTTTACACACATAGAAATTTTGAATTTTTCAAACGAAATTTTCGGACGGTCGAGGTTATCCAAAAATTCTAAGATGAATTGGTGATAATGTCTTTGGCAATTCATCCATATTTATGGATTGATCGAAAAGGGATAAATGACCTATCTCAGATTACGGACGAACGGTAATTTTGTCCGTAATTTCTGTAAATTTGCAGACGTTTTCAACCGACCGGAATTCGTCCGAAACTACGAACAGTTTAGGGACGGCTTGTTGGCAAATACTAATCTTAGTCAGTAATGCGTCCTTAATCAGTCAAGAAATTACTCATATAAACCTCTCACACCTTCATTCGTTTCTCACACAAAATCATCAAACATTTTTCTCCATATCATCTTATTGATTCTTATTACACTAGCATCATCATCGAGCTCGAATATTTTTTTCTAGACAATGTATTTATTAAATAATTGATCTAGAAACTCATGGTGTATCGAAGGAGTTTATAGAAGGTATTACAGAGTTTATGACGATGGGAAAAAAATCAACATGTACATAAAGAAATCTATAAGTCGGTTTGTCCCTTTGTCAAATGCAAAAATCAAAAATCTGTTTACTCCGAATTATTTCATGAGGTCATCTCATGGAGATAATTTTGCACCACGATTTAGTAATGTTCTGGAAGATTTTAGTAGGGGTATTGTACATCATGAGGTGTTTGAGACGTCTCAAGATATAACCTTGGATATATAAGAGTTCCGAATCGAATATCTTTTGAAAAAATGAACCCTTATATGGAAATGGTGCAACATGTATTCCGTGAAAAAAATGAGGAAAATATTGAAGAAGATCTTAATGAAGATGCAAAAAGGTCTTTTCTATATGTTTGGAAGTGTTAGACAACCACTTTATCGTGGTTTTATAACGGGTCCTTTACAATTGTCTTTGTCGGCATGTTTAATGAATTTGAAGACCAAAAATAAGATCTCTCAAAGTTTTATAGGTTATGATCCTATTACTTTAGGGCATAGGGTGGATGATTTCAAAGCAGTATGTTTTTCGAATATTAGTTTCAAATTTTCATCAGAATTAGTAAGAGATTATTTGCTTGCAAATAAAAATGTAATAGAGTCATATTTTGAGACAAAAAAAGATGATGAGATCTTTGGGTTAATAGCCATATCAAAATATTGATGTTTGTCAAGACAATTGAAAAATTTTTGGAAAGAGACATTGGATTTGAGTAATTGTCGATTTTTTGGAAAAGTCCTGTTTTATTTGACAAGGAATGGAAAATCGGTTTATATCATCGTATGTGGTATTTACCAATTACAAACAGAATCAAAAGATTGTATCAGTCTGAAAAACCGTAATGGCATGTTGAGAACTCGACTCATGATGGAGAATTGTGTCATCCCTCATATGATGAGGCGTGGAAACACTTTAACAAGGTCTATCCTGACTTTGCAGTTGAGAGTTGAATTGTTATTTAGGCCTTTACACTGATGATTTTAATCTATTTAGAATGTATGAGAGGAATTATTCATTGTTACCAATTATTATGACACCGTACAATTTACCGCCTGACATGCGTATGAAAATGGAGTTTTATGCTTAACAATACGTATTCACGAGCCTAATCATCCTAAAAAAAGTTTGAATATAATTCTTTAAGCATTGATTAGTGAATTAAAAGAATTGTGGGAGGGAGTTCAAGCGTACAAGGTCTCGAGGCGAAATAATTTCAATGGTGTTGTAGCGTGTTGATTGCAATATGTGATGCATAGTAGAAAGAAAATTGATTCCAATGGAGTCATAGCATGTTGAATGAGGAATGCGTTTCTAAAATCGATTGAGATGTGTTTGTTATTATCTATTATAAGTTGTTTGTGTATAAAATATTTAATAAACAAAAACTTGGTTTGGTTTTAACCATAACGGTTTGTTGATAACCTGTTGAGTTGTATATGATTCCAATAGTTCTAATAAAACATTAACATTTAGTATGTCTCGTCGCGTTGGAAAAAGCAGTAGTTCAAGAAATCATTGTAATTTAAAGAATGTGCAATGGTCCATCAACTACGCAACGAACTCGATAGTTCAAATCTATAATTTTGAATTTTAAGAATCCGACCTTATTTCAGAATGTTGGATCAAAATAATTTATATTGTTTCCGTATTACCAACCAATGACTCCACGACGGTGGCCAACGACTTTTCAGATGCATCACGAACCAACGATGGAAGAATTATTAGCAACAGATGAGGAAAGACGTTAACTTTCGCATTTAGATCCTACGCGTGAAAATGGTGCACAATGGTACATATTACTAAAATCAAATGTAAATTTGTAAATAATGAATTTAATATTAATCTAACCTAATTTTGATTTATAGGTTTAGTTATGATCACATTCTTATCATATACACTACAAAATATAGACGAATATCAACGGAAGGATCAACGGATCCGTCCGTTGATATAAATTGCAATGGATTGTAACGGAATTTGGAAAATTATCAACGACCCAAAGTCCGTTGGAAGCACGTTGAAAACCGACATTATAATCCAACGGATGCTCGTTGGAAGTTTAGAATTTTGAGGTCGTCGTTGGAATAATCCAACGTTGTATTTCAACGATCATCCATTGGAATATTCACTATTTATACATCAAAATCCACTGTTTACCATCAAGCCATCAAAACAAAATATATTCTCAAACAATATCGTCTTCTTCAAATAGAGATATATACAGATCGAGAGGGTGGATATATAGAAGAAAAGATCTTGTAACCAAGGAAATTGCTCAAGAATTCTAACACAGATTGGAGCAGTTCATGAGTTTTGCATTGATGCAACTTTTGTATCAAGAACGGGGGGACAATTTTATGTCCCTGCAAAAGATGCAAAAACATGAAGTATCAAAGTCAATAATTTTTTTGCAAACACCTTTACTAGGTGGGTTTCGTAGAGAATTTGGTTATTTCATGGTGAAAATTATGGTGTTAAAGATAGTGTTCAAGAAGCACAAGAAATAGAAAACAAATGAAGAAGTTCTTTATGAAACGTAAATGACCAATCCATATGTGGATATAGTGAAATGATTTTCCCGAAGTTGTTGAGAAAACGCATGAAGAGATTTCGAACAGTGAGGGACACCGATTTTTAAACCAATTGGTTGGGGTGAAACAACTTATATATGAAGGTTATCGTGAAGGTCAGTCTCATTTATCATTGTCATCGAGATTGATGAGTATAAAAACAGACTACAATGTAGCTGAAAATTACATGGATTCATTTTGCAAAATCATGTGTGAATATTTACCGTAAATTAATCAAACTCCTAAGACATACTATGAAACAAAGAATTTTCTTAAAAGATTTGGAAATGCCACATGAGAAAATTAATGTTTGTAGAAATAGTTGCATGTTGTTTTGGGAGATGATAAAGACGTGTTGGAATGTAAATTTTACGGTTCAAGCAGATGTTGTCCAGAAAACCACCTTCACGAAAAACATGTACCGTACAAAAATATATTCTATATACCTGTAGCAAATAAGTTGACAAGGTTATATGAATAAAAAACCACAATAAAAATGAGATGGCACGCAGAACACTCGATGGGCGAAGGGATAATGCAACATCTATTGGGTCGTAAGGCTTAGAAAGATTTCAATGAAATATTTCCTGAATTTGCGTATGAAACGAGAAATATTTATCTTTTCTTGTGTATTGATGGTTTTAGTCCATATGAAAAATCTGGAAGTCAATATTCTCTATGACCAGTGATTTTATCTCCGTATAATTTGCCTCCCAATATATGTCTGAAAAGAAAAATAATATTTAAAAATATATATTTATATATTGTGTTAACATAATTTTATTACATTTATTTGATGAAGAAGTAATGAGTGTATATCGTCATCTAAATGCAGATGTACTGACCAAAATGAAAGTTCAACATTATGTCTCATGCTTGAGAGATTACGTAAATGCACTTATTTTCATATATATATATATAATATTTTATATTATAAGTAATCATTCATTTTTATATTATACGTACAAGGTTTTGATTAGAGACATCCTCTCTAATTAAGAGATTTAGCTAATGGTCATGCAAGAAATCTATTGTGTTGGCCAATTATGTTTACTCGGGGATACATATTCAACACTTATGAGCACGGAAAACATAGAATCGCATTCAATTACGGCATTTTTGTTAATAGTGGAATAGAGGATGATAATTTCTATGGTATTTTTATACCAAATCCTACATGTGGAATATCTTGGTCTCGTTGAATTGAAGGTAAGTGGAATATCTTACAACATATATTCCACTTAAGGGGCATCTATTGGCAAACGCTACATCCACCTTTTGAATTGATTAATTTTGTTCGACACTTAGACAAACCTACCAACGGATACCGTTTAGAACGAATTAAATTTTCCAACGGATGCCCGTTGGCAATTTTTAACAGGATCCGTAGGAAATGGTCATGATGGCTATGCTCCGCCTAGTACCCTCGTTGCATCGAGACGATGTCTTCCAACGGGCATCCATTGGAAATTGTAATGGATACCCGTTGGAAAAAAGACATACAACCATTTATGTCATCCTTTGTCTTGGGAACACAAGTTTTCAACGAGCTTCTGTTGGAAATTTCAACGGATGCTCGTTGGAAAATAAACAGTCGCGTCATTTAATAAATTTCAACAGATGTTATGTATTTAATTAGTTGAAAAGTCTATTTCAAATATAATATCAAAACCAAAGCATCAATATCTTTAAAAAAAATAATTTGTAAACACTTAACACAATGAGAGCTCGGCAATTTATCGACGATGGTGGGTTGTTAGCAGGTTTTGCAGGAGCCCCTCTGCCACCACCTCTACCACCATATCGGCCTCCTTCACCTATATCGGCACCACCAATATTTGATGAGAAAGATGATATGGTGGATATTAACGCTTTGATCGATACTTTCGACGAGCGTCCCAGTACTCCCATTATTGATCCCGAACATCCTTACAGGACGTTATGGAAGAAATTATTTATTTACAAATATTGATATTTCAATTAATTATAACTATTGTCTAATGATTTTGTTTACATGTGTAGGTTTAATGTGGATGATGTTCTTAAACACACAAACAACAACATCAAACAAGGTGTTTTACAAGATCAACTTTATTAATCTTGGTAGGTGACGTCGCCGATGGTGGTGTTCATTTATTGTAAGTGTATTTAATATAAAAATTAATTTAAATTTATTATCAAATTTTATACATAAATTAATTTATTTAAATTTAATTTTGTAGCGCGCATATATATGGCAGAAGAAGGACACATCGCGCATCTATACCGCTTGCATGCGTGATATGTAAGCTCAGTTGTGCTTGACGATGAACAACAGGAATCACAACTATTATTAGAAGAATGCCAAACTGACATGTGAAACGGAAGAGGTATTCAACCAACTCTTCTAGCGTTGGGAGTCAGAGGACTTCAAGACCATAACCGGGAAGGGAAAAAAATATCTGTACAACGAGAAAGTTCTCGGGGATAGTCTGCATCGCCATACCTTGGGATGGAAGTCCTTTCCAAAAAAGAAATAATTGGTAAGAAATATTTACATTTATAATTTCAATTCATTTTTATTTAAATTGTTAACTAATCATATTATTATAATGTTCTGAAACGCAGAGAATCACTACAAGAAAATCAGGTTTTAGGGACTGAAAAATCAGTCCCTAATCCGTCCCTAAACAGGTTTAGGGACGGATTATGGATGACCAGCGATAGTACCCAATCGCGCGACTCTAAATGTTATCTGTCCCCAATTCGTTCCTAATTAGAGACAGAAATTTTCAGTCCCCAATCCGTCCCCAATTAGGGATGGAAAAAGTAGTCCCCAAACAGTCCCTGGATTGGGGACGGGTTGTTTTCAGTCTCTAAAATTTGGAGACAGACCACTGAATTCGTCTCCGAATTTGGAGATTGAAAACTGAATCTGTCTCCAAATTTGGAGACTGAAAACAGAATCCGTCTATCGCTCGACGCTTCGGCTTCAGCTCTTCGGCCGACGCTTCCCGAGCTTTCCACACTGCCTGCAAGCTCATCAACGAGAAATTAGGGCAAATCGTCGACGACCCAAAACCCGATTTCTCGCCTCGCTTGCTCCTGAATTGCTGCAGTGTCCTAGGGTTTGTGAAATTCGAAATTGACGACGAGCTTCTAGGTCCAAATGGGTCGATTCTTGTTCAAGCAGTGGTTGATTCCGCCGGTAGATTCGTGGACATCTCTGCCGGTTGGCCGAGCACGATAAAGCCGGAAACAATATTCCGGCAGACGAAGCCGTTCTCGGTTATGGAGGAAGAATCTCGAAGCTGATGACTCCTTGGAGACGGAACCTCCATAAAACAAAAACAAAGAGAAGAAAAGGAGAAATTACAATAGCTAAGGAAAAAGAGGATCATCTGCGGCGTCGGAATCTCTGAAAGCGACGGCCATTGCTAATTTCTCGGCGAGACAGCTTCAGAAACTGAGAGAGGAAACCAAATCTAATCTACCATAGAAGAAGAAGAAGCAAGCAAGCGAGGGAACGCCATCAGTTGGGCCTTCGAGCGAGGATTTATAAAAATTTAGGGACGGATGACAAAATCTGTCTCCAATTGGAGACGGGTGGATAAATTCCGTCTCCAAATTTGGAGACGGATGACCTGCCCGTCTCCAAATTTGGACACGGATGACCTGCCCGTCTCAAAATTTGGAGACGGATGACATGCCCGTCTCCAAATTTGGAGACGGATGACCTACTCGTCTCCAAATTTGGAGACGGATGACCTGCCATCTCTAATTTAGGGACGACTTACTATTCCGTCCCTAATTGGTCCGCATTTAGGGACGGATTAGGCATGACTCTTCTCTCTCCAAATTTGGGGACGGATTAGGGACGGATTTCATTTTCCGTCCCTAATCCGTGTATAATCCGTTCCTAAATTTAGGGACGGAAATGTCGGTCCCCAAATTCCATCCCTAATCTTGAATTTTCCAGTAGTGAATGGGAAGACAACCAACTCTTCTTGAGCTGATCGTTGAGACTCACGCTAAGAAGAAGTCAGACATTAGAAAAGAGGTCGAGAAACCGGAACTTGTTGATCCCGCGCAGAGTGAAGGGTGAAAGCTGTGATGGAGAAGATCACACAAAAATCACAAACCATTGGTTCAACTCCCGACGATCTTAGTCATTTTTAAAAGGACAAGCTTTATTTAGAGGTATGTAATAACATTATTGTTATTATAATTCTTTAATTATATAAATATTTTAAATCGATATATGTTAACTTTAATTTCTTTTATACTGTAGTTTGGTAGGTCGTATAAGGACATCTATAAGGTCTAGATGCTCTACAAAAAAGATATCGTCGAGGACGCTATGGCAATACCCCCACGGTGAAAAAGACATTTACACAAGACTTTTTTTATTTATTTTTAAATTTTTTTTATTAAATTCATTAAACGATCAATGAATGCCTGTTAATAAAATAACAAAATTTTAACAGGCATTCGTTAAAATATTTTAAAATTACCGCCATTTATTTTCCAACGGGTATCTGTTGCTAAGTTCTGTCAACAAGTTCAACGGATACCTATTGCAGATTTTCAATAGATATATCTATTACGATCCCTTGAAAATTATCAACGGATATTTCCCACTGAAATGTCGTTGTAAATAGCAATAGATATTATTATTCAATGATCGTTTTCCAACAGCCAGAAATTCGTCGGAATCCATTGGAAAAGTTCATTACCAATTGAAATTTAGACATTTCCAACAAATATGTCGGTTGAAAATTGCATATTTTTTTAGGGATGACTAAAACAATGAAAGTTGATTACGATCATCCATGTTGTAACTAGACGTAGACCAATCCCAATATTAAGGAATGATGGTCGAAAATCCTTTATCGTGCATTTTTAATAATTTTTTTTATTTATAATAGATTTTATAAAATATTTTGAATAAACTAATTAATCAATATTTTTAGCAAAAGTTTTATTGGATTTCCAATATTACTACACGAATTAAATCCGAATTTGAATAGATTACGAGAATTCATTTGAAATCTCTCGTCAACGATATTCAAAATGAACAAGAGAAGAAAATAAACCCCATATGGATGGCTAAAATATTTCTGACAAATATGTGTTTATTGGGATGATCCTGGATATAAGAAAAAAAAAGAGTGAGCAAGTCAATCTCGTCGTTGTGATAGAGAAGGTTACCGGATGAACACACATACAACAGGATCTCGTTCGTTTCGGGAAGTTTACGAACAAATGGTAAGATTTAAAAATTATTTAGAAATTTATAATATCTAAATTTTAATAATATGTTGAAAAGATATATATATTTTCTATTCATTTTAGGCGAAAGAGAAGGGATCCGAACTATCATACATTGAATTGCTCGAACGTGCGTATATTAACGAGTCTGATAGTTCAAGGATAGATACCAAATAAAAACGGGTTAATGATGGTGTTCAATATATGGCATCGAAACGAGTGTCGTAAATTTCACCAAGAGAAGACGGATCGCAACCTTTTCTTAGCCAAAAAGAATACAACGAGTTGTATCTCGAGATAAATTTATTACTTTTTCATATAATTTCAATATTTATAATTCTAATATTGAATTTTCTATTTGTTTCATAGCAAGTTACGCAGTATAAAGATCGCATTTTCGTTCTTTGAGGAATGACATCACAACATTCAACTTTCTCAAAGGGTAAAATGAAAGTAACGGGTGAGAAAATGTGTAATAAAGTGATGCAATACGAAAATGAATTGCATGAATCGAGACGAAAATATCAACGTTTAATGCGCATGTTGAAAGCAAAATTGCTTCAAATGATTGGGATGAGTGCGAAGACAAAACCGATAATAATAATAATTATCAACCGACGACGAAGAGTTTATAACATACATATATATTTATAATCTGTAAAAATATTTAACCTAATATTATTGATTATAATGTATAATATAAATTCATAATATTAAAATTTTATTTTAAAAAACTGCCTAACGGAAAGACGCGTTCCAGAATTTTACAGACGGACCACTTTCCGTCTAAAAATATTACGGATAGGTCGCAACCATCGGTAATACTTGCGAACCGATGTGACTCGTCTGGAAATTTGTGGATGGCAACATTCTATTCAGATTTAAAAAAAAGTATACGATATTCGGACGCTTTTTTGATGATTTTTCCATCCGCAATATGGTCGCTTTTCCATCCATTAGCAGACGGTTCTTGTAGTCCGGAATTACAGACAATTAATGAACTAATTTTTCAGTTTGAAATTTTGAACATTGTATTTACGGATACTCGTTTACGGTCGATGCGGACAGATTCTGAACGGATATCGCCGTCTGAATCCGTGTTTTTCTAGAAGTGTTAGCTACCATAAATTCTTCTATGTGGGTAATGGATATTGATTGTAGTTTTAATGGATACAATATATGTTGTATGGGTTGAAGATCGATAAAAGACACTTGATGTCTAATCTAATGACCAATTCAATTTTGCGCCAAATGCCAATTCTAACGCTAACTCTACACAATCGTAATATTGGTTCAACGCAACGTTTTATGTTACACTAGCATAGCAGAAGCTTACAGAATTTTAACACAAGGCCAAGGTAGAATCAATGGATGATATGTGTGAAACTTGCATTGAAAAATGTAACATCATGATTACACCATGTCAAGAACGTTGTAAACAAATATTATGATGGTACTAGTGTTATCAATTTCAAAGAAATTTTTTTACATGAATGCTATGCAGATTCAACGACATCATTTGTATTAACAATTTCATTACAAATGTCAACACAGAAATAACCAATGTAACATTATGTTAATGCATATTTTATGATGCAATTTACACTAGAATGATTGATAATGTCTATTTTGTTCTAGTATTTTAATCTATTTTCATATTTAGTTTCATCATTCATTTGGGTTTTACCAAGCATTAAGGATCATGATAATCTCGTTTTCAGTCATTTTGGAGCTAAAGGACGTGCCAAGACAAAGTACAAACATCGAGGATCATCACGGGATAAACGGGACGAGAATCGGTAAGGAATAGGCACTACCCGCGTGGATAATTCCCTAGCCCGAGCGTGCATTTGTTACGGCAATTTTGTCCAGCGAATTGTGCACGAGTCGGGCAAGAAATACCACGCCCAGGGCCTCAGCACGAGCGGGCAGCAAGTCAGCCCGAGCGGGCAGCACCTCAGCCCGAGCGGGCTGCCTCTTTTCCATCGCGTTCTAGCGCGATATTCCGCGCCATACCCGAGCGGGTCACTTACCCTGCCCGTGCGGATCGCGTCCGTCACCTGCAACTCCAAATAAGTTAATTTGACTTAAAACAAATGGAAGTTTGTTGGGGACTTATACAATAAGGAAAACGCCTTTAGAGAAGAGGAATAAGTCATATTTCGCTGGAGAAAGTAATGGAAACATTGCCAACTTAATCAAGTAATGGAAAACTCAAGAAAAGGTAAGAAAAATAGGGAGGGCTGCTGTAACGAACGAGGGGAGAGCTGGAGGGACGAATTCAGACAGAAACGAGGAGAGAAGAGAGAGCACAGAGAGAGAGAGAAGGAGAGCATCACGCACACACAAGGGCGAAGGACGGAGCGAGGAAGCCGGAGCGTGGGGGAGCTATTGAAGACATCGGTAATAGAATAGGGAGGGATCTCATTCTTTATTCATGTCGAATATAGTTATCTTTTGTGTTTCTTTTGCTAAGTTCATGTCCGAGTAGGTCCATAGCCATGGGTTAGAGAGCTTTGCCGATATGTAATGAAGTTTTGTTCTTAATGGTTGGTTGTAATATTTGTTCGTTTTGGATTGATTGGTTGTTCATAATGCTTTTATTCTTGTTGGTGGCTTGAATGAATGATTATAAAAAATCTAATTGCATTGGGAGATGAATTGGATTTTGGAACGTAGCCATGATATGAAGTCTCAATTGATTTAGAACCTTGGTCGGTCGGTTGATTGAACTTATGAATTATGATAGCGATCTTAATGCATCTAGTTGGTGAGATTACACAATTGGGAGATTGGTAGTACGCATGCTAAATAGTGGGTTTAGGCATCTGGAGAGTCATTCCCTAGAGAATAGCTTGAATTCCCCGAATACGTAACGATATCAATAACTATGATCTTGTTAGAACTTTGTTGCATCATCGTGCATCTCTCGAAATCTGTGGTGTTTAGTCATTGAGTTTATCCCGTTAATTAGTTTAGTTTGGTTTCATTCGCATTCCCATAACTTATCGATTTGACACGTCTTATTTATTAGTTTACTAGCTTTAGAGTTGCATCGATTCCTCGTGTTCGACCCTAATACTATACGATCCGTATTCTTGCGGAAGCGTTAGTCTAGGTAAATTATTACTTGAGATTAAACACATCAATGATCAATGCTAGTATCACACAAGTCCAATGCTACACATGTAACTCAATCTTTTGTTTTCGTTGAGTTGCCATATGTGGCACGATTGCATTAGAAAGAAGATATAAAGGTCAAACAGTTAGTATTTCACGAATGTCATAAATGTCATCACAATTATATTACCTTTTCTATGCTAGTTCAACGCAATTGTATTAGAATTATAAATATATATATATATATATATGTGTGTGTGTGTAATATAAGACCTATTAGTTACATGAACTTAGAAAATTTTATATGAATTTATAAAATAATCTTAAGTCACTCATAAGTCAGGTTGTTGAGGGAGGTGGCAAAAGCCTTCGTCTTCGAGTAGATATTTGGTCATTCGAAGGTGGATGTATGAAAGGTTTGATGTAAAGACGAACAATGTTTTTATCGATTTGGAAAGTGGGTTATCGAGACATTTTTACTTTTGCTACAATCAAGTTGGATTCACAAAATCAACTGGCAAAACAATTAAACGAAGCGGAGGGGAGTTTTATGACTCAACTCGCAAAATCAAGATATACTATCCAATGTGACAAATGCACTAAGTTTTTCCATTCCTTGATGAAATTTAATGGCAGGCGTAATCATATTGCGGCAATCTCAAAACGGGATGGAACACGGACGCATTCAACGGATGAGGTGGTAGCGGAATTCACAGAGTACTTCAGAGGGTTATTTGGGACGACGGTGGCCACAGTGATCCCAAGAGGCGATGAGCTCGCCCATGGAGGCAGGTTATCGGAGGAGGACAATAGGTATTTGACATCGCCTGTATCGGTAAGTGAGATCAAGAATGCCCTATGGTCCATGGGTGATGATAAATCTCCAGGACCGGACGGCTTCTCGGTCAAATTTTTCAAGGCAACATGGGAGATCACTGGGGCAGAAGTATGTGCAGTAGTTAAGGAGTTCTTCATCAATCGGAAGCTCCTCAAGCAATTCAACCACACCATAGTCGCCGTCATTCCTAAGACTGATGACCCATCGACAGTTGAGCACAATCGTCCCATTTCTTGTTGTAATGTGATATATAAGCTTATTACAAAGATCATGACATTGCGCCTAGCGCGGTGTCTTGGTCCGCTGATAGACCCGGCCCAAAGCGCCTTTGTTGAGGGCCGGCTCCTTTCGGATAATGTTTTTCTCGTGCAGGAGCTACTTTGCCGATATGAGGTTAAAGAAGACGCAAAGAGATGCTTCCTTAACATCGACTTGGCCAAGGCATATAATACGGTCTCATGGGAGTTTATCCAGTTCGCCCTCACACACATCGGAGCTTCTCCCACTCTCATTGCATGGATTATGGAATGCATAACCACGGTCACATATTCCATAAAGATAAACAAGGCCATTCATGGTTTTTTCCCGGGTAAACGTGGACTGCGGCAAGGAGATCCACTATCTCCCCTGATCTTCGTCATATGCATGGAGATATTTTCCCCGCTCGTTAGGAAGGAGACTCAGAGGGATGTGTTTTCATTTCACCAACACTGTGCTCCCCTCAGACTATCACATCTTATATTTGCTGATGATATCGTTATGTTCTGTCGTGGTGACACAGGATCGGTAGGGGTACTCATGGATTGCTTGACAAGATTTAGCACCATGTCCGGGTTACAAGTGAACGAAAGGAAATCCTCCATGCTCTTGGCGTCGGTATCAGAACAGGAACGACAGGCATTGCTAGGAGTTACAGGATTTCCAGAAGGCGTGTTCCCTTTTCGATATCTAGGCATACCAATCGGCCCCACAGGACTCAAAGGTTACACTTCAAGCCACTGTTAGACAAGATAAGTGCTCACCTCACCATTTGGGCTAAAAAGCTGATATCTTTTGTTGGCCGCAGGGAACTCATCAGAACAGTGCTACAGGGAAGCGCCGGTTTTTGGCTATCCATGGTTGCAGTACCTCGGAGTGTTATGCGCAACCTGATATCCATATGTAGAGGCTTTCTGTGGAGACATCCTCGAGTACGATGGACTGATGTATGTATTCCGAAGAGGGAAGGAGGACTTGGACTTCTGGACTTAGATACTTGGAATAGGTGTTTCATGATCAAGCACTGGTGCCATATAACGACTCAGCGGGACAGCCTATGGGTGAGGTGGGTACATCATAGGTATCTGGCACGGGTAGGCCCTTGGGAATGGAACGTGAGTCGACGGGACTCACCTTTGATTAAGACCATGCTACATGTTCGAGATATGGTGCGCACATTGGCAGGAAACGAGGCTAACAGCATGAAAGGATGGAGGGATGGTGTGAGATGGGAAGATTTCGGATATCCAAGGCGTATGACGATATACGGCCTAAGAAATCGGTGGTAAATTGGGCAAAGGAGGTGTGGCCGACCCATAACACGCCAAAGCACTCCTTCATCCTGTGGCTGGCTTTACTAGGTAAGCTTCCAACCCTTGATCGCCTCACTTATCTGGATATCGACACAACAAGCAGGTTATGTAATCAGCAAATGGAGAGCCACAACCACCTGTTCTTTGAGTGTGGATATACCCAGCAAATATGGTACCACGTGTGTGACCGTTTGCACATCCCGCGGTCCATCATGACGATCCAAGACGCACTCACATGGCTGAGGAGAAACGCTGCTCGGGATGATTGCTTAGCGCGAGCACAGGTGTATGCCATTGCGGCCTCGATCTACCATCTTTGGCGTGTCAGAAATGGAAGCATATTTGACAACAAACGACTTCCAATTGAGGCAGTCGTTCGACTGATTATGGACCACATATCTCTGGTTCTACATGACAAGTTTCCCTCGGCCACAGTGGAGACTCTGCAACTCGGGAGGTAGATTGGGTGGATCATCCGTAGGAAGCTGGCTTGATGCTGACTATATATCCTATGTCTTGTACTTTGTTTTTGATTATGTCGAACATTTGGTAATTATTTTGCGATGTTTCGTATCCGTCGCAGGGGTGCTCTTTTTCCTCTTTGTCGGGTTTTTCCCAATGGGTTTTACTGCTTTGAGGTTTTAATGAGGCCCGGGGTGACATGTACCCTGCTCTCATAGCTGCGATGTGAGATACTACTTTAGTGTGTATTGTCGTAGCACAGTATGGGTGGCCTGCGTGTTATCCCATGTGTGCTAATGACAACCAGTTTGTATGTGTAACCGTTCTCTTCTCCCTTCATGGGACACACGGAATAAATTTACTTCAAAAAAAAAAGTTGGATTCACAAAGAGTGTAACTTATAATGTCTATTTTGTAGTAGTAATAATAAAAAAAACTTGTTTAGTTCATATATTGTGATAAACACCTATATATTAAAGGTTTCTTGGTAAAATACTACATCAGAGTCTATGCTAACAAAGATATGAATTCAATGGAAAGTCATGATGAAACGATTATCCTAATACGTTAGCCTTGATATTGTACATGAATATATTGAAGAATCTAAAGATTTTATGAAGTAGAATAATGATAATTTTGTGTAGGATATGAAAAATAATATTGGGTAGGTTATATAAGAAATTTTCAGATGGAATAGAGACCGACACTGATGGATTAAGGACCAACTGCAGACTATCCATAATATGTTTATAATTGCTGATTTAAATATAGTATCTCCTTAAATTATGGATGTATTAGAATTGTGTATGTAATTCATAGAAAGACTTTTGTCAAACGATGTTATATCCGTAATTAGTGATCGACTACGTTTAATTGTTTGTTCATAAAATTATCAATGGATCAGGGATGTAATGGACATTTCGTCATTAATTCGTATTGGAATGTCTAAAATTGGAAGATTTGTAGTTGTGAAATTTATTTGAATAAAAATTGTTTTAAAATCAGGATAAAAGTAGACAATGTAAAAAAAAATACTCTATGGAATAGTATTCGTTTGTTGATGATGACCATATGAATTTTCAGGAAACAACGCAAAGTTCAAACTCTAAAAAATTGTGGAAAACCATGAAATTCGAGATGGATATATGAGATTAACAAAGTTTAGAATTCGGTGGAACATTTAAGGAATTAAAGATCAATTTTAGCTACAAATGTGTTTAAAAGAAAAAGATTGGTGCATAGGGTAAGAACGAACCCTATAAAGTTCGTCTAGTTACCAATGGATATAGTTAACATGAAGCAATCGACTATATAAAAAGGCGTAAGATCAGATATACCCTCATAGGGCTAAACCGCTTCAAAATAACCCTTCCCTAAAATAATTATTAAATCGGAAAAAAACTGGAGAAAAGACAAATTTGCCCTTAATTTTTTAACGTGAAAAAACCCACGTTCTACAGTTTTTTGACGTGAAAAACTGTCAAACCGTGTCAAAAGCAAAAATTCCAAACAGTTTTTCGATGTGAAAACCTGTTTCAAAGTTTAGAGCAAGAAAGAATAAGTGATTTCGAACTTGAGAGGGATCGATTTGAAGTTCGCAAGAAGGCAATGGCTAGAATCAGCCACAACAGTGAAGAAGAGAGCAGAGTCAATCTTCAATGGCGTCAATAAGTTTAAGTAGATCGATTTCTAGGGTTTTGCAGGTTGTCGAGTCGTAAAACGGTTTATTGATTTGAAATGGGTGTGAGTGTTAGTGAGTTTGTTGAGTCTCAGTGAGTCGGTTGAGTCGCAAGAGTCGGTTGTCTCAGTGAGTCGGTTTGGGTCGCAATGGTCGTTTAAGTGTCGCAGGGGGTCTAAGGGTCGTTTGACTCGGTTGTCTCAGTGAGTCGGTTTGGACCGCAATGGTCGCTTGAGCGTCGCAGGGGGTCTAAGGGTCATTTGAGTCGGTTGTCTCAGTGGGTCGATTTGGGTCGCAATGCTCCCTTGAGCGTCGTAGGGGGTTTAAGGGTTTTTTGAGTCAGTTGTCTCACTGAGTCGGTTGTCTCAATGAGTCGGTTTGGGTCGCAATGGTCGCTTGAGCGTCGCAGGTGGTCGTAAGGGTCGTTTGAGTCGCATAGGTCATTTGATATTATGCCTCGTGGATCGCTTGAGTCGCATGGGTCAATTGAGTCGTATGGGTCGCTTGAGTCGCATGGGTCAATTGAGTCGTATGGATCGCTTGAGTCTCAGTGGTCAATTGAGTGTCACAGAGGTTCCGAGGGTCATTTGAGTCGCATGGGCCGGTTGAATCGTATTGGTCAGTTGAGTCGCATGTACCGTTTGAGTCGGTAGAAGTATAATGTATTCTTAATTAATTGGTCATTTTGCAGGTGGCGCCAAAGCCGAAGTTTGTGTATGAGGATAGAATGCCAAAGATCACCACCAAGTGTTATCCTCACGAGACAATAACGAAGCTGAGAGGAATCTTAGATAAATACGAGTTGCATTACTTCGAGAAGGGGTCACAATTTAGGCATTTATTCCATTTCCAATGTGACTCCACGTTGACTAAGGTTCAAATGTCTATCCTCCTAAATCACTCCGTGATTGTACGGGACAAGAAGGAGTTGTGCTTCGTCTTAAACGGTGTTCCCATCCGGTACTCTATAGTGGAGCATGTACTAATTTCCGGATTGAAATGCGGACCATATCCAAAGAACGGAAGTCCAAAAGGGGTGATACATTCAGGCGGAAGAATTTCGGCCGTGGAAAGGTGACCCCTGCACAAATCATTGGAAAGCTTGTGAAGGCGAAGAATGCCAACGACCGGATGAGGTTGGAAACTTTGATATTGTTGGCGCAAGTTATGGCTCACAAGCCTTCATCAGACAACTCTATCAGCCATGATCTCATTGACATGGTTGATGCCTTGGAATTTTGTTAAGGCTTTCCATGGAGGCGTTACACATTTGAGAAGATTGTGGATACTTGCCGCAAGCACGTTAGCGGGGAATCACCGAAACCAAAATGGTATTATGGAAGTTTCATGATCCCACTAATGGTAGGTTGTATATATTATTCGAATAACTTGAATGTTTTTGTACTTTTTGCATTCTTATCATTTTGTTTTAATGTTTCAATTACTTCCATTCGAAATCATCATTAGTTTGGGCGGAAAGGGATGGTATGTTGATGTTATGGATGCGGATCAATCATGCCCAAGAATGTGAAAGAACATGGTTAAATCCAGTATTAACCTGAAGTTAGTAGATGTGATCAGGATGATCGGATATTCTAAGGTAACAATTACACGAGGGTCACAAGGAAAACAAGGGTCACAGAGGGTAATAATGGTTATTTTTTGTTTTTAGGATATTCGAAGTATTCTTCGTTCTGAACACGAAGTGGAAGGTTTACTTTTTGATCTAGACAATTATGAGGGATGCCACGATCTCGATGTTCAGATATGGATGTAACATATTTGTAAAAATCCGAAGGGTTTTTTTTGGGAGGACATCCATAAGCAAGAATTGTTGTCGCGAAAAGCAATTCTTGGTGATCAAAAGAAGGAGAAAAGGAAGGAGACGAAGAGGAAAAAGATCGTGGGCGAAAAATTAATAGAGATTGAAGACTTAGAAGATGAATGAAGGGTAGGTGTTGCTGAAGCTGATGAAGAAAGAGATGGTGATGCTGAAGCTGAAGCTGAAGAGAAGGTGTGGATGAAGCTGAAGGAGAAGAAGCTGCAGTCTGTCTGATACTGGAGTAGAAATTAATGAAGGAAATAAAGAATTCGGTGAAAAGAATCATCAACGCCGTAAAGGATGTCGGGTTTCATTTGCCTCATCAAAAAGCACGGGTGGAAATTCCCAAAGGTGCTGAAAAGGCAAAATTAAAATCTGCCGAGAAAGATGCGAGCACCGCAAACCAGACTTCCGACACTGTTAGAGATGATGATTTTGAATTCCTTCAACGTCCATATCCAGTGTCAAGAAAAAGCCAAGCGAAGAGCCAGTTGAGTCAGAGTCTGAAAATGACTCTGGAGATGGCTCAGAAGAGGATTTGGCAAACATTTCGAGATTAGTTGAAAATATCGCATCTGTCACCACTATTCCTTTAACTGAATACATTTCCCCAGAGGTTACTGCGGTCGTTGTTCCTGATGAAGTTCTCGAAGAGGTCCCCCTCTAAGGATAAGGAGGTTCCTTCCGAGGATACTACAGTGGATCCTCTCGAAGAGGTCCACTCTAAGGATAAGGAGGTTCCACTAAGTAATTACAGTCTTTTGAGTCACAAAGGTCGCATTGGTTGTATGGGTCGAATGGGTTGCAAAAGGTCGCATAGGTCGTATGGGTCGAATGGGTCACAAAAGGTCGCATAGGTCGTAGGTTTGCATAGGTCGCATAGGTCGTAGGGTCACATTAGTCGCCATATGTTTAATGAAGTAAATTTTATGCAGGTGTTGGACCTTTTTATCGAAGGAGTCTGCGGCATATGTTGAACCTCCGTCGGTACCTAAACGAGTTTTAAGAACACAGAAGGTATATGTTGAACCTCTGCCGGTGAAAAGAGCAAGAACAGTGCGAGGGAGAGGGCGAGGGAAAGATGTTGGTGGAGTCCAAGGGCCCGAAAAGAAGGTGGTTCAAGAACCAAAAAAAAGGTGGTTCAAGAACCTGATAAAAAGGTGGTTGAAGAACCTTCGTTTTGGTGGAAGCCCAAGGGATTATAAAAGGGCTCGATAACCCGAGAATCTTCGTTCATTGATGCAAGCGGTGAAAGGTTGATTTCTCTATATATGTTCCTGATGAAACTTGGACATGAGAGTTGGTGGAAATCTGATCTAGACGTCCCCTGGGGGCCACAGTTTTGGGAGATTATATTAAAGCCCGACGTATGGCTTGAAGATGATGTAAGTTTTTTTTAAACCCGAAGTCACAGAGGTCATTTTGTGTCATATGTATTCATGTGTGTTAAATTTTTTTTATTTTTGCAGCAATTGGATGAGGCGTTGTTGGTGCAGTATTATCGCATGAAGACATTCCCCGCGATATTTAAAAAACTTTACATTTGTCCTGTTTTTTTCATGCGGATCCTCAAGCTATGGTCGTACGGTGATATGGACACTCTGGAATTTCTTAGTGAATTTTTGAATGGCAAGTATCCATTCAGAAGTACGGAACCAATGAGTGATTTCGAAGGCTTTGTCTCGGTTCTAGACATTCCATCGCTCAGTAGTATATACGTAGGATGTCATTGGGTAGCCATCAGAGCGGATTTCAAAACCCGATGCATCACGGTATACGAATGCCAGCGGAGGCTTAAGAAAACGCATATCGATTCGGTGATTAAGAATCTAAGAAAAGTTGTCCCCAAGATGTTCATTCTCAGAGGGTTTCCTTCTTTGGCTTCTGGAGAAGATGAATGGAAATATGAGTACTATGAAGGTCTGACATAAAACAAAACCTGAATGACTGTGGTGTTTACGCCTATAAATTCGTAGAAGCCTCGGTAATAAAAGCACGTAATGATTTGCATTGCATTTGCGACGAAAATGTTCTTTCCATGCGGAAGAAGATTGCGGTTGAGGTATTTAGTAATGGAAAATGTATCCCTCCATCCTGAGATTAACTTGATATTTGGTACATTGTTTTTTTTTTAGATGTAAATATTTGGTACATTGTTATTTTTTAAATATTTGGTACATTGTTATTTTTTTAAAAAATTTCTTCATAATAATAAAAGGAGTCGCAGGGGTAAAAGGGTCGTAGGGTCAAGGGTCGAACGGGTACAATGGTCCGATGGTCGCAGGGATCTGAGGGTCGTAGAGGTACAAGAGTGGCAGAGATACAAGGGTCACAAAGGTACAAGGGTCATTCGACGATTTTACCCGTTCGACCCTTGACCCTGTGACCATTTTATCTCTACGACCCTTGTACCTCTGTGACCCTTGTACCTCTACGACCCTTGTACCTCTGCGACCTTTGGACCCCTGCGACCCTCAGACCTCTGCGACCCTCGGACCCCTGCGACCCTCGGACCCCTACGCCCCTCGGACCCCTACAACCCTTTTATCTATGCGACCCTTTTATCTCTGTGACCCTCGGACCCCTGCGACCCTTTATTATTTACAAATAATATGAATAATTTGTTATTTCTTATTTACAAATACAATTATTTACAAATAATATGAATAATTTATTATTTATTATTTATTATTTACCAATACAATTATTTACAAATAATTGACTTAAATCTCTGTGACCCGTGTCCATTTGCGACCCTCGGATCCGTGCAACCCATGTCCTTCTACGACCCTTGTCCATCTGCGACCCTTGTTACAATATTAGTAAATCTACAAAAACAACGGTATTAACAATAATACTTACTATTGAATCATTGTAAAAAAACCAACCAAATACAAACATGTAGTTCAAGTTCAAAGGAATGTTCTTGTTCAAAGGAGGTTCAGAGCAATCAAAATACAACTGAAATCAAACTCTATTATTGTTAGGCCCTTGTTAAGGGAAAAATTGAAGTAGTGGTGTTGGTCCATTTGAATACATTTCGACTTCGAGGGTACAACCCTGGGTCAGTCCATGGTCGTGACAAAACTTTCTCCAACCCCTTCCGATGGTAGCGCCACCATGTGCCACGGGCCTTAGATATGCCTCACATGGCAGTCTGTATCCTATCATCAGATATATCTTACATCATCTATGGCAAAGACCCCTCGACCTCGGAAACCCTATCGGAAGTGTTTACGACATCCGTAGAAAGGAAGAAAAATTGTAAAAATCCTTACCCAAGTTGCGACATCACCCAAGTCCGTATTGAGGTCACTTACCAATGCATCTACGACCAGATTCGAACGAGTGACTGGTACCACCGTGACAATCCTCTGAGCAGAAGTGGCAAAAGTGACGTGAAAGACTATGTCACCTTCATGATGGAAAAGTAAGTAATCCCCAACACGTAAGTGTAGGTCGTTGGAGAAATCTTTCCACCCATCAGGGAATCTGGAGCCATCCAACTTGACTTCCCATGTTCTATTAGACCCATCCCATTTAAGCGTTGATGTGTTGTTGTCCCTCGTTTTCCCGTAAATATAATCATCGAAGAAGATCTTCGGGATGTCTTGTAACAAAAAATGAACAACAAAGTCAAATCTGTACATTCTCTACATGTAACATACCGACAGATTGAAAAGATTACAATGTAGTTGTCCATATGGCGTGGAAAAATCTCTCTGAAAAAAATGAGGGAAATGTAGCATTTTTTCGGAAAAATTGATGGAAGATGATGAGAGTTAGAGAGTGTGTGTGTGTCGTTATTATAAAAAAGGAAAATGATGGAACATGACCCTGATATCGAATCGTCATCATATGGAATTCGAAAAGACATGACTACAGGAGTACGAGGGTCGCAGACATTACGTTTTTTCAATTTTTTTCAAATTTGATGAAAAGTTTAGCGGGAATATTGGCGACGGAATTTTCGGCGGGTCGCATGGGTCACATATATGCGGACTTGTCGGATTTACGAGTTAACAATGATAAAATAACAAAAACCAATCAAAACAATACATTTACAACGTCAAACTAATTAATGCCAATTGAGGGTCGCATGGGTCGCACGGTCACATATAAGGATCAATAAATGCGAAATAGACGAATTTACGAGGTTTATAATGATAAAATGTAAAAAAAAACAAACAATACATTTACAATGTCAAACTAATTAATGTCATTTGAGGGTCGCATGGGTCGCACGGTCACATATAAGGATCAATAAACACGAAATCGACAAATTTACGAGTTTATAATGATAAAATGTCAAAAACCAATCTAAACAATATATTTACAGTGTCAATCAATGATTAAAACAGATTATGACCCATGTGTACCTAGTTGAGGTGTGTATAACCAATGCATGTGTTTCAAAACTGATAGTAGTGTTTTAAGAACTCGTCGGATGAGTTTGACAAAATTTTAAAAAATACATTCAACATTTTTTTCTCAAATATTGATATTATTTATATTAATGTCTATTTTAATTCTAAATTAGACGTATACAACTCAAATATATTGATAAAGGCATATTGATCATGGCATGGGTCGCATGGTTGCATATAAGGATCAAAACATACAAAATCGACGAATTTACGGGTTTATAATGATAGAATGTTAAAAACCATCAAAACAATGCATTTACAACGTCAAACTAATTAATGCCAATTTAGGGTTGCATGGGTCGCACGGTCACATATAAGGATCAATAAATGTGAAATCGACAAATTTACGTGTTTATAATGATAAAATGTCAAAAACCAATCAAAAGTGATACTAGTGTTTTATTATCTATATTGATTCTAAATTAGACATGGGTCAGAAGGGTCACATGGGTCGGAAGGGTCGCATTAGTAGTATGAGTCATATTTGTTCGCATGAGGTCGCATGGATCGGCTGAGTCGCACGAGGGGTCGTATTGGGTCGCATGAGTCGGACGGATTTTAACTTAATCCCTCGCATGGGTCAAATTATAATTAAAAATTTATCGAATTATAATGATGAAAGTCACAAAAGGTTTAATGAAAATAATACAAATAATATAGTATTACACAATCACTAACTAAACAAACTTTTCTTTTCTTTGAAGTCGGCGTTGTCTCGGTTGTCACGTTCCAAGCACTGTCAGTGATGCTGGCTTTTGAAGATGGGGTTTGTCTCAACGAAGAAGACGGGGTTTGTCCCGACTGAAATGTGTTTTGTATCAATAAACAAGACGGAGTTTGTCTCGAGAAAAATTGGCTTTATATTGACGAAGAAGACGAGGTTTGTCTCGACAAAGATGGGGTTTGTCTCGACAAAGCAGACGGGGTTTGTCTCGACGAAGATGGGGTACTTCTCTGAGCCTCACTGGGTCCAGGATAACGATTCTCTTTAGGCCTCTCGCTTTTCCTTTTCTCAGCTAGCATAGGAGGTAGAATCGTAACTTCAGTAAATTGAAGAGGAACACTGCAATCAGGAACCGGATACACTGTTTCTTGGTAAGTCGAACGTCATGTCTCCCAAATGTAGTATTTTGAACATAGATCTGGTATCTTGTGACCTTTACCAACCTTATATGCTGCCGCAATTGCATGACTGCATGGATACTTATCCACATCAAACATTTTACATTCGCACGTTCTTTTTTGAAGACTCACTACAAATCTTCTACCCATCTCATTTCTCACCTCATACTCATCACTCAAACTGTTCAATTCAATAACATCATACTTGGTACATGTCCAAGCCGTTCATGCAACGTTTTCTAAACGTAAGGTGTTAACTTTTGAGAATCATCACCGGTAGCTGCTTCTAACCTATACCTTTTGAACCATTCCACTGTCTTTCCCAAACAAATATCTAAAAGCCGTAGAATTGTAAATTTTTTTGACTTCTTCAACGTTGAATTTATTGACTCGGCGCCATTAGTGGTTAATAAGTTGTACCTTTCCCCTTTAAATTTGTATCTTGTCCACTTAACGGGATCAAGTTCCTCTTTCTCCAAATACTTTGCAACATTAGGATACCTGTGCAAAGGTCACAAAGGTCAAAAATGGCCACAAAGGTCATAACAGTCACAAGGGTGGTTGAGGTACAAGGGTCATAGAGATACAAGGATCGTAGGGGGTGAAAGCGTCGAAGGGGTACAATGGTCGCAGGGGTACAAGGGTCGCAGGGGTACAAGGGTCGCAGGGATACAAGGGTCGCAGGGGTACAAGGGTTGCATGGGTACAAGGGTCGCAGGGGTACAAGGATCGCAAGGGTCAAAGGGTCGCGAAGGGTACAAGGGTGGCATAGGTGCAAGGGTCACAAAGGGTACAAGGGTGACAGAGGTGCAAGGGTCGTAAAGGGTACAAGGGTCACAGAGATCACAAAAGTCACAAAAGTCATTTTTGTACCTGGCCTTCAAATCATTCAATAACACTTCATATTCGTTCTACGTGTATGTTGCTGCACATTTGAATAATATTTCCGCCGGAGTATCACCCTTTGAAGTCTTTCTACCATGGCCTTTATTGACGTAGCTATTTATATTCTACGATATATGACGCGCACAAAAACAATGATCAGCTTGTTTATACACTTGTTTGACTGCTTTGATCAAGATTTTATGCGATCAGATATCACAACGACATCACGTCCATCCAGTATCACCTCTTTCAATCTTTACATAAACCACGTCCATGATTCGTCCTTCTCTCTGTCGACTATTCCCCATGCAATAGGATATTGGTAATGTTCACCATCTTACGCGGTCGCCACAATCAATGCTCCTTTTTACACTCCTGGTAGAAATATCGCATCCACAGGAACCACTTTATGCATATATTTACATTCCTTTATAGTCGCTCCGACAGCCATAAAAAGGTATTTGAAGCTTTTCCCATCAATGTCGAGCTGAAGATTTACGAAAAATGCGAGATTTCTTTTTGTAAACATATGCAACCACCCTGGAAGCCTCCTATAATGTTCAAAGTCATCACCACGAATCTCCTTTTGAGCACCGCATTTGCCTCTTAATACCATCAAATACGATACATTGGCACCGTATTTTGCTTTTACACGAGCCATCAATTATTTTGTTGGAGGTGTTTCATAATTTCCGACATATTCCTCTTTCAAATAATCCTTAACCATTTGCGTTGTACCCTTTGTAGCTTCGGTCCATTTAGATACAGATGAACAGTTATGAATGGGATGGTGTGTTCTCACACTAAACCGTTTGGAATTCGGGATTGCTGCCACGCGTAATTTCCATTTACAACCACTTTCGGCAAACTTACGTCGTACTTCCCGCAGCTTCAATCAGATCTAAATGTTGTATATCTCAATGAAGCTTCGATTGAACCCTTCCTTACAAATGCCTGGACATCCTTCTTGCTATCAAACTCTTGCCCAATTTTAAGATCCATTCCATTTTCGAACTCGAAGATATTATTTTCACTATCGTGAACTACCATGTCCGAGTTTCCGAGTTTTTCTCACCATCACCATACTTATGTTTTGTTGGCACATCAGAATCAACTTTACTACTACCACAAACAACTCCATCAACTACCACATTCATGGCTCACCCACCATCTTCTCATAACCCGCTTGTATGTTCAATATCAGAATTATCTGAATCCAGCGATCATAATCTACAACACCTCGATCCTCACCTTCTTCAGCAATCCTTCCAAAAGCAGGATTTAGAGACTGAATTTCCCTCTCAATTTCGAATTTCACACTTCACACTTGCCGATTCTATCTCCACATACAGTAGTGGTCGAATTCCTCTTATGTGATCGAACAGATAACAAATAAGATGCTTGTCATTCATTATATATGTCGCCTTCCTATTTTCACAAATATTGGGCAAATAGCTTAAGTTCAACTTCGTTGTATGATTTCCCACCATCATCTCTGCGCATAACTGATCAGTCAGTTGCTGGTATGTAAAAATAAACGGAGGACATAAGAAAAATACTCTCTGGTTTTTCTAAACTCTACCTACCCTTTATGGTTCTCCATTTGGTTTTTTTTCCATTTACCATCATACAAAAAATAAATCAGTGTGATTTTCTCATCCACTGTATCCATTACACCTGTAACAAAAACATAAAAAGAGGGGTGAATTCTGTGACACTACGACCGTGCGATCGATGAGACTCTGTGACCCAGTGCGACCGTGCGATCCTTGTACCTCTACGACCCTTGTACCTGTTCGACCCTTGTACCTCTGTGACCCTTTGACCCCTCTGCGACCCTTGTACCTCTGCTACCCTTGTACCCCTGCGATCCTTTGACCCCTCTGCAACCCTTGTACCCCTTTGCGACCCTTGTACCCCTCTGCCACCCTTATACCTCTGCGACCCTTGTACCCCTTTGCGACCCTTGTACCCATGCGACCCTTTGACCCCTTTGCGACCCTTTACCTCTGTGACCCTTGGACCCCTAAGACGACCTTTGATCCCTTTGACCCCTTGATGAGACTCTATGACCCAGTGCGACGGTACGACTCTGTGACCCAGTCACTAATTGTGATTATTTGACAAGGATATTTTTGAAGTTCTCCCACGTAAAAACATTCTCTTATGGGACAATCCTTAAGTCTCTCCGAATTATGCTTGTTGTAGCAGCATATCATGATTAAGATATATGGAAAATGGATGAGAAGACAATTTTCCTAAACAAAGAACTCTAAGAAGAAGTATATATATGATTAACCTGAGAGTTTCATAATGCTTTCCATGAGTAACATGGTTTGTAAGCTGCAAAGTTTTATTTATGGATTAAAAAAATTCAAAGTTAAAACATTTGATTTGACAAAGCCATTAAAAAGTTCAATTTTGTAAGATGTGAGGAAAAACATTTCATCTACAAGAAGGTTATTGGAGCAATGTTATCTCGGTTGCGTTGTATTTAGATAATATACTACTAATAAAAAATGAGCCATAATTGGAAACGATGAAGAATTTGTTGTTCGAATAATTGTCCATTAAAGACTTGGGATAAATTGTTGGAAAAAATGACTAATTTACCCTTGTAGAGAAAATGATATTTTTGCCCTCTCCTTTTAAGAGTCCCACATTGGTAGTTTGCCCTCTCCTTTTAAGAGTCTCACATCGGCCGCACCAAAATAGGTCGACTCCAGGATGCCTATAAAAGGCCATTTTGGCCAAGGGAAAAGAGGAAAAAAAAAAGCAAAGTTTCATTTACTTCTTTCAATATTTTTCTAAGCATTCGAGTTTGAAAGCTATATTTTTCTAAGCATTCGAGTTTGAAAGCTATTCCATCTTCCTCCTCGTGAGTGCACGCGTACGAGGGAGCTGCTGTGTAAACCTTGGGAAAGCGTTCTGTCTCGATTGCACCACGGTCGTACAGAAATTACGCTTTCAGGGCAGTGGCATTTACCACGACACAGCTTGGTCACGTTCTCATTTTCGATAACAATCTGAAAGCGCAACTCCTTTTTCTTTTCATTTCAAAATTGTGACCATGGCTACCATATTCCCACCACGTTCACTGCCCGATCTCTCCAAGCTGGAGCCTCTTGACGGTATGAACTACCGTCGGTGGTCCCAGAAACTGCTCATATTCTTTGAGCAGTTAGACGTCGACTACGTCCTCCACACCGACGTTCCTGACACTGAACCACCCCTAGCCGCGCCCTCCACTCCGGTGGCCACGCCTCAAACCGAGAAATCCAAGAAGGCGGACGACGAGGTAAAATCGAAGTTTGACAAACACACCAAAACGGTACGCGGCCATCTTTTAAACCACATGTCCAACGCATTGTTTGATATATTTGTTAAATACAAACATGCCAAAGAGATCTGGGATATCTTGGAAACAAGATATGGTTCTGATGATGCTGGAAGGAAGAAGTACATTGTAGGAAAATGGATTCAGTTCCAAATGGTCGACGACAAACCGATCATGGACCAAATCCATGAGTATGAAAACCTTGTCGCGAACGTACTCAGTGAAGGGATGAAAATGTGCGAACTCCTCCAAGTGAATGTGTTGCTTGAGAAGTTTCCTCCCTCGTGGTCCGAGTACCGTTGTCGTCTCAAACACAAGAAGAATGATCTGCCACTTCAGGAGCTGATAAGTCATATGAAGATTGAGGAGGCTCATCGCCAGAAAGATAAGCTTAATAGTGTCTCTTCACATTCAATTAAAGCTAACTTAATTGAATCTTCCGTTGGACAGAAAAAAAGGTTTAAGCCTAAAGGAAAGACATTCAAAAAGGGACCGAATCAGAAGCACTTCAAAGGGTTTGGCGGAAAAAGTGCAAAGGACAAAATCCTACATTGTTATGAATGTGGAAAACCAGGCCACAAATCCTATCAATGTTGGAACAAAAAGGATAAAAAACCTGACAACAAACCTAACCCAAACTCTGCCCCGTAGGTTAATGTTGCTGAAAAAGATGAGATCATCGTGGCGGTGGTGGTTGAGGCAAATTTGCTGGAAATAAAGTGGACTGGTTGCTAGACACTGGAGTGACCAGACACTTCTGTTCTAACAAAGAACTTTTCCAAGAGTTCCAAGAAGTTGTGGATGGTGAACACGTCTTCATGGGTAATTCTGCCATCGCTGGAGTTCTTGGTAAAGGAAAAATTCTCCTCAAACTTACGTCTGGAAAAACTTTAGCATTGCATGATGTGTTGTATGTTCCATCGTTGCGTAGGAACCTAGTCTCTGGTAGTTTACTTAATAGAGCTGGTTTGAAACTTGTTTTTGAGGGTGATAAGGTGATATTAGCCAAGAATGGGGACTTTGTGGGAAAAGGTTATTTGTCTGAGGGATTGTTTGTCCTGAACACTGTTTCTGCTTTAGCTAATGGAAGTAATTCTGGTTCTGCTTATATCGTTGAATCTGTTAATCTGTGGCATGGTAGACTAGGACATGTGAATTATGGTTCTATTAAAAGGCTGAAAAATATGCAACTCATAAACACATCAAACGAAAATGAATGTTCAAAATGTGTTACATGTGTTGAAGCAAAATATGCTAAGAAACCTTTTAAACATGTCACTGCTAGAAGCATGGAATTACTTGAACTGGTTCATTCTGACTTAGCTGATTTTCGAAACACATTGAGCAAAGGTGGTAAAAAGTATTACATTTCGTTTATCGATGAATTTTCTAGATATACGAAAATTTATCTATTAGGGTCAATTGAAAAATTTAAGGCTAGACTAGTGGTAGTAGGATATACTCAAAAGAAAGGTATTGATTATTTTGATACTTATTGATGTGCGGAAATCTCAAGCAATATATTTCCTAGACCACTTCACCGCAAGTATACGGATCGTGTAGTACCAAGGTCGATCTCTAGGGACTAATGCAGCTTTATCCTAAGAATATCACTAAACTAAGACAAAGGGAAGTAGATGAAGGCGTGGCGCGAAATATCTAAAAGACTAAGCTAATGGTGGCAACGATAGTAGGTTGGGGAAAACTTATATATGACGAACACTACGGTTGTCGGGATACCGGGAATCGTATGGATGTAACAACTAAAGATCATAAACCTATCGAATTATCTTGATAATGGGAAATTCATGCTCTAAGGTGAGGAGTGATTCTTCCGAGCCTAAACCTCCTAACCATGAATACGTGAACCCTACCTTCCAGCAGTGATTAACCCGTACTATGGCAGCTTTACGAACGCAATCCTAATTCCTAAGTTGATTAACTGACCGGTCAGATTCTCATTAATCGAACTTAACCTACAATTCAACGGTTCCGGATTCATCCTTTAACCTTCCAGCAAAGTATGAATTTCTATGTTACTGAGCGGGCAGCACTAGTATAAGACGTTTACGGTGTTGATTGTAGAACCGAAAATCAAGATAAATGCAATAGATCTAAGCATTAACGCATAAAATTGTACATCCGTTATAATCTGATATCCCTAACCCATAGTTGGGAACCTACTCACTCATGGAGATTACAGACAAAGGAAATAACACAACCCTAAACATGATAAACCCTAGGAAGCTCGATGCCTCGATCTTCTCTATTGTGTTACCGATGTGTGGATTGATGCTTCTCTCCTTCTCCAGCGTCTCCCAAGCCTTTCCTGATGTTTTCCAAGCCTTTCCTTGCCCTAGGCGTCGCCCCCTTTTGCCTCTAGATCCATTCTGGTCTATAAATTAGCTCGTTTGAATGCAAGATCTAGTTTGTTGCGAGAAACGCGGCCCGCTCGGGTACACCTTTTACCCGATCGGGTAGAGCCTCGCCCGATCGTGTACTCCGTCTTGCCCGATCGGGCATCAGATCTTCGTTCAAGCTAATCACTCACGGAACAAACTTTTGAATCTTCGAACGTTCCTTTATATATATATTTTTTTTTATTTTTTTCGTAGGTTTAAAAACAAGTCTTGATCGAAAGATCAAAACGCGGGTACACCTTTTACCCGATCGGGTAGAGCCTCGCCCGATCGTGTACTCCGTCTTGCCCGATCGGGCATCATCACTCGATCGCGTGGTTGAACTGTCCGAGTCGTGTAAACTCTTGGGGATTTTTAGGAACAATTAACTGCCCGAGCGGGTACCCTATTGCGCCC
>CM071869.1:23436660-23454462 GCA_036759665.1 Gynandropsis gynandra | reverse complement strand
TCAATTCAATCGTAAGATATTGATGTTTAAGTAATTCAATTCCTACATTTTTCGTTTTACTCGTATGTTTTTGTTATAGTCATTTTGTGGGGGATTGTTGGAAAAAATGACTAATTTACCCTTGTAGAGAAAATGACATTTCTGCCCTCTCTTTTTAAGAGTCCCACATTGGTAGTTTGCCCTCTCCTTTTAAGAGTCCCATATCGGCCGCACCAAAATAGGTCGGCTCCAGGATGCCTATAAAAGGCCATTTCGGCCAAGGGAAAAGAGGAACAAAAAAAGCAAAGTTTCTTTAACTTCTTTCAATATTTTTCTAAGCATTCGAGTTTGAAAGATATTCCATCTTCCTCCTCGCGAGTGCATGCGTACGAGGGAACTGCTGTATAAACCTTGGGAAGCGTTCGGTCTCGATTGCACCACGGTCGTACCGAAATTACGCTTTCAGGGCAGTGGCATTTACCACGACACAGCTTGGTCACGTTTTCATTTTCGATAACATAAACAACCTATACTAAAGAAATAATGACACACAGAGATAGATTAAGACAACTGATTCAACTCTCACAATCTATAAATATAGATATCGTTATGAGTGATATAACATAGAAAATTTTAAACGATATCATCCATAGATAGACACTAGAATGACCCTCTCTAAAGAGAATTGTCATAAAATAGATGGCTTCCAAAAATTTCAAAAACTATTTAAGGATAGTTTTCAAATCACTTCGAATTATGTTTGTTGTAGCGGCATATCATGATCGTTGACTGATTACGATTAATTTGTTTGCTCAGAAAATTATCAAAGGATCAGGGTTGGAATGATAATTTCTTCATTAATTCGTATGGAAATTTCTTGACAGACCATCCATCTAAAATGATAAAATTTGTACTTGTGAAGTCTTATTTTTTAATAACAAATATTTTAAAATTGAAACAAAATTAGACAATATAAAAAAGTACTCTTATGTAATAGCAATTCTTATGTAAAATCTGGTCTTGTAATTCTAGCAATCCTATTGTATGATCTATGTAATATAATATAAATTTTGAAATCCACAGGAAAATATAAATTAACTATATTTTGCTATAAAACCTAAAATAATTATTAAGTCCTAAATGTGATAGATCAAGATTTTTGAATTAAATACAACTTATTAATATTCTTATTATATTTTTACTAAATAAAAATTTTTACTAAATAAAAATTTACCGTTTTATGTATTGATTTTTTGCTAAAATGTTTATATTTTTTAGTGCTAAAAATATCAATAATTTTCTGAAAATATAAATATTTTATAGAAATATTACCATTCCTTTATCCGTGTAACAAATATTTACAATGTAAAAACAATCAAAGAATTATATAAATATATAAAGGGATACGAAATGCATAAATTTCTAATAAAATATAAAGGGGAACAATTTACACGACTCTCTCGGGTCTTCTTGGGACTCTTCCCATATCATTAGACTTTTGACGAGAACACTTCTGAATATATATATATATGTATATATATGATATATATATAGAAATCAATCAGTCAATAATGATTAATCGTACGAAACTATAAATTTCAACCAAAAAAATCAAAACTACTATCTGAAGTTCAATTATCACATGATTGTGCACACTACAATCCTATAAATTTTGACCAAAATATTCCAAAAAAAAAATCTGAAGTTCAATTATCATATGATTGCGTACACTGCAATCCGCCAATTCAAATTCTTTCATGGAAATGGTAGAAATAACCAAATAAAAAATGTTATATAAATTTTAAAATGTATAAAATAATAACTTTCATGGACAATCAACGGATCACATTCCTTATTTACGAAATATAAGGGTTACTTATATTGATATGCTACGAGGAGTTTTGAAAAAAAAATGAAAGATATATTTTTTATTTGAAAATAAGTATTAATGTATGTAATCTTTGACAATTATTGATAAATGTTATTACAGAATGCATTTTAATGTATGTAATCTTTGACAATTATTGATAAATGTTATTACAAAAGAATGCATTTCTAACATTTTCAAAAATATGGCTCGTACATAAATCATGTCATCTACGTTTCTCAAAATATGATACAAAATGTAAGCATACTAATTTCTATGCTAAAACCCAATTAAAAAGCTTTGAATCATTGCCTCTTTTGTTGAATTTCTCAAAAGATTAATTTTATTTTGACGTAATTACTTTCTTAATTTGATATAAATATTATTAAGAACCAATCATTTGTTTATATTAAAAATTTACAGAAGTTATCGTTTGAGTTTGAGTGTAACTTAGATAAATTTACGATTTTGTATAATAATTTACAAACAAACAGTACAAAATAAATTAATAGTATAAACAAATTCACCATTTAAAAAATTATAGAATAGTTTAAATTCATAGCTTCAAATTCTATAAATCTAAGGATTTATATCCATAAACTCAAATTATAAATGGATCTTCGGTTTATTGTACAATTCACTAATATGGAACCTAAACATGTAAATGGCTCGTTTTTAACAATTGAATCATAAATTGGATGGCAATATACAAAACCACCTCATACTCGGCCAACTCAATCTTGGGTATGTTATAACCATTATAGATACAAGTAATTAATTAATTATTGTGTTACTAAGAAACTAATATTCAGTAAGGTAAAAATAGCTCAGATTTTTAACAGCGAAACATCAGATCATGTATAGACCAAAAAAAAGAGGTTTAAATTCATACACATTATTATTGTTTCAAAATATATAGATATTATGTTTCTTTTATCTTTTATACTTCTCAACTAAAATTACTTTCTTTTGTATACCCTCTTCAAAATATCCTATTTTTTATGCCAAAATACCAAAGTTTTAATTATATTAAAAAATCTTTCTTCTAAGATCATACCAGCAGTGGACAATGGATTGATTTTTATTATTCCTTACTCCACCCAACTTTCGTTTATCCTGATTCCAGTCGGGATATCCGTTAAAAGTTTGGATGTTGGTGGATATCTAAAACCCATATAAGAAGTATAATATAAATAAAAAATATCAGAAAATAAAAAAATAAAAAAATAAAAAAAATAGCAACCAATTAAATCACATTATGGTCATTTTAAAATTCTCAAATTTGAACACTTCCGTTGTCAAAACTTGCAGGATAACTACGGAAAGACTGCCTGATCAAGTACTTTAGCATTGATGTAAAATTCCTTAAAAAAAGAAAACCTAATTCTGTGCATTTCAATGCATTAACATTACAAGTCCCCAAACCCCCGTATCGAATACATGCTTATCTAACTTACTGGGGGTAAGGCAAATCATACAATTCTCTTCCACTACAAGAAAATACAATCAAATTTCACATTTTTCATTACAGGAACAAAGAATCACTTATGTTGATTCTTGTCTAAATTCGACCCGCTGTTGTCGGCTGTAGCTGCCGTGACTGCTAACTTCATTAGCCGCTCGTAATCGATCTCTGTTGATTTGAACTTCAGTCTCATACCAGCTTCAGCCCAAGATCTGATACAAAGAACCGATTGTGTGCTATCGAGTGGCATACAATACCTTTGCTTGTCGATCTCTTCGCCTTTCCCACAGAATATATCTTCAGGCATGGTGGATGTGGCTTGAACCGCGAGAAAATCGCGGGCCATGATGGATAGTCGAGGGTATCGAGTACTATTCACCTTCCACCAGTCCAAAACATCGGTTTGCATCGGTACTATAGACTCGGATAAGTATTGGGTGAGTTCATCAACTACGTTGTTACTCATGTTTGCTCTTCTTTTTCTACGAGCAATTTCCTCTGCAAAAGATATATTTCCCCCTCCTCCTCTGCCTCCACCTCCGTCGTCTATTTCCTGGGGGCGGTAGCCGCTTGTCATGCCTGATGTGAAATGGGTCAAAGAATAGTTACGGATGAAATGGGTTCGGGCTTCCTCCAAATAATTGTCAAGATTTATCGTCTCGGGGATGTACTCTGTTTTAATGCGAGGGTCGAGAATGGCTGTGATATAAGTGAATATGTTGCAGACTTGAGTGTTATAGCTTCTGGCCTTCTTGGCCATGTTTTCAGCAGAAGTTCTCAGCCACTCTGGGTTGTGGCAAGATTTCTGGCATGCGGTGATCATCTCGGAAATGTTATCCATGAAGAGCAGAACCAGACCGATGGTGAGATCCTTGTTTGTGCACATATCATTCGTGGTTTTATAGAATGAATCCAAATCCAAGTAATTGTGAATGATCGTTACCGCGTTCTTCTCTACAGAACTCAGCAGCATTCCGTTTTCCAGAGCATCCTCATATTTCCGACTTACAGAGTCCAAGGATTTACCAGCCTGCACCAACATTAGAAAAATAAGGTGTTAAAGTTGGCACGAGTAGATTACCATTTGATTTCACTTTTTCAACATACTAAATAGTTTTGTTATCTTTTGCAGAATTGAGTAATCAAGTCAAGTGGCAAGAAGAGGATAAATGGATGCATATTCTTTAATAAAAATCTCAACTCACAACACTCGAGTCATCAAAATCTACCTTGCATAAGACGTTAATCATCTGGTAATTGCCACTCCAACGAGCTGAAGCATCGATTGGAAGTTTCCAGCTGCCTTCTTGGTAGGCATTTGCCAACTGAATGAAATCTTCCGATATCTCCATTGATGCATTTAACTCCTGTGTAAATTCTCTGATCTTCGAGATTATAGGCTTTATGGTCGCCAATCCCTCGTCTATGATATCATTCAAAGTTCGAGCAGCACATGGAATGTAGCAGAAAGGCAAGACCTTCTGACCGTCTAAGTACTCTTTAAGGCTATGACAAGCATGAATCGCATTTTGGCTGTTGTCATGTGTACAACAAAGAACTCTGTCTTCAATTGCAAATATTTTGAGGACCTTCAGAAGGGAATTATAGATCTCTGACCCTCCGGAAGGATAAGGAATCCGACATATGTCGAGCAGCATTCTATGAGAGGACCAGTTTTCATCTATCCATTGGCCGGTCACACTCATATAAAAGATGCTTTCATATGAAGTCCAGAAATTGAGGGTTACTGAGACCTTAGAGGTAACATGCTCCAGAGATGCCCTTACATCTTCTTGCATGCTTCTGAAAACCTCATGAAGTACTGCTCTATATTTTTCGGCTGGCCACAGTTGAGCGACCGGGTTTAGAAATTTGTATGAGTTTGCCAACCATTTTTCTTCCACGGTAGACGGAGGAAGAGGTGACAAAGTAAGCCACTTCAGAACCAACCAGTTAAGATGATCATAATCAACTAGCGTTGCTTTTGATTGGATTTGTGTCTTTTTAATGACAACTTGTGTTTGTGGTACCGAAGTGGAGACAACATCGGTGATCTTATCATAACCTGGATGCCGATTACTCAGATGTCTTCCAAGATTTCCTTCAAAGAGAAAAACATAAGCAAATGGTTTCCAGTTACAAGCCAGAATTTAGAACCGAAAAGAAAAAAACAAATACAAATATTGTAACAGGCAAATGAATACTTGCACAGTCATAACAAATCATAACTTTTTCATTGATGTTCGAGTGGACTAATTTTGTTTAGATTGGAGGATAATAAGGTTGGCTAAGCTAAGGAGTCAAAAGTACTTCCTGACAACCTATTCACAGAAGAAATAAAAAGTTGAAGGTGCTTACATACCTGTGGCTGTTGCTATTGAATAGCTCTGCCCACAGAATTTGCACTTCCGAGTTTTTCCATCAGAAGCAGTCTCAAAATATTTAAGATACACTGATGTCATCGTCTTCTTCCGTTTTGGAGGAGCAGTACTTGCCTTCTCAGAAGAGCCGAGCCCAATGTCAATAGCATCAGAGTTTGGTTCCATGTCTAAACCAAAAGCAGTATAAGACGAGGAATATAAATCAACATAAGGGATTTTGGTAATAATTGATAACCAAGACATGCATGCTAGGACATCCAATTCAAGACTCAACAAAGGTGCTTAGGAGTGTTAGAATAGAAACTATAGGTTACTAGCATAGGCTTGACTTTTAATATTCGTGTTACACATTTTTCCTCTCAATGTCCCTCCCTATAGTCCCTCTCATTGAGTCATCCAAGCGACAAACGGGCACAATAAGTCAAATTGCCCTTACAAAAGGTTGAGAACGAAAACTACACCTGAACAAAAAAATTCAGGTTTAGTTCAGAAGTTCTAAAAGAATTACATTCTCAAGCAATAAATAGTTCAATGACGCAATCATCCTAAATGTCAAGACTTTTCGGTACTGTGAAGCCATGACCTTAAAACTAAAGAAACGCAGTCCTTTCTACATCAGAAATTAAGAACTTATTCGGTGAAATATACTATCAACTGATTGTACATGAGTTATGATTTTAGTAAAGCAACAAACCTTCTTCTTCTCCAAGTAGAGAGCAGCTCATAGTAAAAATATTCAAATCTTTAGACTCAGGGTTATAAACCATTGCCATGTATTACGTATGTGAAAACTGGTTTCTTTTAAAGTAGCTTAGTCCAGGGGTTATAAATCAATTGCAGCAGATAAACATGGCATCAAAATCAAGAACAGGTTTGCTGCATCCATACCTTTGTAGGTTTTGAATGCATTGCTTACACTCCACTCCATCTGATTCCGAGCTTTTCCACTCGAAATCTAAGTCTGAAAGCCCATATGTGAAAGGACAACGAAAAGAAAGTGCTCAATAAGATCACCCCAACAAATTTGTTTTCCACTCGAGAGGTCCTCTCTATTAGGACAGACCGACCAAATGCACCAATGACAATAGAGAACCATTCTTTCTTACATCACGAATCACCCAAAACATTAGAAGACAACGAGTTGACTATCGCATGGGGTTATTCATCAGACCAAAACAAGAGAATACTATAACGCCACAAGCGCGAAAGAACACAAAAACGTGCTTAGGAAGTTCCACAGAGCTAAATTTTGTTCACAACTCAAAACGACTTTTGAAATTTCAGAGGATAAATCAGAAATAGATACAATAATTCGCCAATCCGTACCAGTGTCCTCAAGACAATCTACATAACGTCCACTGAAAAGGAGGAACAAATTCAATATCATCGAACCAGATAGAAGTAACAAGCAAAGAAAGAGTTTTACCAAAAGGTTATACCCAACCGACCGCGAACCTGAGGAGAGACCGACGAAGCAAGAGACATGAGAGGGGAGTCGTGATGAAGAAATCGAGCAGTGTACGGATCGAGCGAGAGGAAGAAGACGACCCAATTTGGAATAAAGGGCTAGTGGAAACGAAGGTTAATTTTGGAGGGAAAGCAGAAGCAGAGATCGGCGCTGGATCTAATGAGCCGAGCGAAGGAAAATTTTCGGCGGAGAGAGAGACGAGAGGATATATGAAATTTGGATGAGAGAGGCCAAGATTCAAACGATCAGAGGAATCTCCGGCGTCGGAGCCGGTGGTTTTCGTCGCCGGATCCGACGGAGGAGAGATAGGGGAGAGAAGGAGCTTCGCTCGGCTGGTTTGGTTAGGTTTAGGGGAAAAAAGAGCTTAGACTCAGCTAAGAGACTCGATCAAGTGGCTCGGAACTCAGGTTTTTCTTTTTCTTTTCTTTTTTTTTATTTCGGCGCGTGAAATTCACCGTCCTTTTTATGTTATTTTTTGGTTCATTTCTATTTGATCGGATCTAAATATGAAAGTTACAAAAAAAAAATGCAAAGCGAAAGCTTGAGAAGTTAGATGGGCAGTTATACAGCGTCTAAACGATATTTAGACAGGTTTTAGATGGATTAAGGGCGGAATATCAAAAATATTTTTGTAGGGTTAAACCACTTCTCCCAAATAATTATTAAATCCGAAAAATAAAAATTGAAGAAAAGACAAATTTACCTTTAATGTTCGAACGTGGAAAAATGGAAGTTCGGCAGTTTTTCGACGTGAAAAACTGCCGAAAACGAGAAAGCCGAACAGTTGAAATGGGTGAAACCTGTTTAAAAGTTGATAGCAAGAAAGAAATAAGTGATGTCGAACTTGAGAGGGAACGATTTGAAGTTGGCGAGAAGGAAAATGGCTAGAATCAGCAGCATCATTGGCGAATAGAGCACGAGTCAATCTTTAATGACGTCAATAAGTGTAAGTAGTTCGATTTCTAGGGTTTTGCAAGCTTTCGAGTCACAAAATGGTTTATTGATTTGAAATGGGTGAGTGTTAGTGTCAGTGAGTCGGTTAGGTCGCAAGGGTCGCAGGAGTTGCATGAACATCTTCGACTCCGTGAGTCGGTTGAGTAGCAAGGGTCGCAGTAGTTTCATGACCATCTTGGACTCAGTTTATTGATTTGAAACGGGTGAGTGTCAGTGTCAGTGATTCGGTTAGGTCGCAATGGTCGTTTGAAGGGCGTGGGTCGTTTGAGTCGCATGGGTCGCACGCGTTGGTTGAGGGTCGCACGGGTCGGTTGCGTCGCATGGGTCGGTTGAGTCGCATGGGTCGCTTAGGTCGGTAGAAGTATAATGTATTCTTAATTGGTCATTTTGCAGGTGGCGCCAAAGCCGAGATTTGTGTATGAATTCAAGCACATGGACAGAATTCCAAAGATCACCACGAAGTGTTATCCTCACGAGACAATAAGGATGCTGAGAGGAATCTTAAATGATCAGGAGTTGCATTACTTCGAGAACGAGTCACAATTTAGGCATTTATTTCACTTACAATGTGACTCCACATTGACGAAGGTTCAAATGTCTGTACTACTAAATCACTCCGTGATTTTACGGGACAATACAGAGTTGTGGTTCGTCATAAACGACATTCCTATCCGGTACTCTATAGTGGAGCACGCACTAATTTCCGGATTGAAATGCGGACCATATCCTATAGGATGGGAGTCCATGATGGGTGTCACATTCAGGCTGAAGAATTTCGGCCGTGGAAAGGTGACCCCCGAACAAGTCAGTGAAAAGCTTGTGAAGGCGAAGAATTCCGACGACCGGAAGAGGTTCGCAACTTTGATGTTGTTGGCGCAAGTTGTGGCTCACAAGCCTTCAGCAGAAAACTCTATCAGCCATGATCTCATTGACATGGTTGATGACTTTAAATTTATGTATAAATTTTTTAGATTATCATAGAAAAACATGGAGAAGTAGGGAAGATTGGAGAATAAAGACGGAAAAAATAATAATTTTAAATTTATGTATAAATTTTTTAGACTCAAATTAGATTATCATTTATGTTTATAGTAAAACTTTTTTTGAGGTGGTCTCGCAAGAAATCACCAAAACATTCTATTTTTATATTTATAAATGTTTTTAAACACAAATTGAATTTCAATTAAAAAAACTTTTGCCGAGATGGCTTCTTCTTTTAATAAAACTTAAACATAAATGCATAGAGAAATACATAGAGAAGTGGAAAAAGTGAAGAATTAAAGATGAAAAAATAATAGTTTTTTTAATTTATGTATAAATTTTTTAGACTCAAATTATATTAAAATATATTTTTTATAAAATAATTTTTGTTGAGGTGGTTTCACTAGAAACCACAAAAACATTCTACTTTTTTATATATAATTTTTTATACTCAAATTAAATCACAATTTATTTTTATAAAAAAAAACTTTTGTTGAGGTGCTTTCTTTTTTTAATAAAATTGAAACATAAATGCATGGAGAAATACATGGAGAAGTGGGAAGATTGAAAATTAAAGACGGAAAAACAATAATTTTTTTAATTTATGTATAAATTGTTTTAGACTCAAAATAAATTAAAGAAAAAGTTGAAATGGTGGTCAAAATTCTATTTTTGATGTGTATATTACGGCGGAATATCAGATATACTCTCGTAGGGTTAAAACGCTTCAAAAATACCCTTCTCTAAAATAATTATTTAATCGGAAAAAAATTGGAGAAAAGATAAATTTACCCTTTATTTCGAACGTGAAAAAACCCGCATTCTAGGTATTTTCGACGTGAAAAACTGTCAAACCGTGTCAAAACCAAGAAAGAACAAGTGATTTCGAACTTGAGAGGGATCGATTCGAAGTTGGCAAGAAGGAAATGGCTAGAATCAGCAGCGGTGGAGAAGAGAGCACGAGTCAATCTTCAATGGCGTCAATAAGTGTAAGTAGATCGATTTCTAGGGTTTTGCAGGCTATCGAGTCCCAAAATGGTTTATTGATTTGAAATGGGTGTGAGTGTCAATGAGTCGGTTGAATCTCAGTGAGTCGGTTGAGTCGCAAGAGTCGGTTATCTCAGTGAGTCGGTTTGGGTCGCGATGATCGGTTGAGCGTCGATTTCTAGGGTTTTGCAGGCTGTCGAGTCCCAGAATAGTTTATTGATTTGAAATGGGTGTGAGTATCAGAGTCTGAGTGAGTCGATTTGGGTAGCAATGGTCGCTTTAACGTCGCAGGGAGTCTAAGGGTCGTTTCAGTCGGTTGTCTCAATGAGTCGGTTTGGGTCGCAATCGTCGCTTGAGTGTCGCAGGGGGTCTAAGGATCGTTTGAGTCGGTTGTCTCAGTAAGTCGGTTTGGGTCGCAATCGTCGCTTGAGCGTCGAAGAGGTCTAAGGTATAAGAGAATAGAAAGAAGAATTAGGAATAAACTTGAATTCATTCCATGAGTTTAAGCATTACATAAGTGGTTCTATATATAGAGACCATGAGCTGAATTTAAACTACAAGTACAACATAATTAATGAATTTGTTCTCATCTTTCACGGTCTCATCTTTCACGGTTAAAGAGGAGAAATGGACAACTCCTTGTTGCTTGGTTTCTTGAGTTGCACATGTGATTCTAATTACTCAAAAATAGCAACATCCCTTTCCTTCCTTCCAACGGTCACTTTGACTACCAAATATAGTTGTGTGTGTTTTATTTAATCCTTAGGAGATTATTAAGAACTAATCTATCCATATATGATTAATTTCATATATGTAGAATTAATTCTTAACACTCCCCCTCAAGCTTAACCATAGTGTACTACTATTGATAAACTTGACCCATGGCTCCCTACCTCATTAAAACCTAAGTGGGAAAACCCAATGGGAAAAAACCACACTTAGGAAAAAGAGTACAATTCATTGCCATGTTAGACATATCATGTCTGAATGTTTGTGAGTCCAAGCCGAGGGAATATGGACTCACAAATCTTCTTTCTTGTAGCCAAAATCACACTTAGGAGAAAGAGTACAATTCATTGCCATGTTAGACATATCATGTCCGAATGTTTGTGAGTCCAAGCCGAGGGAATATGGACTCACAAATTTTCTTGCTTGTAGCCTTGGTGAAAATGTCGGCCAATTGATCTTCACTTCTTGTATAGCACGGTAGAATTACTCCTTGTTCAATCATTTGTCTAACCTTGTGACAATCCATTTCAATGTGCTTTGTCCTCTCATGAAACACCGAATTGGACGCAATGTGGATGGCGGCTTGGTTTTCCCAATGCATTGTAATGGGGGATGATGTCTCAATGCCCAAGTCCGTGAGAACATTTCTAATCCATACTAACTCATTGGTTAACTTCCTCATTGCTCGGTACTCGGCTTCCGCACTTGAACATGAAACCACCTTTTGCTTCTTGCTCTTTCAAGTAACTAGATTGCCTCCTATAAATGTGCAATAGCCCGTGGTTGACTTCCTATCCACTCGGTCCCCGGCCCAATCCGCATCACAATATCCTACAATCTCCGTGTTTTTGTTGCATCCCATCCATACTCCTTGATCCTTTGTTCCACTTAAATAGCTTAGGATCCGTTCAACCATCTTCCAATGATAAGTTGTTGGAGCTTGCATATATTGGCTCACTTGGTTCACCGCAAAACAAATGTCCGGCCTTGTTATGTTGAGATAGATCAATTTCCCAACCATTCTCCTATAGAGTTTAGGGTCTTCAAACGGCTCATCATCTATCTCCCCCTTACGCATCACTTTGTATCCATCTTCTAGTGGAGTTCTTGCTATTCTTCCTTCCATTGTACCTAGCTCATTCAACATATCAAGGGGTACTTTCTTTGGGATATAAATAGTCCTTCCTTAGAACGACATATTTCTATTCCTATAAAGTACTTTAGTTCTCCTAAATCCTTAATATCAAACATAGTTTTAAGATATACCTTAGTGGCTTCCACGCCTTCTATGTCACTTCCCGTGATGATTATATCATCAACATAGACAAGCACCACCATGATTCCCTTTGAGCTTGGCAATGTGAATAGAGTATGATCGGCCCCGGATCTTCTAAAGCCACGTCCATTTAGTGTTGTGCTAAACTTGTGGTACCACGCCCTTGGGGATTGTTTAAGACCATAGATCGCCTTTCTAAGTCTTAAAACATTTCTCGGTTTCACTATGTGTTCTAGCCCCGGAGGTGGATACATGTAGACCTCATCTTCTAATTCCCCTTGTAGAAATGCATTTTTGACATCCATTTGCCAAAGATTCCACTCAAGGTTCACGGCAAGGGAGAGTATGATCCGAATAGTATGGAGCTTTGCAACGGGAGCAAATGTATCTACATAGTCTTCTCCATACACTTGTGTGAATCCTCTTGCCACGAGTCTTGCTTTGTGCCTTTCTATGGACCCATCACTATTGTATTTGATCGTGAACACCCATTTGCTTGAGACGGCTTTCTTTCCCTTAGGTAATTCCGACTCAAACCAAGTGCCATTTATCTCCATTGCTTTGTGCTCATTCCCCACGACATCTCTCCACACTTTATGCTCTTTGGCTTCTTCATATGTCTTCGGAATGTACTCCTCATCCAAGTTGGCCATGAAGACTTGATGTTCATGAGGGTACACGGCTAGAGAGCATGTTGCTTGAATTGGATGAGCTACCGCTTCACAATTGTAATACACTCTTTTTACCTTCCTTAGCCTTGCGCTTCTTCTCAATCCTTGTACCACTTCTTGTGTTTCAACCCTCGGCTCCTCTTGTACCTCGGCCTCATTTACATCTTGTACTTCTTGTACCTCGACAATTCCTTGATCATGAGCTTGATGTTCTTCCTCTTGAAAGTTCATCTCATCCATGGCATCTATATCAGCCTCGGACTGTCCATTTTCATTCCCCCCTTCATGATCAACGGTATTGCCTTCTTGTGATCTTTCTTCCTCAAGTCCGGCTCTTTCTTCCTCAAGTCTGGCGCTTCTTGGTGTTAGATGGATGGTTGCGTTCCTTCTTAGTAGTTCAACGTTTCCTAACCCAAGTGTCTCCAAAATTTTCTTGAGGTTGTTATCTCGGTCCGAAGGTGAACTAGCCAAGTCCTTTATACTTTCCCAATTTTTCTCATCATAGAACCCTTTTGTCTTCCATGAACTTGACATCTTTGGATACTAGAACCCGCCGTGTAGAGGGATCATAACACTTATACCCCTTTTGGGTAGTAGAATATCCAATGAACATAGCCTTTGTGCTTCTCGCCTCTAGTTTGTTTCTTTGTTCCCCGGGTACTAATACAAAACATACACAACCAAAAACTCGTAAGTGGTTAATAAGAGGTTTAGTTTTGTTTAATACCTCAAATGGGGAGAGATCTTGTAGGACTTTTGTAGGGGTTCGGTTTATAAGATACATGCGGTTAAAATCGCATCTCCCCAAAACCTTTTTGGTACACTTGTATGGAAGATCATAGCCCTTGCCACCTCCATTAGATGTCTATTTTTCCTTTCGGCTACACCATTTTGTTGGGGAGTATATGGACAGCTTGTTTGGTGGATTATGCCATGCTTAGATAGATGTAATTTGAAGGTTGTGCTCATATATTCTCCACCATTATCCAATCTAAAAATTTTAATCTTGGCATTAAAATGGTTAGTAACATAGTTTTGAAAATTTATAAATGCTTCTAGCACCCTATCCTTAGATTGTAACAAAGTAATCCATGTATACTTTGATTTTTCATCTATAAAAGTGACAAAATATTTATGGTTTTCTCTAGATAGGCATGGGGCTGTCCACACATCCGAATGCACAAGATCAAAACAATTTTAATAGTTTGTGAGAGATTTAGAAAAAAACAGTTCGACAATGTTTTCCTAGAATACAAGCCTCACATTCATCCGATTTAAAAGAAACATTAGGCAACATTAAGCTTAAGGCACGAACATGTGGATGTCCTAATCTAGCATGCCAAATAACATCATCATAAGAGACTGAAAAAGTTTTGAAAATATTAGAAGCATTAGAAACATCCGAAATTTTAAAAACATCCGAAAAAGACTTGGTGTCTTCAAGCATGTATAAATCATCCTTGATGACTCCTTTGCCAAATATTTTCCTTGTCTTAATATCCTAAAAAGAAACCTCATTAGGACTAAAAATCACATTACAATTTAAATCATTTGTGGTTCTTTTAACCGATAACAAATTTGATGTAAACTTAGGCAAGTATAATGCTTTTGTATCTTTTTCAAATAAATTAAGAATTCCTTCACCTTCTATTGGAACCTTGTAACCATTTGCTACTATGACACTACCTAAGGCCGGTTTAATATTTCTTAAGAGATTAGCATCACTAATCATATGATGAGAAGCTCCGGAATCAATTAATAACGGTTTAGTATTTTTAGATGCAAGAAAACCTTTACCCTCTTTATTACCGGAATTCTCCTTCAAGGCTTTGATGAGTGCTTCAATGTCGGACTTCTTGACCATCTCAGCTTGAGCATTCATCATGTAGGCGACCATAGTCTTGAATTCATCCCCATGATTTTGAGAAGAAGATGCACCGGTCGGCTCTCCTTGTGTTTTGTTGGAAAAGTGAGCTCTTTGGTTCTTGAAATTATTGTTCCTTGGTGGCTTGAGGTGGGGATGAAGGATCCAACATTCCTCTTTAGTGTGTCCTTCCTTTTTGCAATACACACATTTTTTGAATCCTTGTTTGCCGCCAAAGCCTCCAACGCCTCCTTGTTGAAAATGTCCCTTGTTTGCTAGTTGAATCATCTCGCCTTTGCCTCCAAATAAACCAAGTGACCCTTCTTCTTTTTGAATTTGAGCACACACATCCTCTAGGCTTGGTAGAGTGTCGGACCTAAGGATGTGCTTGATAACATCATTATAGGCGGGACTTAGGGTGAAGAGGAGACTAAAGACTTTATCTTGTTCTTTCCTCTCATTGAGAACTTTTGGATCAATGGAGCTCGGCCTTAAGATGTCTAGCTCCGCCCATAAGGACCTAAACCTCCCAAAATGTTTGTTGAAGGTCATCCCTTCTTGTGTGAGATTGTTGATGTCTCTTTTCACTTCATAAATCCGGCTTATATTGGAGATGTTGCCGAAAACCTTCTTGAGGATGTCCCATAATTCCTTTGCACTTTCACAATAGGAATAGGCTTCAAGGATTGATGGCTCAAGTGAGTTTTGAAGGAAAGATAGGACAGCTTGATCTTCTTGTGTCCACTTTTCCAAGTCCATGGTGATAATTTCTTTTCCATCTTCACCGTGAGATGTTACCTTTGGAGCTTCATTTTCTTCAATATGCTTCCAAAGTCCTTTGCCTCCTAGGGCTGATTTGATTAATCTTGACCATAATAGGTAGTTTGGACCTTTGAGGATTATGGGAACAACCATTTTTGTGCCTTCCATATCCATTTTGCTTGTAAAGAGATTTTAGTGATATGAAGAAGAAGAAGAGAGATCGAGAGTTTGAGCTTAGAAACACAAGAGAATGATGAGAGAATAAATTAAAACCGCTCTGATACCATGTTAGAATTTGAGTGTTTAAGAAGAGAACAAGATGTTTGTAGAACTAAGAGAATAGAAAGAAGAATTAGGTTGTCTCAGTGAGTCGGTTTGGGTCGCAATCGTTTGAGTGTCGCAGGGGGTCGAAGGGTCGTTTGAGTCGGTTGTCTCAATGAGTCGGTTTGGGTCGCAATCGTCGCTTGAGTGTCGCAGGGGGTCTAAGGGTCGTTTGAGTCGGTAGTCTCAGTGAGTCGGTTTGGGGCGCATGGGGGGGTTGAGTCGCATGGGTCGGTTGAGTCGCACGGGACGGTTGAGTCACATGGGTCGCTTGAGTCGGTAGGAGTATAATGTATTCTTAATTAATTGGTCATTTTGCAGGTGGCCCCAAAGTCGAAGTTTGTGTATGAATTCAAACACATGGACAGAATGCCAAAGATCACCACCAAGTGTTATCCTCACGAGACAATAACGAAGCTGAGAGGAATCTTAGATGAATACGAGTTGCATTACCTCGACAAGGAATCACAATTTAAGCATTTATTCCATTTCCAAAATGACTCCACATTGACTAAGGTTCAAATGTCTATCCTCCTAAATCACTCCGTGATTGTACGGGATAAGAAGGAGTTGTGGTTCGTCTTAAACGGTGTTCCCATCCGGTACTCTATAGTGGAGCACGCACTAATCCGGATTGAACTGCGGACCATGTCCCAAAGGATGGGAGTCCAAAAGGGTTGATACATTCAGGCGGAAGTATTTCGGCCGTGGAAAGGTGACCCCCGTACAAATCATTGGAAAGCTTGTGAAGGCGAAGAATGACGAGGACCGAAAGAGGTTGGCAACTTTGTTGTTGTTGGCGCAAGTTATGGCTCATAAGCCTTCAGCAGAAAACTCTATCAGCCATGATCTCATTGACATGGTTGATGATTTGGAATTTTGTGAACGCTTTCCATAGGGGCGTTACACATTCGAGAAGATTGTGGATACTTGCCGCAAACAGGTTAGCGGGGAATCACCGAAACCAAAATGGTATTGTGGTGGTTTCATGATCCCACTAATGGTAAACTGTATATATTTTTCGAATAACTTGAATTTTTTCATACTTTTTGCATTCTTATTTTTTTTAATGTATCAGTTACTTCCTTTCGAAACCATCCTTAGTTTGGGCGGAAAGGGATGGTATGTTGATGTTATGGATGTGGATCCATCATGCCCAAGAATGTGCAAAAAGATGGTTAAATCCAGTATTAACCTGAAGTACGTAGACGTGATAAGGCTGATCGGAGATTCTAAGGTAACAATTACACGTCACAAGGAAAACAAGGGTCATAGAGGATAATAATGGCTATTTTTGTTTTTCACGATATTCGAAGTATTCTTCGTGCTGATCACGAAGAGGTAGGTTTAGTTTTTGATCTGGACGACTATGAGGGATGCCGCGATCCCGATGTTCAGATATAGATGGAACATATTCGTAGAAATCTGAAGGGACTTTGTTGGGAGGACATCCGTGAGCAAGAACTGCTGACGCGAAAAGCAGTTCTTGGTGATCAAAAGAAGGGGAAAGGGAAGGGGAAAAGGAAGGGGAAGGGGACTAAGAGGAAAAAGAGCGTGGGGAAAAAATGATAGAGCTTGAAGATGATGAAGCTGATGCTGAAGGTGATGAAGAAAGAGATGGTGATGCTGAAGCTGATGTTGAAGCCGAAGCTGAAAGAGAAGGCGAGGATGAAGATGAAGCTGAAGGAAAAGAAGCCGCAGTTCGGCTGACACTGGAGCAGAAATTAGTGAAGAAAACAAAGAAGTCGGAGAAAAGAATCATCAACGCTGTCAGAGATCTTCTAAGGGATGTCGGGTTTCATTTGCCTAATACAAAAGCAGAGGCGGCAAATCCCAAAGGTGCTGAAAAGGCAAAATCAAAATCTGTCGATGTAAATGCGAGCACCGCAAACCAATCTTCCGGCAGTGTTAGAGATGATGAATTCCTTCAACATTCATATCCAGTGCCTAACGAAGAGCCGATTGAGTCAGAGTCTGAAAATGACTCTGGAGATGGCTCAGAAGAGGATTTGGCAAACATTTCGAGATTAATTGAAAATATCGCATCTGCCACCACCATTCCTCTAACTGAATACATTCCAGAGAGGGTTACTGCAG
>CM071869.1:23377717-23426764 GCA_036759665.1 Gynandropsis gynandra | reverse complement strand
TGCGACCCGTGGACCCCTGCGACCCTTTACCTCTGCGACCCTTGGACCCCTGCGACCCCTTTACCTCTGCGATCCTTTGAACCCTTTGTGACCCCTTTCCCATGCGACCTTTGGACCCATGCGACCCTTTGAACCCTTTGTGACCCCTTTCCCATCCGACCTTGGACCCCTGCGACCCTTTGACCCTTTGTGACCCCCTTACCCTTGGACCTCTGCGACGACCTTTGATCCCTTTGACCCCTCGATGAGATTCTGTGACCCAGTGCGACTGTACGACTCTATAACCCACTTTCTCACCTTTGACATTGCAATAAATATGACTCGTTTAGACTCGTTTTCAATAATTGCAATAAACACGAGAGAAACACGAAAAACTCACTATACATACCTGGTTTTTCTGCGGAACGTGCTTAATTGCAAGCTTCTTTGTTGACAACAAAGGATTTCAACCTATTGGCAGCGAATCTGATGCCGATTTCAAGCTACTCTCGCCGAATCTGTTGTGGTGTGGGGGAACAGTAATTTTCGCGCCACAGGAGAGAGAGAATAAGAGGTGCTCTAGAGGAGAGAGAAAAATTGGTGTCAAGGGTAATATGGGATTATCAATATTTTAAGGGTAGATTTGAAGTTGAATTTTTTTTTTCCAGCCAAGGGTATTTTTGAAGCACTTAACCCTACAAGGGTATTTTTGAAGTTCCCCCGTATATTACTATCGAATTTATTTTAATAAAACTAAAACATAAATGCATGGGAAAATATATGGAGAAGTGGGGAGAATGGAGAATTAAAGACGAAAAAGATAATTATTTTTAATTTATATATAAATTTTTTAGAGTCAAATTAAATTACAATTTATTTTTATAAAAAAACTTTTAGTGAGGCGGCTTCTTCTTTTACTAAAACTGAAACATAAATGCATGGAGGAATACATAAAAAAAATTGAAAAGATCGGAGAATTAAAGACATAAAAAATAATAATTTTTTAATACATGTATAAATTTTTATATACTCAAATTAAATTACAATTTATTTTTATGAAAAGCTCTTGTTGAGGTGGCTTCACGAAAAGCTACCAAAACATTCTACTTTTATATTTTTAATTTTTTTAGACTCAAATTAAATTACAATTTATTTTTATAAAATAACTTTGGTTGAGGTGGCTCCTTTTTTTAATAAAAATGAAACATAAATGCATGGAGAAATACATGGAAAAGAGAAGATTGGAGAATTAAAGACGAAAAAATAATAATTTTTTAATTTATGTATAAATTTTTTTAGACTCAAATTAAATTACAATTTATTTTTATAAAAATTTCTTGATGAGGTTGTTTGACCAGAAGCCACCAAAACATTCTACTTTTATATGTATAGATTTGGTGACCACATGAGCAAAAACGTTTTTTTTCTTGAATATTGGTTTATTTAATTTTTTATTGAGTGTTTTTTCTTCTTCTTTACCTTTTTTTCATGTTCTTTGTCTTTCGATCTCCTTTAATAGATTTTTTCTATCATCAATGCTATTATTTATTTGTTTAAAACGTATTCATCCAATTAATTTTCCATAAAAATGGTTTTTTATCTTCTTCTCCCATCATCTTCCTCTTTGTTTGATCTAGGTGTACGGGTTCTAAGAATAAGCTTTTATGTTTGAATCCCTTCCCTATTTGGAAAAAATCGACATGTTTCTCAAATTAGCAACATGGATTAATTTATATCGGGTACAATGGAGTTTTATTTTGGTTATGAGGTTTAAAAAAGGTTAGGATGATTTTGAGTTAAATGCAACACACAGAATGGAGTTTAGGTGAGTGACAATGCACCTTTTGTTTTTTATTTGGGAAACATATCTAACTTTGTGATGACAATGGAAACAAAATTAGCTTACAGTTTGGAATTGATGAGATTGTGGAGGGTAAGTTGATATATTTTGGTGCACGTAATTTCTTCTAAGTTGTTATTATTTAATAAAAATATATTTTTTGTGGTTATGTTTTTTGTTAATCCAATCCCACGTAGTTTCTACAATATCGTTACTAAAAACTTTTCGTGTAATTACTAAATACTTTGTTTGTTTATTATTTTATGTCTTGTAGGCCTGTTAGGTTTGAACATATAGAAATTCCATTCTAAATATTTGGCAAAAAGGTTGTATATAAAAATGGTTGATAGTTGGTTGTATATAATACATGCTCGGCATTTGAGTCTCTTAAAATTATAGAGAATATGGTTAGATGTTTTTGTTTGCCAATACTTGGTGAAGAACATTGCTATTAATTTTGTGAATTTGGTGAAGAAGATTGTCAATAATTTTTATCTTGATTTAAGTTTATATTAACATGTTTACAGTGCTCGAGAATAGTTAGTCTTATAAACATAAAATGGAATTTCTAAACACATATTTCGGTGTGTTTTACTACTCATGTTTTAAGAAACAAATTAGAGTTTTTTTTTTATTATTGGTGTATCGTTTTCCTAGAAATATCTTGATGTTCTAGCTATCAATAAAAATATAATAGAAAATGTCCAAAGCAATATATCCAAGATACTCAAAAATAACACGCCAATATTTGTATCATCAATCAACATAAAAAAATAGTAGAGAGAACGATTTCTACCCTTAAGAAATTTTGTATTGTGTATCAACATAACTCAAATAAACATATTATGACTCAAAACATGCCTTTTATGCTTTTTAGAGTAGAGATTGAAAGATGGAATATAAGAAAGGGTAAGAGAACATAATTAGTCAACATCCTTCATCGCACAAGACAATCACTATACACTATATGGTTTGAACCATGAAAATAATAGCAAATGTCCAAATTAATATGTCGATTTATAGCGAATGTCATAAGGTTCAAGTTGTCAAGAACAATACAATAGCGAATGTGGTTTTTCGTGATACTTAAGCTGTCTATTGCAACTAGAATCTCATAGCAAATGTCACGAGGTTCAAGTTATCAAGAAGAATATAGAGAATGTTGTTTCCAATGACACTTTAAGTTGTCTAATGCAGCTGGAATCTTCTTTTCATAGTTTATTTCAATGTCTTTATATGAATTTTCAAATTAACTCAATCTACAAACTCACACGTGCCAAAATACAAGCAAACACATTGCACAACAAATGCAAATTGCAAACTAGATTATCACGGATGAAGAAATCCCACTTCAAAGAATATTACCACAGTACATGCTTGTGAGAGGTGGTAAAATTTGCTTGCATTAGACATGAATTATTTAATATGAATTATTTTGGATTAACTTAAGGGAAGTAAATCAAAATTTCTTCATTAATATATATATAGAAATATTCTAATAATAGTATAGAAAATTACTACATGACAACATATATATAAAGATAAAAGTTACAATCCAAATATTCAAATATTTTTACTATAACAATAATATTTTTGTATATGTGAGCTCACACATAGCACATATCATAACCTAACGGAATTACATAAAACATGACATAAAACATGACATATATAGAGTAAATGCCAATAAATATTATCTCGATTTTATTATCTCGATTTTATAATGATATAATATTTATAAATTATCTAAATATCTGCTCCTAATATATGTTTTTATTATGAATACATTAGAACAATTTATGTATTATAAATCACACATTAAATAAGTGTTGTCTTGGATTAATAATTTAAAAAAATAATATAATTCAAAATTATAATAATTTGAAAATATATATTTCAAACATAACTGTTGACAATATGTATGAGAAGTTGGGTTAAATCATATATTTTTATACCTATATTTGAAGTTCGACTATATTGAAAAATATAACAATATATATCAAAACTATAATAACACATGAAAAGGTTTATTCAAAATAATTTAAAATGATATATAATCATACTTTAATAGTTTCATATAAAGCAAAAAGTAATCATGTAAAAGATAATGCTAAATATAAAATCTATCTTATAATATATAACTAACAAAATTTAATAAACAAATAATAAAACAATATAATAATATTTCATTAAAGAAAATAATATAATGGACTCATATATGTCTATTGATACAATAGTATGTTAATAAACAGTAATAAACATTAAAAAATAATATTAGATAGCACTAAATATATCAATTTTTCATTTATTTTAACTTTTTCTCTTAGCTATATATCTTTCTTTATGCTGGTAGTTTATAAATTGATTATTTCAAAAGTTTTATTTCTTAATCTTATTATTGAACTGTAATAATTACATCATATATAATAATTGCATCAAAAAACTTTTGAAAGTTCAAACATATTGATCGTTTTTCGTAAAATTATATATAAAATATATCATCACCATCGATTTTATGTATATCCGATGTAACGATATATTTGTGTTATATGAATTTCAATTCTATAATTAAAAATTGATAGAAATCCGTGCATCATACGAATTTTCTTAGTTTCCCAGTGTAATATATAATCGATGTTAGGAAAGTGTATGAAAAGAAGTAAGCCATTAGTCTAATGGAATGATAAGGTAAAAGAAGTGGATGATTCCAAGATGATGAGGCGGATGCCAAACAGGTACATATGTGTAAATTCAAGAGTTCTATCGATTGTTGGCTATCCCAAATCACCAAATATGAAACTTTCACACATTTCATTATAACTTATAAATTCATAGGTATGATAAGTCTGAGACATGACTTCTTCCACATATTGAATATTAACTCATATATATGTATATATATATACATTTATATTTAGACTCTTGAAAATGTACGATTTCAGTTGATCTTCTTTCTATATACAATATAAAGTAAGTTATGTTCTTGTTATGTCTTTAACCTTTTTCTACCATTAATCCTAAATCTAAGTTGGTTATTTTGTGATCAATCTGTTTACTAATCGCAAGTTTTGGGAATTAGTCAAGCAATAATATAATTACGTTCAGATGAATTTCAAAACTTCTTGATATAAAGAATCTCCCACCTAAGACATAACTTTATAAATTAGAAACTAAATTTAAACAACATAACGACTAATATCATAATCTATTAGAAATTTAAAGGGACAAAAATAATCCAACCAACACATAAGAGGGAATATTGTTGATAAATTACTCAATGTCTGTTAGGTTCATTATGGATTAAACTATTTTTTTTCTTTCTAAGTCTATCAAAACATATGGATTATATGGATTAGCCTATAAATCAATTTTTAAATAAAATATTTGAATATGTTTGCGTCCGTAACATGAGAATAGGTTTTCTCATAATCAATTTCAGGCATTTGTAAAAAAAGCTTTATACGATAAGACATGCCTTATATCTTGTGATTTTATTATTTTCGTTTCTTTTTAGCACAAAAAATCCATTTGCATCTAATTTGTTGACACAATACTTTTCTTTCGTTTAATGAGTCTAATTTTATCTGCAGAACCTCTTACCATTTTATCCAATTATGTCTTTTTGATACCAGATACTCACATTGGTTTTGAATCTTCATTATCATTTTCAACTTTTTCGATATAGAGAAAAAGAATATTTCATCATTATCATTTATTTCATCTTTTCTTAAAATTTTCTCATCATAGATATAATTAATGGAAAACTCATTGTTCTCTATATGCTCAAGATTTGTTTTCATCATGTTCATGATTAATATCTTCTTCCTCGCTTGTTCTTTTGGATATTCTCAAATAATTGAGGATTAACATCTTTTCAATTTTTTCTTTCTTTTGCAAGGTTTTTATCCTTAGAACCAAGAGGTCATTCACATTCTAAACGTATCATAGACTTATTTGAAATTCCTTTCTCCCTGTGTTCTTTTGGTGTTTTTATACCAGCGGGTGCATTTGCAGCCGGTATCACCCGTGTCGTATATTGAATCCATATGTAAGTTGATTCACAATATTTTGCAAGTGTATGATCTTTTGTATTTCCATATTGCATTGTTTTGTAAGAGGATCAAGATATAACAATGATTGTGTTTTCCATGTTAGATCTACTGAGACTTGTTTTATTCATCCTCCTAACGCTGGGAATTCATTTTTCGTTAAAATGAAAATCAACAAAACGAGTTCTGAACATATCACCCATTTTTGGTTCAAGATACCTAATAATAGATGAAGAAATATATCCAACATAAATTCTCAATCTTCTTTGTGAGCCCAGTTTTATACGTTGCGATGGAGCAATCAGAACATATACTGCACAACCAAATATTCGTAGATGAGATATATTTGGTTCTTGACCAGTTGCTAATTTTACATTGGAGAATATTTATGTATGCACTCTGTCTTATTTGAATTAAAGGTGTGACATGTAAAATTACATATCCTCAATAAAAAGTAGGAGTTTCGTTCTCATTAGCAATGGTCGAGTAGTAAGTTGGAGATGTTTAATTAAAACTCTATCTTACCATATTTGTGTATGAACATGTGGTACAAGATATTTAATCTCGATCCCCAAGTGATGTACTTTAAATCTTAAGAACTGAATTTATCAGTGTTATCAAGCATCACTTTCTTAATGGGATAATCGAAAAATGTTCTCGTAATTTTTTTATTTGAGTAAGAAACCTTGCAAATACAATGTTGTGGGTTGATAATAGACAAACATGTGACAATTTACTTGAACCATCAATTAATACCATAAAGTATCAGAATAGTCCATTTAGTGGACGAATTGGTCCACTTATATCTTCATGTATCCGTTGCAAAAATTATGGTGATTCATTTCCAACTTTTACTTATGATGGTCTTATTATCAGTTTTCCTTGAGAACAAACAATATATGTAATTTCATGAGACTGAAATATTTTCTCATTTTTAAGTGGGTGATCATTAGATTTTTCAACAATTCTCTGCGTCACTATTGAACTAGGGTGACTCAATCGATCATATCACATCTTAAACTAATTATATGTTTTGGTTTCAAGATGGCATGTGATTCAACCGAACTTATTTTTGTGAAATATAATCCAGAGGAAAAGACTGATAATTTCTTTATCATATATTTCTTTTCTAAAATCATTTTCATTATATAAAGATATATATGATTTCATCGTTAGTAATCTCTGTATGATAGTCATTTTGGCATATATCTTTAAAACTCAATAAATTTCTTTAAGATTTTGGAGAGAATAATGCATCATTTAAGATGTTATGAGATTAGCTCTTTCTGAACCTAAAATTGTTTTTTCATTTTCAAATATTGTGGTAACACATGATACATGTAATCTTAATTCAAAGAAATATTTTTTTAGTATCGTATGTGTCATAGCGCTATTAGCTAAACCCATATATCCATCATTGACTTTAGATGGTGCTATATTTTATGTCAAATTAATCAATACGAAAGATATAAAAGTACTGGAAAAAGTAAAAATAAAGAAAATGCATAACATAGATATTATAAAACAAAACAAAGAAAGTACATTAGACTTTCAAAACAAACATAAAAAAGATAATAAAAATGCTTTTAAAAATAAAAAGACAATAACAAAATAAATATTGACTCGTCACATCGACATCTAAGTGAATCTCATTACTTGCATTATCTTAGAAATCAACAGCATCATAAAAAAAAGTTTGTCTGGACTTTTTTCCCTTCTTTATTTTGTGATTTTTGAAGAAAGTAAACCAAATGTGTTGACGTTCGACAGGTCTGTAACCAATGTCATTCATACCACTTCTATAACATATGGTTTCCCCATCTTTTATTTTCACCTTCATTTTCATTTCTATGATACTCAATTTTTTTTATATCTCCATGATAAAAGTTTTGTGGCCATCCATGACCACGGTAACAACCTTGACCTCGGCCATTCCGCTGGTTATAATTTGTTTCAAGTATCGAGGTAGAGCCGGATGGACGAGCTTCATTAAGAGTTGATTATTCTACTCTGCAACAAGGAGTATTTGTATCAAATATTTATACTTTGTAAAATTTCTTGTGCGATATTATTATTGTAAAACAACATTATCATCATGAAATATGGAAAGTGGTTTTCCATCTTATCATGCTTTGTTATTTTATCACCACGCAACTTCATTCTGGAGATGATTTCAAACATTGAAGAATTATATTCATGCACAGATTCAAAGTCTTAAATCTCAAATTTAGCAATCATGTTTGGTTTAGCACTAATAAGGAAAGACGGAAAATAAATATCTCATATTTATTTCACAACTAGAAATATCGCCCCAAAAGCTCATCTGATTCCATTGGATCCTCTACTTCATGTTATAAAGATCTCGAATGGCTAGAAAATATTTCCAAGCCAATCATATTCCACCAGATCATATATTTTCCTCCACAGAAGATTCCCAATGATTAGGAAATCTTCCTAAACGGCAAGTACATAAATCCATAATCATGTATCTATGCAATTTCTTTGTTTTGATATGAAGTCTTACCTATATAAAAGACTCCACCTCATTCGTAATCGGAATAATAGAATTTACAGAGAATAAACTCTTTTGTTTTCTTGATCGTTTATCAAGAACATGGTGTCTTCAACTTGTTCCGAGAATAATTTAACGCATAATATCTTCAAATTATTCTGAGAATAATTGAAATCATATCCGACTGTATAAAGAGGCTTCCGCACCTCTCGTGGTGTCATTCGTTCCACCCAGAAACACCTTTTATCCACCTTTCTTCCCCTCACGAAGCTACTTTGTCTTGTGAGATCATAGCCCCCACCGTCAACCCCTATCATCCACAATCGATGGATGACTTCTTGAAGAGTGCCCTTAGGCCAGTCAAGAAAGAATCCTTGACACAACAAATCCTACTCGAGCGATCGAGGTTAATGGATTTTTCGTATGTGTCCCGAGTTCTGACCCCGAGGTGTGTATCACCACGTCCTTTGGTTGGGTCAAACCACTGATATTTTAAAAGCATTATCTTCAATCCAACGAGACCAAGATATTCCACCTGTAGGATTTGGTGCAAAATATCGTAGAAATTATCATCCTCTATTCACTATCAACGCAAACGCTGTAATTGAATGTGTTTCTATATTTTTCGTGCTTGTAAGTGTTGAATGTGTATCCCCAAGTAAACATAATTGGCTAACACAAATAATTATTATAGGACCATTAGCAAAATCTTTTAACCAAGTAGGATGTCTCTCATCGCAACCCTTTACCTATATAATATAAAAATGAATAGTTACTTATAACATAAATTATTTTAAGTATATATACAAAAATACATGTACTTATGTAATCTCTCAATCATGAGGCAAAATGTTGAACTTTCATTTTGTTGAGTTCATATGTGTTTAGATGTACCATTACTTCTTCATCAAGTATCCTCTAATGAAAGTATGTTAACACACACACACACACACACATATATATATATATATATGTAAATTAAAAAAACGTTTGTCATCATTGTGTACCTTTCTAAAGATCATAGCTCTTGATAATTTAATAATATATATGTGTAGACGTGATTATACTCCTCTAGTGTTAGCCAATATTTCTCATATTTCCCTCTTGTATGTCCAATTGGTATAAAGATCTCACGAATTGGATCAAACTGAGGATTATATTGATAAAATAGTTTGTTTGGTCTTCTTCTGATCTTTTCGGTTTCATCGAAATATGTGACTCGAAATAAAATATGCCAAAATATGTGATTTCTTCCAACAAATATTGTTTAACAATAGATCTTACAACCATTGCTTTGCTCTTTCCTTTTTATTTAGATGAACGAAAAACATTTCGAATGGATACATCCACATGAATTGAACCATCCCACCGAGTATTTCCTCGTCTGATAAATATATTGGCAAATGCTCCATGACATTGAAGAAGGAGGGTGGAAAAACTCTTTCCAAATAACATAATACTTCGGAGATATTGTTTTTCAATAACTCCAAGTCATCTCTTTTTAAATTTATTGAACGTATATCTTTGAAGAATATGTTAATTCTGTATAACACCTCGTGAACATTCCGTGGTAATATGTTAATTTACCTTTCCTAATAACATTTGCTCCATAACTAAGTCAGGAGTTCATCGATTATCTATAGGAAAGCTGGATTTCGGCGTAGCGACTCATTACTAGAAATTTAGAAATTCCAAACGGAACTTCTGGATCAATTAATATGTCCACAAATTTCTGGACGGACGAGCAATCCACAAGTCATTCGTATTTCTATACGGATTTAAGATGGAAATACGGGTCATTGTGGATTATGGACTGAAACAGTGTCAGTTCGTAAATTTGAGGACGGAAAAAGTGTTTGTTCGTAAATTTACAGACGGTAGCCTTGTATGTCTGCAAATTTACGGACGGGTACGGGGGTTCCGTTTGGATTTAGAGATGTTTTCCGGATGGCGCGTCGGCAATATTTGTCTTGGTCTATAATCCGTCTTTAGTCGGTCAAAAAATTATCTATTTAACCCTATCTTACTTTCATTTGTTTCTCAAACACAACTATCACATATTTCACCACATATCTTCTTATTATTTCTGATTATAATAACATCATCGTCGAGATCGAATATTTTCGTTTCTAGACAATTGACGTACAGAAGAATTGATCCAGAAACTCAAGGTGTATTGAAGGATTTTATAGAAGGCGTTACATAGTTTATGAACATGACAACAAATCAACAATTTTATAAAGAAACCGGTATGTTGATTTGTCTATGCGTCGGATGCAAAAAATGAAAAATTTGGTAATGAAAGAACCGTTTGGAATCATCTTTATTTAAGAGGTTTTACTCCAAATTATTTCATGTGATTATCTCATGGAGAGAATGTTTCACGATAACGTAGTAATGTTATAGAAGATTTTAGTAGGGATATAGTACATCATGAAGTGTTTGAGACTTCTCAAGATGTAGATATGAACCCTTATGTGGAAATGATGCCAAATGTATTCAGTGAAGAAAACGAGGAAAATATTGAAGAAGATCCAAATGAAGAAGCGAAACATTATTTTTAAATGTTAGAAAGTGCTAGGCATATATTTTATGATGGTTGTAGAATGGGTCTTTCACAGTTGTGTCTATCTGCATGTTTGATGAATTTGAAGATTAAAAATAATCTTTCTGTGAATTGCATGGATTCTATATTACAATTAGTAAGAGATTATTTTCCTAAATATAATAATGTAGTAGAGTCACATTATGAGATAAAGAAGATGATGAGATCATTTGGTTTATTTTCATATCAAAATATAGATGTTTATCATGACAATTGCATGATTTTTTTGAAAGAGGCATCGACTTTGAGTAATCGTCGATTTTGTGAAAAAGATCGGTTTTATTTTAAAAGGAATGAAAATCGATTCTGTATCATCGTATGTGGTATTTACTAATTATAGACAGAATCAAAAGATTGTATCAATCTGAGAAGACCGCAAGCGACATGAAATGGCATGCTAAACATTCAACTCGTGAAGGAGAAATGTCTCATCCCTTAGATGGTGGGGCGTGAAAACACTTTAACAAGGTATGTCCTGATTTTGCAGCTGAGAGTCGAAATGTTTATTTAGGCCTTTGCACTGATGGTTTTAATCCATTTGGGATGTCTGAGAGGAATTATTCGTTATTGCCAATTATTACACCGTACAATTTACCACCTGATATGTGCATGAAAAGGTAGTTTTTGTTCTTCACAATAGTTATTATGGGGTCTAATCATCCGAAAAGAAGTTTGGATATATTGTTTCCACCAATAATTGATGAATTAAAAGAATTGTGGAAGGGAGTTCAAGCGTACGATGTTTTCGAGGCGACAAAATTTGATATTACGAGGTGCTCTTATGTAGACAATAAGTGATTTTCCAACTTATGTTATGTTATCTGGATAGAAAACGCATGGTTAAATATCCATATTGCATGAACGAAACATATGCTTTTTAGTTGAAATATGGATGAAAGACGAGTTGGTTTGATTGTCATTGTTGTTTTCTTCATGATGATGATACATTACGGTGCAACAGGAGAAATTTTTAAAGGAATATAGTTTTGCAAAATCTCTTCCTCCAGTTTTCACATTGGCAAAAATATTTTGTATGAATGATTTATTGCTTTGGGTATTCCTAGGAGTATAGATTGTAGATGGAACAATCATCCGAGAATTGGTGGTTATGGAATTACTCATAATTGTCACAAGAAGAGCATATTTTGGGATCTGCCATATTGAAAAAATCTGAAGCTTCGACACAATCTTGATGTCATGCACATAGAGAAATTTTTTTTGAATAATATCATCAACACAGTACTGAATATCACAAAAAAAAATGAAAGATATCATTAAATCACGCAAAGATCTAGAAGAGTATTGCTCACGGAAGAAGTTACATATAAGTGATGACAGTAGAGCTCTAGTTCCGATATTCCGATTTTAGAATGAGGATAAATATAAATTATTGAAATGGTTGGAGGAAGACATAAAACTTCTTGATTGTTATGCATCTAACATCAAAAGGTGCATCGACATTCATGGAGGAAAATTATCACGGATAAAAGTCACGATTCTCATGTATTCATGCAATGCACACAAAGCAATTAGAGGTATGATTGATTTTATTAAAAGTATAATGATTAATAATATAAATAATTAATTGTTAAATATACTAATACTTTCATGTTTCAGGTATTGACATATTTTTTCGAGATTTATGTGGGAGAAATATGAGTGTAGATGTGGTACGTATACTGGAAAATAACAGAGTAATATATTATGTAACTTGGAGAATACTTTTTCACCTTCATTCTTCGATGGTATGGAGCATCTGACAGTTCATCCACCGCATGAAGCCACATTAGGCGGTTCAGTTCAATTTTGTTGGATGTATCCATTCGAGAGATTTATGTTTCATCTGAAGAAAAAACCAAACAAAATGCTCGTTCAAAAGGTTCAGTTATGGAACAATATATGAATGAGGAAATATCGTTCTTCACTTTTTACTACTTCGAGCCACATGTTCAATTGCGAAGTAGAAATAGAAGCATATATTTAAATGATGGTGTGGCATTTTCATATCCAATAATGGATGTTCCAAATGTATTTTGCGAAATAGTCGAACTGGTAGTAGGCGAAAGATTTATGGCTATCACAACGAGATCTCCACATTGCACATACACATGTTTTACTAAACTCAAATGTAAATATCTACGGCCTTTTTAAATGTAACATATGATACCTATGGATTCAATTGTATATATGTATTTTATTTGTAATATTTACAGAATTTTGTAATATTTTACAGGATATTTCATGATATAGTGAAGAATACATATGTGAACATTGATGAATCTCAACTCCATGAACTTAAAGAAATGGATTTCTCCACATGGAGTAGACAATATATAAATAAATGATATTTTAAATATAAATAAATTACTTTTATATAATATTTCAATGTTTTGTCGATGTTTTTTTTCCTCTGTAATGCAGATTAAGATATGCAATCAACCATTGTGGCTACGAGATCTTGTTAAAGGACTGATTATGAAAGTTACAATTTGGCCAATATATTTTGCACGTTGTTACAACTTTCACGCTTACAAACACGAGAAATTGAAGTCAACTACGAACTATGGTGTTTGTGTGAAAGGTGAAAGCTATTGTGGATCGACCAACGAACCAGATTTTTATGAGATTTTAAAGGAAATTTTGAAATTGGAATATACAGGTTTCATTACTACCCTAAAACTACGTTATCCATATCACGTAAGATATTTTGGATTATATTGACTTATATTTGACATTTTTTGTAGGTTACGTCGGTCTAAAAGTTATGTTATATTGATATGATTGGTTCGATCCAATAATCGGTCGCGGAACAAGAACAAAAAATTAGGCATTATAGAAGTTAACTCGAAACAAAGATATGCAAAATACAAGCCTTTTATTCTTGTGTCACAAGCCGATCAAGTTTGTTATATTTCCTATCTACATATTAGACGATAATCAAGTTGTGTGTCGCAATGAAGATATTTCCAAGGGGTAAATTTATCGACAACACTGAAGAGCAGTAATTGGCAATTCAACAACCTGTGGGATTGTTGCTATTAATTATATTAGATAAATATCATTTATCTATATATTTTTTTATATTTTTATGTAACCAACCGGTTATCTATGGTTATTCGGTTAATAACCAAATGGAACCGAATCTATTCGGTTTTTTAACTTTTGTATCCGATCGGTTATTTTATCTACACCCGAACCGAACCGAATGACCATAATTCGGTTCAGTTTGGTTTTGTTTGTTATAACCGAACTGAAATGTCTATCCTTAGTGGCAATGGGGAAATGTTGGGCGGCGAGAGACGAATAGCTTCAGATATTTGATCGATGACACACAATACAAGTTTTACAATCAAATTTAGAGATGTATTGGGGACGGATAAGGTTCGTCTAGATTGTAGACGGATAAGGCTCGGGACGCGTAGGTGGGGACCGATTACGGACGACTTTATATTTACGGATGAACGTGTCAAAGCCATTTGAAAATATGGACAGAAGTTTTAATGTCGTCCATAAATAAAAACAAAAGTTATAATGACATTCGCAATTACGCACAGCCTTCGGAAATCATTCGCAAGTCATCCGTAAATAGGGATGGCTTTTAGACGGCTCGTATTTCTGTTCAGAAATTACAGACGTCTTTCCTGAGTCTGTCTCTGTTTACAGATAGCTTTATTAATGGGGTTTTGTGTCGTTCGTGTCTAGGGATGATTTATGGACGGTTTTTACTTCACGTCTGCAAATGTCTATAATATTCTTTCGCTCGCCCCATTTCCATTGTTCCAAGTTTGCCAATTCGTCTCTTGCCGCCCGCGACCCTCCCTGTTGCTACAGCAACCCCCGGTGACCCGATGTCGTCCCTCTGTTTGTCTGTCCCTCTATTCTTCCATATGTCTGTCCGTTTGTCCATCCTTTTCTATCCCCGTCTATCTCCATCCATTCGTCTATGTCCCCGTTTACCTCCATCCATTTCCGTCCGTCCTTCCCCATCCATTCGTATCTACTTCTTTTTGGCAGGTTAATTTATACATCATTTTTAGATTGGAATATGATTACTTAGATTTGGAGTATAGTTAGTTAGATTTGGAATAGGTTTAGTTAGATTTAGAAAAAAAACTGTTAGATTTAGAAAACTAATGTGTGGAGTTCAAGTATTTGTTGAAATTTTCTTAAAGAGGTTTGATATTTTTTGAGTTATTGGAAAATTAGATAGAAAAGTCTTAAACGAATTAACATGAATGAAAATTTGATTATTTAGATTTTTATGGGTTAAGTTTAGTTGAAAAATTAATTATTTAGGGGTAATAAATTATATATTAAATAATAAGTCCTAATGAGTTTGTTAAATTATATTGGAATATTTATTAGCATAATTCTTTTTAAAAGACAGTGAATCAAAAATTTAAATTTTAGTATGTCTCGTCGCGTTGGAAGAGGTGATAACACGAGAAACAATTCTCATTCAAAAGAAAGTGCTAATGGTCCATCTCCTCCGCAACAAATGCGGAAATATGATTCAAGATTTTTTTTTATCTAAATTTATTACTGAACACTGGATCATCATAATATATGTTGTATCCTTATTATCAACAGATGCCACCAGAGGTCGAGTCAATGATGCATCATAAGCCTAAGATGCATCACGAACCAACGGTGAAAGAAATTTTATCAATAGATGAGAAAAGGCGTAAACTTTCTCATTCAGACCCGAGTCGTGAAAACAGTACCGTGGTACGTATCACCAAATCGAAACGTAAATTTATAAAAGTTAATGAAATGTTAATTTATCTTAATCTTGATTTATAGTTTATGTTATGATCAACGTTCTCCTCATATGACAAAGACGATGAAAGCTGATTACGATCGTCCATGTTATAATTGGACGCGGATGACCCTCAATATTAAGAAACGTTGGTGAAAATCTTTTGTAGTATGTTTTTAATAATATTTATTTTTATTAAATTTCAAATAATAGTTTAACTAAAGCAATCATTTGATGATTTCAGCAAAAATTTTATTGGAATCCCGAGATTACTGGACTAGTAAAGTCTAAATTTGAATAGATAGTGAAATTTCATCTCAAATCTCTCGTAAACGATTGCAAAGGAGATCGAGAGAAGAAAGGGAAACCCGTTTTGAAGATGGACAATATTTGGGAGTAAATGTGTGCTTATTGGGATGATCCCGGATTTAAACAAAGAAGCAAGCGACCAAGTCAATCCCATCGTTCTGATTGAGAAGGATGGGGGATGAGCGCACATACAGAAGGATCTTATTATTTTGCAAAGTTTACGAAGATTTGGTAATATTTTGTTTAAGAATTTATACAATTGAGATTTGATTAATATGAAAAATATATTTGAATTTTTTTTAGACGAAAGAGAAAGGATTTGAACTGTCATACGTACGCATATTAAGAAGTCTGATGGTTGGCGGATAGATGTTAGAGAAAAACGTGTTCATGACGGCATCGGAACGAGTGTTCCAAATTCCGCCAAGAAAAGACGGAACATAACCTTCTCTTACTTAGGAAGAATACAATGAATTGTAATTCGAGGTAAATTTATTACATTTAATATAATTTTGTTACTTATAATTATAACTAAAATTTTATATTTGTTTCAAAACAATACATATTTATTGTATTTAAGGATCAATGCCTTTATGGTGTCATTTTTTCCATCATATCACTATTAAAAATTTTGGAGCAAGAACGAGAAGCTCCTAGGCACGTTCTACTCCATATGCATACAAAATGAGAACTTGAGACCAATCATGATCTTAATATTTTTTTTTGTGTTTAAATCTTTGGTGAAAAGGCTTTAGACTAATCGAAAAACTTAAATATAAGTTGAACAAACATCCGTGGATTCAAACTTGTATCATTTAATCAATAAAAATACCATTATATTTGAATTTTTTGAAGAGGGGAACACTAAAAGACTCAACATTTAAAATCAAAAATTCAAAAAAGAGAACGGGGCTAGTATTGGTTAAAATCAGTAAATAAATGGTTATAAAGGAGCTTGTGTTGAACAGAAATATCATTCTCTAAAGCCATTTACATTATGGGCCTCGTGTTATTGGCCAATTACAACAGCTCTTGATTGCATATAGGTTGCACAAAGGATCAGACTAGTGACGTATACAAGAATACTTAAATTATTGATAGATATAATTATGAGAGAGGTTTACTAATAAAACAAGGATAGTGAGAAAGAGATATTTGAAAGTTTTATAGAGCCTTTTGAGAGTTTTTTTAAAATGAAATTAAATCGATGTTTTGTTGTTGGATGGATGGAATCGGATTGAAACCCTTAGCAACTTGATAGTAGAATCTTGTTGCATAAATTATGGGATATGATATTTCTCACCATGATTTCAGCCATGATGCATATCTCTCATTACGTGATCCTCACCATGATTTCAGCCATGATGCATATCTCTCATTACGTGATATATGCTGTGTATATTTGGAATCTTTCTGTTTTTACTCCATTAGGTTTAAACCTTGTGTTTTGTATATAAACCTATTGTAAACACCTTATAAAATACATAGAAAAAATTCTTAATCGGCCTGACATTACATGGTATCAGAGCTCGAAATTTTTTCTTAAATCTCGACTTCTTTGCGGTTTCCTCTCGATCTCGAACACGACATGACTCGGGAGAGCAACATATCTGATTCTCAATCTCTCCCGACCCTGTACACGACCATGAACCCGACCACGAACGATAACTCGAATGCTGCTCCGAAACCGGCTCGAAGAACAATCAATCCTTATGACATAACATCAAGTGACAATCCCAGACTTGTTCTCTCGCAACCATTGCTTTGTGGAGAGAACTATGATGAATGGGCATCGAATTTGCAGAATGTTCTCAAATCTCGGAAGAAATTCGTCGTTCTTCATGGCACCATAACGAAACCTCAGGCTGAATCGCCAGATTTTGCAGATTGGGACACAATCAATGCATTCCTGGTCTCGTGGATCAAAAAGACTCTCGAACCGGGTTTGCCATCTCAGATGACTCACCGCGATGAGGCCTGTGATCTGTGGAATCATTTGAAACAGCATTTTGCTATAAAAAACGGACCCCGAATTCACCGACTATGATTTGAATTAGCTCACTGCACGCAACGTGGTACCAGCATTGATGCATACTATGGGAAGCTGAACAGAATCTGGCATGATTTGCTGCACTCTCGGCCTCTTCGGGTTTGCAAACATGGGAAAGTGTACCTGTGATCTCACTACTCAACTCGAAAAAGACTGCAATGAAGATAGAGTCCATGTTTTCCTCATGGGCCTAGAAGACAACACCTTTGGAATCGTCCGGTCCAATATTCTGTCTCGCGATCCCTTGCCAGACCTTGACTCTGTCTACAACATTGTGCTGGAAGATGAGAGCTCTCGTGTCTCTCTGAAATTCTTCGACGAACGTCCACCTGCAATGGCGTTCACTGAAAAAATAGGACAGTTCTGAACCCCTGCAGATGATAAAATGAAACTCTTTTGCTCGATCTTCAATCGCTCAGGCCATACAGCAGAAGGGTGTTTCTAGATACTTGGGTTTCTGGAGTGGTGGGGCGATCGACCTCGCAACAGATCGGGACGTGGACGTGGCTCTTCTATGTCTACGATGTCTAGCAGGGGATGCAACACTCCTCTCTCGGCTCGAGCGAATATGGCACAGGTTCAGGGTGTTGTTTGGGTCCCTCTCTCTCAAACCAGTCTCACTAATGCTGATCGCTCGACTGTCAGTGGCTTAAGTGACGAACAATGGAAGACTTTAGTTGCTATGGTGAATGCAACTTAAATGGGAGCTAGTGAAAATCAATCTAGTAATCTCTCTAATCTTAATTGGATTCTCGATTCTGGTTGTTCTCATCACATGTCAGGAAACTATTCATGCTATTGGAGATCCCCGAAGTTTCTCCCTGATCGATTTACTTACCAGATGGAGGATAGAGTACGTCTCTAAAACAAGGAAATGCTAGATTTGGGGTGAATATGGTTCTCAAAGAAGTGTTTTTTGTTGAGGGGTTACGATGTAATCTTATCTCCATATCACAGTTGTTGGAACAAAGGGATTGCACGGTACAGTTTGCTAATAAATTGTGCATCATTCAGGACCACACTACCAAGATGTTGATTGGAGCGGTTGAATACCGTGAAGGACTGTATTTTTCCCGAGGCGTGGAGGTGACAGCAGTTGTTCAGACAAGTTCTCTTTGCTCCGAGGAAACATGGCTTCGACGGCTCGGTCATCTTGCTCCGAAGACTTTGAATTTGATTTCTGCTTTGAGTTTTTCATCTCGTTCTGTGCATTTGAATACACATGTGAAGTTTGTATCCGCGCGAAACAAGTTAGAGATTGCTTTCCAGAAATTTCGAATAAAACATCGTCGATTTTTGAACTTATACATTGTGATGTGTGGGGGCCTTATCGGATGCCTTCCTTCTCGGGTGCAAAATACTTCTTAACAATAGTTGACGATTATTCATGAGGCGTATTGGTTTATTTGATGATTCATAAAACTGAAGTTTCTACATATATTCGACAGTTCCTCGCGATGGTAGAATGTCAATTTGAAACAAAGGTCAAAACCATACGATCCGATAATGGAATCGAGTTTACAAGTCTTCGATATATTTTTTAGAAACACAGCATTCTTCATCAAACATCGTGTGTTGGTACACCTTAACAAAATGGACGAGTTGAGCATAAACACCGACACATCCTCAATATCGCACGCTCTTTGTTGTTTCGAGCGAATTTACCCATTGAGTTTTAGGGTGATAGTTTCCTCACGACAGCTCATCTTATTAATCGCACACCATCTTCTATTCTTGGGAATCGGACACCATTTCAGATACTTCACAGCACAGAACCTGTATACTCACATCTTCGGGTCTTCGGTTCTCTTTGTTACACTCATAACCAAGACACGAAAGGTGATAAGTTTGCTAGTCTTAGTCATCGATGCATCTTTGTTGGCTACCTATTTAGAAAAACATTACAAAAAAACAAGCATTTTCCAACGGACATATCCGTTGGAAAATGCCTAAAATCCGTGGGAAATCGCTCTTTCCAATGGATGCCAACGGATCCCCGTCCGTTGCGAATAATTCGTTGGAAATCCGGATTCGTTGCAATTCGCAACGGTCATCTAACGGATTATATCCATTGCAAAAATTCAACGGACATTGCAATGGATATCTCCGTTGGAAAAGTGGTAACGGACGCCCGTTGGAAATATTTGTAACGGATCGCCGTTGCAACAGTGTAACGGACGGCCGTTGAAAAAAAGCAATGGGCGTCAGTTGCCAATTACGTGGGGAATAAATCCAGCTTCCCAACGGGCATCCCTTGCCATTTGGCGAGAAATAGCAACGGACGGTCGTTGCAAAGTGGCGGGAAAGGACGACCGTTAATATTTGGCGGGAAATAGATTCTAACGGATGCCCATTAGATTTTCCAACGGATGCCCGTTGGAAATCTTGAAAAAAAATAAACAAAATAAAATTTTTAAAAATTAAAAATATTTTTTAAAATAAATAAAAAGTTTTTAATTGAAATATTAAATTTTTCACAAAAACTAAAACTAAAACTACGTTAATCTACCCTATTACATTTCGTTTAAATCGGCGGGGGCGATATCGTCTCCGTGATCGCCATCAGCTCTAGATGATGTTGCATCTGAATCGGGACCCGGTTCTTACTGCGACGTTGATCCCCTCCCTTGCCCCGACATCAACTCGATGACGCTCTCCAAGTGCTGCATTTTGGCTCGAGTTTCTCGAAGTCGTGATTCGAGATCTTCGATCCGCCGTTGTTGCGTAAAACTCTCTTGCACCGCGGGAGGTACCGTCGTGGCGTTCTCGACGATATCCTTTTGAAGCGCCCCGAGACCGTATCGACATCCCTTATACGGTCTCACCGACTACAAGACAAACAAAAGTAACGTTAGACTTTCACATATTATTTTATTAATAATTGAGAAATAAAATAATAACCTTTTATCTCTAAATAAATTTTGTCCTTTTGTAAAGGACTGAGGTCGTCGGGGCTTGAACCGCAAGCTTGAGATTGTTGTGTAATCTTCTCTATCACAGCTCTCACGGTTCGCTCCGCTCGAGGATCGACGAGTTCGGGTTCGTCAGCCTCTTCCCCGACAACCGATTTCTTCTTTGCATGGGTTTCTAATACCAGCTCAAGAAGAGTCGGTTCTCTTCCCATCCGTTGCATCTATAATATGAAATAAATGTTGTTAGATAAATATTTAAATAAACAAAAAATTTAAATAATAAAAATTTTACCAATTCTTTTTTTCTTTTCGTGAAGGATTCTGATCCCGAAGTATGGCGATGCGGACCATCTCCGGGAACCTTCTCACCGTAGCGACATTGTTTGGCCTTCTCGCTCTTGGCCTTGAATTCCGCAGACTCCCAATGCTCAATCGTTTTACTAAAGACCGCTTTTGTTGCCCATCTCGGTTTGCTATTGTTGGCGTAGAAGTTGCGTTTTGCACCGTTCATCATCAGGCGCATCCGAACCTACATGTCGCGCATCCATGCTGTGTAGATGCGTGTTGTATGAATTCTCCGCCATCTGTATGAGCGCTGCAAACAAAGTTATAAAATTTTTTGTTTTCTAATATATATATATAATTAAAAAATTGAAATATAATTAAAAAAATTACAATAAAAATGTGCCACCATCGCTGGCGCACAACTTTTGGCGTAACATGCCAGGAATAGTATAGTTCGTCCTATAAAGACCCTTGGATAATGAAGTTGTTGGTGTGTTTTAGTACATCATCCTCATCAAACCTGCATATCAAAAATAAAAAGTTAGATAATATTTATAAAATATAATAATACAAATCAGAATAGTAATTTTTTTACCATAACATCTCAGGAGAACGTTCTGGATCGATGATCGGTAGGGTTGGACGTCCATCAAAATCATCGATCAACGAATCGATATCTATCATATTGTCTTCGTCAACAAACATCGACGGTGCCGATACTGGAGACGGAGGACGATATGATGGTGGTGGCGACGGGGGAGGAGCTCTCGCAGAACCAGCCAGTAAACCACCCGATCCTATGAAACATCTCGGTTTCATTGTTTCTATGGATTCGAATTGTTTGTGTGTGAAATGTGAATTTTAGAGAAGTTTTTTGTTTGGATTTGTGTTGAAATAAGAACTGTTCGGCGGTTTATATATATCGAAATTTCTGACGGGCATCCGTTGGGAATTCTAACGGATGTCCGTTGGAAAACATGTCATCGCAACGGAAGGAGTAAATTGACGCGACGTTCTGCCTTCCCAACGGGAATCCGTTGGAATTTCCAACGGATTCCCGTTGGAAATGCATGTTCCCGAGGCAACGGACGGCTAAATGGCGGCTCGTCTGCCTTTGCAACGGTCATACGTTGGAATTTCCAACGGATGACCGTTGGAAGGTCTGTAAAAACGGTTGGGAAAGCTGCAATACCTGCAGTCATCATTACACTTTCCAACGGGCATCCGTTGGAAATTTCCAACGGATGACCGTTGGAAATGCAGAACGTCGCATCAATTTACTCCTTCCGTTGTGATGACGTGTTTTCCAACGAGCATCCGTTGGAATTCCCAACGAATGCCCGTTAGAAATATGGAAAACTTAGAAATTTTTTTCTAAATGTCGGGGGCGTGTTCGTGTTTCAATTCCCAACATTTTTTCTAAATGTTGTTATACATCAAACATCATTTATATAACATGTTCGATTGTATTAATATTTCGATTGTTCGATTACTCATCATATATGAAACATCAAACATCGTTCATGGACGTTACACGTCATTTACATTACACATCATCTACATTTATTACACATAGTAAACATTATTGTATTTACATTTCTTCTTCAGTAGATTCATCGATGGGCGAGTCGTCCTTCGCTTGTTCATTGAATTCATCGTCGTTTTCATCTTCAGCATCTTCCGGTTCAACGTCTTCATAATCGCGTATGAGTTCTCCGTCTTTGTCATTTCTCGCATGAATCTCCTCGCGATCTGTATCAATTAAACGAATCGGCTGCGGATGATCGGGTTGCAACGGATCTTTTTTATCATCAGAGCTTATGATCCCTCGTGGCTTGATCTTTACTATGGCCCACCACACCTCTCTTCGACGTTTCAATGTTGTTGGATATTGCACGTAACATACTTGATCTGCTTGATCTATTGTGATGAATGGATCATATTTACCATATTGTCGTGCCGGGTCGACGTCAATTCCTCCCCAATAGTTTTTTTGTATTCCACGTCCTACGGTTGGGTCAAACCACTGACATTTAAAAAGCATAACCTTCAACTCAACGAGACCAGGATATTCCAGTTGTATGATTTGGTGCAAAATACCGTAGAAGTTATCACCCTCTATATCACTATTAACGCAAACGCCATAATTGTATGTGCTTCTATGTTTTCCGTGTTCGACGTGTGGAACGTGTAGCCGTGAGTAAACAAGATTGGCCAACACATGACATTTCGTGCGGGACCATAGGGACTAAAACCATCCGTGCACAGGAAAAGACTTTCAGATTGTCCATAGGGACTAAAACCATCCGTGCACAGGAAAAGACTTTCAGATTGTCCATAGGGACTAAAACCATCCGTGCACAGGCAAAGATAAACGTTTCTCGTTTCATATGCGAACTCGGGAAATATTTCATTGAAATCTTTCCAAGCCTGACCATCCGATGGATGTTGCATTACACCTTCGGCCGTGGAGTGTTCTGCGTGTCATCTCATTGCTGCAGCGGTTTTTTTCGATTCATATAACCTTCTCAACCTGTTTGCTACAGGCATATAGAACATTTTCTTGTATGGTACATATTTCCGTGAAGATAGTTTTTTAGGCCGAAATCTATTTGCACCGCAAAACTTGCATTCCAACAAGTCGTTATCATTTCCTCAAAATAACATGCAACTATTTCTACAAACATCAATTTTCTCATGTGGCATTCCCAAATCTTTTAACACATTCTTTGTTTCGTAGTATGTCTCGGGAGCTTGATTATTTTCCGGTAAATATTCCCGTATTGTTTTACAAAATGAATCCATGCAATTTTCAGCAAAATTGTAGTCTGTTTTAATACTCATCAATCTTGAAGATAAAGATAAATGAGACTGACCTTCACGACAACCTTCATATATAGGTTGTTTCGCCGGATCCAATAGGTTGAAGAATTGACGTGCATCGATGTTCGGCATCTCTTCATGCGTTTGTTCATTAACAACTCCAGGAAAAGCATCTGACACCATTTCCACATATGGATTGGTCATTGATGCTTCATAAATAACTTCTTCATTTCGTTCTACTTGTGCATCTTGCACACTATCTCTAACACCACTATCTTCTACTTCAACGAAACCCACCTTATATAGATGTTTGCAAACCATTTCTTGACTTTGATACTTCATATTTTTGCATCTTTTGCATGGACATAACATTGTCCCATGTTCTTGACACAAAGGCTGCATCGATGCAAAACTCATGAATTGCTCCAATTCGTGTAAGAATTCTTGCGTAATCTCTTCGGTTACAGGATCTTTTCTTCTATACATCCACTCTCTTGATCTATATATATTTCGATTTGAAGACGACGACATTTTTTCGAAAATGTTTTTATTATTGATGGTTTGATGCACTCTTTGGTATGATCTAAATAGTGAACATTCCAACGGGCATCCGTTGGAAATTGCAACGGATGCCCGTTGGAGGTTCACGTGAATTTATTTAAACCGATGGCCTCAAAATTCACAATATAAATGGGCATCCATTGCAATTGCTAACGGAAATCCGTTAGACGTTGCAACGGAAGACCGTTGGAATACATTTGTCCGGTTTCTAACGGATCTTCCAACGGACATGGCCAAGGGAAGATCTCCGTTGCAATCTGTTAAAATTTGCGATGGATTCCAACGGACATTCCAACGGAGGTTTTCTGTTACAAATCCGTTGAAATTTGTAACGGATTGCCACGGCTTTTTGCCCGTTGAAATTTTCACCAAATCCGTTGCAATCTGCTGGTATAATATTCCAACGGACGGATCTGTTGCCCCATCCGTTGGAAATTGCGTGTTTTTTTGTAGTGAAAGGGATGGCAAGTTTATGATCTCGATCATCAAATTTTCTTTATATCTCGGGATGTTATTTTTCAGAGAAGATTTGTTCCCATTCTCGTCGCCTAAGACATATTCTCCAAACGAGCCGACGTTACCTCATGTTTTAGATTGGGTTTGGCCTGATCTTGATGTCGATGGACCTGTGACTCCTCCACTTGCTCTTTGTAACTCAGGGCACTCATCTTCACCGGTTATCTCAGAATCAAACTCTGCAATTTCACCAGACAACTCCATAGAATAAACAGGGGGGGGGGGAAGGGGGGAAGGGGGGGGGGGGTTTCGAACACAGCAACATCGTCCGACTCCTCCCCACGTTCTACAGCAGAACCAGACTCCTCTGAATCTTCGGATCCTCCTTCTAACATGATAACAGATTTGGGCAGAGGACAATGAGTGAAAATTCCATCGACCCAACTGCGAGATTTTGTAACAACCACGGTACGAGTCTCCCATGATAGACACGGTCAGTCTTCATCCGTATACCCCATTGATTGGTACGTGAGGTTGCGACAAGTTTGCACCAAAACATCATGCATTCCTTGCTGTTGTCACCGCTGGTTTAGAACCACGCTCTTATCGCGAAGCATTGGCAGACACAAAATGGAAAGCTGCCATGTGTTAAGAATTAATTCTACATAAATCAGATTAATCATATATAGATAGATTAGTTCTTAATAATCTCCTAAAGATTAAATAAAACACACACAACTATATTTGATAGTCAAAGTGGCCGTTGGAAGGAAGGAAAGGAATATTGCTATTTTTGAGTAATTAGAATCACATGTGCAACTCAAGAAACCAAGCAACAAGGAGTTGTCCCTTTCTCCTCTATAACCGTGAAAGATGAGGACAAATTCATTAATTATGTCGTACTTGTAGTTTACCTTTCTCCTCTTTAGCTGTGAAAGATGAGGACAAATTCATTAATTATGTTGTACTTGTAGTTTAAATTAAGCTCATGGTCTCTATATATAGAATCACTTATGTAATGCTTAAACTCATGGAATGAATTCAAGTTTATTCCTAATTCTTCTTTCTATTCTCTTAGTTCTACAAACATCTTATTCTCTTTTTAAACACTCAAATTCTAACATGGTATCAGAGCGGTTTTAATTTATTCTCTCATCATTCTCTTGTGTTTCTAAGCTCAAACTCTCGATCTCTCTTCTTCATATCGCTAAAATCTCTTTACAAGCAAAATGGATATGGAAGGCACAAAAATGGTTGTTCCCATAATCCTCAAAGGTCCAAACTACCTATTATGGTCAAGATTAATCAAATCAGCCCTAGGAGGCAAAGGACTTTGGAAGCATATTGAAGAAAATGAAGCTCCAAAGGTAACATCTCACGGTGAAGATGGAAAAGAAATTATCACCATGGACTTGGAAATGTGGACACAAGAAGATTAAGCTGTCCTATCTTTCCTTCAAAACTCACTTGAACCATCAATCCTTGAAGCCTATTCCTATTGTGAAAGTGCAAAGGATTTATGGGACATCCTCAAGAAGGTTTTCGGTAACATCTCCAATATAAGCCGGATTTATGAAGTGAAAAGAGAAATCAACAATCTCACACAAGAAGGGATGACCTTCAACAAACATTTTGGGAGGTTTAGGTCCTTATGGGCGGAGCTAGACATCTTAAGGCCGAGCTCCATTGATCCAAAAGTTCTCAATGAGAGGAAAGAACAAGATAAAGTCTTTAGTCTCCTCTTCACCCTAAGTCCCGCCTATAATGATGTTATCAAGCACATCCTTAGGTCCGACACTCTACCAAGCCTAGAGGATGTGTGTGCTCAAATTCAAAAAGAAGAAGGGTCACTTGGTTTATTTGGAGGCAAAGGCGAGATGATTCAACTAGCAAACAAGGGACATTTTCAACAAGGAGGCTTTGGCGGCTTTGGCGGCAAACAAGGATTCAAAAAATGTGTGTATTGCAAAAAGGAAGGACACACTAAAGAGGAATGTTGGATCCTTCATCCCCACCTCAAGCCACCAAGGAACAATAATTTCAAGAACCAAAGAGCTCACTTTTCCAACAAAACACAAGGAGAGCCGACCGGTGCATCTTCTTCTCAAAATCATGGGGATGAATTCAAGACTATGGCCGCCTACATGATGAATGCTCAAGCTGAGATGGTCAAGAAGTCCGACATTGAAGCACTCATCAAAGCCTTGAAGGAGAATTCTGGTAATAAAGAGGGTAAAGGTTTTCTTGCATCTAAAAATACTAAACCGTTATTAATTGATTCCGGAGCTTCTCATCATATGATTAGTGATGCTAATCTCTTAAGAAATATTAAACCGGCCTTAGGTAGTGTCATAGTAGCAAATGGTTACAAGGTTCCAATAGAAGGTGAAGGAATTCTTAATTTATTTGAAAAAGATACAAAAGCATTATACTTGCCTAAGTTTACATCAAATTTGTTATCGGTTAAAAGAACCACAAATGATTTAAATTGTAATGTGATTTTTAGTCCTAATGAGGTTTCTTTTCAGGATATTAAGACAAGGAAAATATTTGGCAAAGGAGTCACCAAGGATGATTTATACATGCTTGAAGACACCAAGTCTTTTTCGGATGTTTTTAAAATTTCGGATGTTTCTAATGCTTCTAATATTTTCAAAACTTTTTCAGTCTCTTATGATGATTTTATTTGGCATGCTAGATTAGGACATCCACATGTTCGTGCCTTAAGCTTAATGTTGCCTAATGTTTCTTTTAAATGGGATGAATGTGAGGCTTGCATTCTAGGAAAACATTGTCGAACTGTTTTTTCTAAATCTCTCACAAACTATGAAAATTGTTTTGATCTTGTGCATTCGGATGTGTGGACAGCCCCATGCCTATCTAGAGAAAACCATAAATATTTGGTCACTTTTATAGATGACAAATCAAAGTATACATGGATTACTTTGTTACAATCTAAGGATAGGGTGCTAGAAGCATTTATAAATTTTCAAAACTATGTTACTAACCATTTTAATGCCAAGATTAAAATTTTTAGAGCGGATAATGGTGGAGAATATATGAACACAACCTTCAAATTACATCTATCTAAGCATGGCATAATCCACCAAACAAGCTGTCCATATACTCCCCAACAAAATGGTGTAGCCGAGAGGAAAAATAGACATCTAATGGAGGTGGCAAGGTCTATGATGTTCCATACAAGTGTACCAAAAAGGTTTTGGGGAGATGCGGTTTTAACCGCATGCTATCTTATAAACCGAACCCCTACAAAAGTCCTACAAGATCTCTCCCCATTTGAGGTATTAAACAAAACTAAACCTCTTATTAACCACTTACGAGTTTTTGGTTGTGTATGTTTTGTATTAGTACCCGGGGAACAAAGAAACAAACTAGAGGCGAGAAGCACAAAGGCTATGTTCATTGGATATTCTACTACCCAAAAGGGGTATAAGTGTTATGATCCCTCTACACGGCGAGTTCTAGTATCCAAAGATGTCAAGTTCATGGAAGACAAAGGGTTCTATGATGAGAAAAATTGGGAAAGTATAAAGGACTTGGCTAGTTCACCTTCGGACCGAGCTAACAACCTCCAGAAAATTTTGGAGACATTTGGGTTAGGAACCGTTGAACTAGCAAGAAGGAACGCAACCATCCATCTAACACCAAGAAGCGTCGGACTTGAGGAAGAAAGAGCCGGACTTGAGGAAGAAAGATCACAAGAAGGCAATACCGTTGATCATGAAGGGGGAAATGAAAATGGATAGTCCGAGGCTGATATAAATGCCATGGATGAGATGAACTTTCAAGAGGAAGAACATCAAGCTCATGATCAAGGAATTGTCGAGGTACAAGAAGTACAAGATGTAAATGAGGCCGAGGTACAAGAGGAGCCGAGGGTTGAAACACAAGAAGTGGTACAAGGATTGAGAAGAAGCGCAAGGCTAAGGAAGGTAAAAAGAGTGTATTACAATTGTGAAGCGGTAGCTCATCCAATTCAAGCGACATGCTCTCTAGCCGTGTACCCTCATGAACATCAAGTCTTCATGGCCAACTTGGATGAGGAGTACATTCCGAAGACATATGAAGAAGCCAAAGAGCATAAAGTGTGGAGAGATGTCGTGGGGAATGAGCACAAAGCAATGGAGATAAATGGCACTTGGTTTGAGTCGGAATTACCTAAGGGAAAGAAAGCCGTCTCAAGCAAATGGGTGTTCACGATCAAATACAATAGTGATGGGTCCATAGAAAGGCACAAAGCAAGACTCGTGGCAAGAGGATTCACACAAGTGTATGGAGAAGACTATGTAGATACATTTGCTCCCGTTGCAAAGCTCCATACTATTCGGATCATACTCTCCCTTGCCGTGAACCTTGAGTGGAATCTTTGGCAAATGGATGTCAAAAATGCATTTCTACAAGGGGAATTAGAAGATGAGGTCTACATGTATCCACCTCCGGGGCTAGAGCACATAGTGAAACCGGGAAATGTTTTAAGACTTAGAAAGGCGATCTATGGTCTTAAACAATCCCCAAGGGCGTGGTACCACAAGCTTAGCACAACACTAAATGGACGTGGCTTTAGAAGATCCGAGGCTGATCATACTCTATTCACATTGCCAAGCTCAAAGGGAATCGTGGTGGTGCTTGTCTATGTTGATGATATAATCATCACGGGAAGTGACATAGAAGGCGTGGAAGCCACTAAGGTATATCTTAAAACTATGTTTGATATTAAGGATTTAGGAGAACTAAAGTACTTTCTAGGAATAGAAATATGTCGTTCTAAGGAAGGACTATTTCTATCCCAAAGAAAGTACACCCTTGATATGTTGAATGAGCTAGGTACAATGGAAGGAAGAATAGCAAGAACTTCACTAGAAGATGGATACAAAGTGATGCGTAAGGGGGAGATAGATGATGAGCCGTTTGAAGGCCCTAAACTCTATAGGAGAATGGTTGGGAAATTGATCTATCTCACCATAACAAGGCCGGACATTTGTTTTGCGGTGAACCAAGTAGCCAATATATGCAAGATCCAACAACTTATCATTGGATGATGGTTGAACGGATCCTAAGCTATTTAAGTGGAACAAAGGATCAAGGAGTATGGATGGGATGCAACAAAAACACGGAGATTGTAGGATATTGTGATGTGGATTGGGCCGGGGACCGAGTGGATAGGAAGTCAACCACGGGCTATTGCACATTTATAGGAGGCAATCTAGTTACTTGGAAGAGCAAGAAGCAAAAGGTGGTTTCATGTTCAAGTGCGGAAGCCGAGTACCTAGCAATGAGGAAGTTAACCAATGAGTTAGTATGGATTAGAAATGTTCTCACGGACTTGGGCATTGAGACATCATCTCCCATTACAATGCATTGTGATAACCAAGCCGCCATCCACATTGCGTCCAATTCGGTGTTTCATGAGAGGACAAAGCACATTGAAGTGGATTGTCACAAGGTTAGACAAATGATTGAACAAGGAGTAATTCTACCGTGCTATACAAGAAGTGAAGATCAATTGGCCGACATTTTCACCAAGGCTACAAGCAAGAAGATTTGTGAGTCCATATTCCCTCGGCTTGGACTAAAAAACATTCGGACATGATATGTCTAGCATGGCAATGAATTGTACTCTTTTTCCTAAGTGTTGTTTTGTCCCATTGGGTTTTCCCACTTAGGTTTTAATGAGGCAAGGAGCCATGGGTCAAGCTTATCAATAGTAGTACACTATAGTTAAGCTTGAGGGGGAGTGTTAAGAATTAATTCTACATATATGAGATTAATCATATATGGATAGATTAGTTTTAATAATCTCCTAAGGATTAAATAAAACACACACAACTATATTTGGTAGTCAAAGTGGCCGTTGGAAGGATATTGCTATTTTTGAGTAATTAGAATTACATGTGCAACTCAAGAAACCAAGCAACAAGGAGTTGTCCCTTTCTCCTCTATAACCGTGAAAGATGAGGACAAATTCATTAATTATGTTGTACTTGTAGTTTAAGTTCAGCTCATGGTCTCTATATATAGAACCACTTATGTAATGCTTAAACTCATGGAATGAATTCAAGTTTATTCCTAATTCTTCTTTCTATTCTCTTAGTTCTACAAACATCTTATTCTCTTCTTAACCACTCAAATTCTAACACCATGACTGCAGAAATCCGAGCTTCTGCTCGTGACTGGGAGATACATCAGATGGATGTTCATAATGCGTTTTTGCACGGTGACTTACCCGAGGAGGTATACATGAAACCTCCACCCGATTTTCAACCACGAGACCCAAAGCAGGTTTGTCGACTTCGGAAGTCATTGTACGGTTTGAAACAAGCTCCCTGATGTTGGTTTGCCAAGCTTGCATGTTCCCTCACATCATATAGTTTTCGACAATCCCCTTGGGATCATTCCTTGTTCACATTCTCCATCAATGGAACACGGATACATATACTGGTCTACGTTGATGATTTGATCATCACGGGTAATTCTCAGACCGCTATTTATGCTTTCAAGAACTATTTGAGCTCTTGTTTTCATATGAAGGATCTCGGCTCACTCAAATACTTTTTGGGCATCGAAGTTGCACGGAATCCCACCGGTATCTATCTTTGTCGGCGGAAATACGCCTTGGACATAATCTCAGAAACGGGTCTCCTCAGGACAAAACCAATCTCCATACTGATGGATCAGAATCATAGATTAATAACTGCAAATGGGGAGTTCTTTGCTGATCCTGCAGCATATCGGCGCTTGGTGAGTCATCTTTTATATCTGGTTATCATACGATCGGAATTATCTTACTCCGTTCAGATCCTCACTCAATTTATGCAATCTCCTCGACATGAACACTGGGAAGTGGCGCTACGTGTGGTCAGATATCTCAAAGGGAATCCAGGCCAAGGTATCTTACTTCGATCAGATTCGGACTTTTAGATTTATGGGTGGTGTGATTCCGACTGGGCTGGTTGCCCTTTGACTCGTCGATCACTCACAGGTTGGTTTGTTCAGCTGGGTTGTACACCTATATCTTGGAAAACCAAGAAACAAAATGTTGTTTCCCATTCTTCCGCCGAAGCCGAATATCGTGCCATGGCTATGACAACTTGCGAACTTATCTGGCTCAAGGCGCTCCTTCAGGATTTGGGAGTCCCCCATTCACGACCAATGTGGCTATACTGCGATAGTCAGGCCGCGCTTCACATTAGTGCGAATGCGATTTTTCACGAGCGCACCAAACATATCGAAGTTGATTGTCACTTTATCCGTGAGGCCATTCTTGCCGACGTTATTACGACCCACCATATATCCACACGAGTCCAGCTTGCTGACATCTTCACCAAGGCTCTTGGACGAAAGGAGTTCAATGGATTCTTGAGCAAGTTGGGCATCCGCGATTTGCATGCACCAACTTGAAGGGGGTATTGCAGAAATTTTGGGATCTGATATTTCTCACCATGATTTCAGCCATGATGCATATCTCTCATTACGTGATCCTCACCATGATTTCAGCCATGATGCATATCTCTCATTACGTGATATTTGTTGTGTATATTTGAGATCTTTATGTTTTTACTCCATTAGTTTAAACCTTGTGTTTTGTATATAAACCTGCTATAAATACCTTATGAAATACATAGAAAAACATTCTTAATCGGTCTGACATTACATGGTATGAGAGCTCGAAATTTTTTCTTAAATCTCGACTTCTTTGCGGTTTCCTCTCGATCTTGAACACGACATGTCTCAGCAGAGCAACAGATCTTATTCTCAATCTCTCCCGACCATGAACATGGCCATGAAAAAATGTCGTATTTCTCTCTCATTATAATAGAAAGAAATGTTATTCTCATGGGTACGCTCTCGCAAGCATTTGTCTGGATTTCTTTGAGGGCCTCACTAATTTTATGATAATCTACCTCATGATCACTCACTTTTCCTCACCTCTCATACCTCAGTAATTGCTCCATTGTATCCTTTCGTATCATGTAATTTCGAGACTTTTCGAACTAAAAATTATTCTACATTTGTTGCCTTATGTTCCTGAGACCGGCTCCATTACATAATGACTCGTTTCTGAATCATTGATTATTATTGATAAAATAAAATAATTTGAGAAAATTACAAATTTAAAGAGTATATTAATTATTTAACGAAGGGGTTGAATTACGTACGCAGATTTGGAAGTTTGAGCAAAATCAACGAAGCCGGTCTCAGGGTTGCACTTGAGAATTTTGCCGCCAGAGACGCCGATGTAAAAACTTTTCCGGTGGAATGGAATGCGAAAGCCTCGGGACCTGACCTCTTCCCTGGGACAATGAGTTTTTTAAACGATGTCTTGTCGGACAATACGATTGAAGAAAAAGACAGAACAAGAACAAGAGCAAGTGATGGTATCGAAGACATGAGAAGACGAATTAAGAGAGAATATCTTTCTTTTCACCTACATGGGATAGAGAATAAAAGGATATGTGAATAAATAGATTTGAGTATGCTTTTTTTTATAAATTTTCGTGAAATAGATTATCCATACATTATTATCAAATGGAATTCAAAATATGGGTAGAGTTCCATAGCTACCAAAATTTATTTGTTTGGAGTGCATAGCTAAACACAAATCACATACTAAATTACGTAAGATCCAAATTGTTTAAAACAAATCTAAAGTTTAAGAACACCAGCAAAGGGTCCTGTCAAAGTCCCGAGATAAAGCGATCCATTGATCTCGTTGGCTTCGCTTAATAAAGTGTTCCCAAACTTGTCCTTGAGAGGAATGGACTGAAGGATATCACCATTGGCATTTATTTTAACCGCAGATGGATTTGTCGGTATCAAGATCTCGTTGACCACTGAAGCAACCCAAAAGTTTCCAGATGATCCAATTCGTTTAATGTTGTCGGGATTTGAAACTTTGGTGGTGAATTCTTCGGTTTTGCCAGCTTTAGGGCCTTTGATCCAATACCTTTGGATTTTGCTCTTTATGAATTCGGTCACGAGCACGAATGAGCCATCACTGCTCACAGCGCAACCCGCTGAGCCACTCAAGCCCTCCACCAGGACAGTGACGTTTTTGGTTGTTGGGTTATATTTGTAGAGTTTCCCTGAAGCATCCTTTACTGTTACTGCGAGTAATACTTGACTGCAAAAAAATTATATTACGAATAAATTAAATATTCGAGACAAATAAAAACGGGTCTTTATAGAGAGAAAACACAAATTAATTAGAAATTAGTTGAATTGAGTAGTACCTCGGGAGGAAATTTGAGCTAAAAGAAGTGAAGTAGACGTCACCGGTGGTAGGATCGATGTCGAGGCCATCGAGGAACTTGAATGACTTGCCTTCGACAGAGTCAGCGATCTTCTTGGCGAGTCCGCCGGCCGGAGAAACCACATGAAGACCCAACGGAGCATCGGCGATGTAAAGGTCACCCGTTTTCTCGCACAATGCTATACCGGCCGGTCTACCACACTTTTGGGCGGAAATTGTTCCTAATGCTCCGTTACAGATCGATGCGTTCCTGAATTTATGAAATTGTTTTGAGTACAATTACGATATAAAAACAATATAACACGAAAAAAAATACTATATTGACTTAATATGCACTATATATAATATATGTATGCATTCGAGTGCCTATGTATATATGTGTGAAAGAGGGCCGAAAAATCCAAGTGACGTCCCGCCCATCTAATATTCTTTTGAATAATAATCAAATTCAATAACGAATATTAAATTTTTATTAAAAAAGTTATATTAAATGTAATTCGGTCAATGTTGCATCCACAACTGGCGAAGGCTCGTGAAAACTAATATATAAAATATATTTTCACTTATTTAAAGGTTTTAAAATAAGGAAAATACATGATTTTATTATACACTTTCATCATTGATATGGTTTCACATGGTACAAGATTTTTTATTTTACAAATTATTATACGAAACAAGCTTTCTAAAGATGACTAAAACAATATTATACAATGTTCATCTCAGAGGTGTATACATACACACACATGTATGGAAGCGTCAATGAAGAAAAAAAATCGAAGGGATAATCAAAGTTATGGATTTGAGATTAATGAATTTAGCGAAGATATTGATTACATACGCAGATTCGGAAGTCTGAGCAAAATTTTCAAAACCGGTCGCCTGCGAGAATTTGAGGATTTTGCCGCCGGAGACACCTGTATAAAACACTTTTCCGGTGGAATCGAACGCAAAAGCCTCAGGACCAAACCTGTCCTCGGGGATCGGAATTTTTTGAAACGATTGGTTATCGGACAACACAACCGACAAAACAGATAGAAAAAGAAGAAGAACGAGAACGGAGAGTGAGGAAGACATGACAAAAGAATCAGGGAGAAGAAGATATTGTCTTTTCTTTACCGAATGAAAAGGTCTGTGTATATATATATAGGCTCGAGTTTTGAATATTTTTTATTAATTAATATTATAATACCATTATTAAAGAAATAGTAATTAAACACTTAAGTATGAATTAAAGGTTTTCTTTTGCAGATCCAAACTTCCTCATCTGTTAGAATAATTGGGACGTGTAATTTATTAGAAAGATATTTCTGTCAATGGAAGTTTAAAATATTATGCCAAAAATTGACTTAGATTGAAGCATTTGTTGTCATTATATCCTTTGGAAATTGAACATTTTCCGTTCCAACCTTTATTAATAAAAGAAAAGGAAATGTTCAAATTCCTTTTTTTTACCTCCAGACAGGAAAATTTTCGATTTTACTAAAAAAGTTTATTGATGTGATTGACAAAAACATATTTAGAGAAGTTGTTCGAGGATTTGTTTCCATTTGAGGATTTTAAGTATCAATTGTAAATTTTATAAATTATCGGATAAATTTCAGGTTACTCAAAATTTTAAAGTTGGATTTTACATTTTCAAAATTAAAATATACATAAATAACCTGAATAAATGAATCTTTATCTATCTTTTTTCCAATTTTTCTAATTTTTAAGTGGTAAATATTAGAATTGATCGTTTCGAATTTAAGTTTGGTTTTTGATTTAGATATAATGAATATGGATTATTTGGTTTTCAAAATATAATAACCAGATAATAATCAAATTTAAATCGGTTTGGTTATACAACGTTCCGGTTCATTATATCAATAAAGTATTATACCCGAAGTAAAATGTGAATTCTAATCTGTTCGATTATTATTCAGTATTTCGATATAATTGAACCGAAAAATAATAAAAACAACAATAATGCTCCATCAAGCCATAAGTGTGAGCACCAACCATACATAGATGGTTAGAAAAAATATTTGTCTGAGTTTCCAGATTCTTGTGCTATTTTTTTTTTGTTGGGTGCTTGAGATTTAACTTTTAAGTCATTTGGTTTCATGGAGTTCTCGAATATTCAAAATCCAGACGCCTTTAAATACACCAATTCAATTTTGGAATAAAGATATAATTTATTTAAAAAAAATAGAGAAATTAAATCAAATTTCAGATTAGATATTAAATATCTAATAAGGTATTAAGTGTTTAATTTTATTCCAACAAATTATTTATATTTAATGAGAAAAGAACTTATTTAGAAATCCTAAAGGTGATACCTATGTATTTGATGTATAAAAGAGATGGGGATGTGAAGATTATGGTCATGTTCTTTTGATTTTTTTTAATTTAAAACTAGAGTTCAAGTTTAAATATAAAATCAAATTTAAAATTGTTTGTTTGATAATTTCAAAGTCAAAATTTTTCTTTAGATTTTAAGTATTGTTTTGTTTTTCATAAAACTTAAAGTTTGCGTCAAAATTTTTTAAGAAAATTATAAAAATATATATTTTACTTATAAATTATATTTATTAATCATTTTTATTCATTTCACATAAAAATTATAATTATTATAATTATTATTTTAAAGTGACTTTTAAAATAATTTAATATATTTTAAAAAATATAAATTAATCATATATAATATTAATTATACAATTTAATAAGAATTATCAATTTTGAGATTTTTTAAGGGTATCTTAGTAATTTAGATATGTTCGACTCGAAATTATATATATATATATAAAAAGAATGTTTTGGTGGTTTCTCATTAAATTTGTTTTTATAATAAATACAATTTCAATAAATAAAAACTTTTCATCTTCCAAATTAAAAACATTATACATTTATCATTAATTACAATAATTTATAACAATCCAACAAAATAAAAAAATAATATTTTTATAATAACTATAATTTTAATAATTAAAAGTTTTCAACTCCTAATTAAAAAAAATATATATATATGAAAGAATGTTTTGGTGGCTTCTCATGAAGCCAACTAAGTAAAAAACAATTTATTATTAAATTTGTTTTTATAATAAATACAATTTCAATAAATAAAAACTTTTCATCTTCCAAATTAAAAACATTATAAATCTATCATTAAATACAATAATTTATAACAATCTAAATTGCCACATCAGCAAAACATCTCCTTTTTTCCATTATTACCAAAAAAACCCACTTCCACGGCTAAAAACAAATGTTGCCATGTAAAATACTTTATTCTAATTATATATATAAAAAGAGGATGTTTTGTTGCATCTTCACGCTGCCACCTCAACAAAACATCCTCATTTTTTCCATTATTACCCAAAAAACCCTACTTCCACAGTTAAAAACAAATGTTGCCACGTAAAATATTTTATTCTAATTATATACATGCATACAATTGATATACATATCCATTAATTGCATATGAATATTTTTTTCTATATCTACATAGATATTATACGCACATGAATGATATATACATACATATGTATAATTATATAAAATATATACATCTACATAAGAATAATATAACCCATTATTTTGCGCTAATATAAAATTAATTGTATAACATAAACCCATCAATTTGTCTTTAGCACCGCAATACACTTGATTTTTTCTCCATAATTTGAAAAAAAATAACCACTTCAATGGCTAAAAACGAAAATTAACCAACACAAAATAATTGATTCTAATCATATATATTTATACAATTAATATACATATACTTATCTTATTTTTAATTATATGAATATTTATTTTTAATTATATACATTTCTATAATTACTATACATTATTATATATACATATATAGTAATGTGTACATATGTATATCCATAATACTATAATTATACATACATATATACTATAAATACATAAATATATAAATATTTTTTCTCCATAATTGGAAAAAATAACCATTTCAATGGTTAAAAACGAAAATTAACCAACATAAAATAATTGATTCTAATTATATACATTTATACAATCAATATACATATACTTATCTTATTTTTAATTATACGAATATTTATTTTTAATTATATAAATTTCTATAATTACTATACATTGCTATATATACATATATATTATATACGCATGTACTATAAATCTATACATATGTATATCCACAGTACTATAATTATACATACATATGTACTATAAATAGATAAATATAGAAATAAATATATAAATAGTATATAACATAAAAATAAATATATAATTAATTTGCAGTAATTTGTAGTAATGTACAATTAACCACTTCAACGGCAAAAAAAAAAGTATAATGTATTGTATTACACAACCACTATTTTATGATTCAATAAAATCATTTTAATGTATAATTAATATACAATTAATTTGTCTTTATCACCTTAATATATATATGTATAATTTTTACTACGTGTATAATATACATATATATGTATATATACAAATATATAACTCCACATTACATAACATAAAAATAAATATATAATTTGTAAGACCCGTTAAAAACGGGGCAGTCGGTAACACCGACTGTAATTATATATATATATATATATTATTAAAATATTATTAGGTTAAAAGAAGAGTGCAACCGTAATATTGTAAAAGTAAGAGAGAGAGAATTGCCGAGAGGAAGAGAAAGGGAAGAAGAGAAAAGAAAAAAAATATGAGGAAAAAGAAATTGGAGAAGGATCTTCAATTTTCATCGCGTTCTTTGTGGGTGGATTCTAATCGCGATTGTAGTAAATCTCTAAAGTCATGTGGACTCTGTGTGTTATGATCCATTGTGGTACTAGTCTTAGACTTTGGATACTCAGTCGGGTTGGGTAGAGTTATCTTTAGTTTAGACTTTGGATATATCATTATTTTATGATATTCAATTCGAGCGGGAGAATACGTGGCACAGAGTACGTACACGTATTGATCTCACTGAGTGCATATTTCGTATTCACCCTATTTGTGGGCTGTCGTGGATGGACAGGATATGACGAGAAGAAAAAGTAATGAGGTTGAGAAGCAACATGAAGGTTCACAGCGGACTGATGGGAAAGGCATGCACGAGGTCTCGATGAGTTTTATTTTGCATTTCGTATTTATTTTATTTATCGTGACTATGATATTTACATATTTGTTTTGCTATTTGGTCCGGACCACTCTTATTTCGGAATAAATCATTTATGTTTATTTTATAAATGCGTTTGAGCGATGACACGTGTAGCCACCTCTTGGAGGTGATGGTGGACACTCCTAGTCCTGAGGTTGTTCCGGGATGGGGGTGTTACAAATTGGTATCAGAGCTCTGGTTTTTCGTTTTTCGTATTTATCGTTTCACTAGATTTCAAAGTGTTTTGCGAAATGTTTTAATAAAGTCACGAGACCTTAGTATGCATGACTTGAAGTGTTAAGTTGAGGCTCTAAGCATGGAAGGCTAAATGGTTAACCGTATTTTATGGATAGTACCGAGAATGATTGGCTGGATCTTGTCATAGAGCATACAAAGTCTCGTTGGTTATGACGAACGTTCGAAAGTGGAATGTATAAAGATATCATAAGGAAAGTCTTGAAAGAGTTACTGCTAGAAAATGGACAACTACTACCGCCTACTTTGATGAATCAAAGACAAGTGGAGATGTCAGCTTCTTTTATGTCGTGAATCACATGACTCGATTCAGTATTAAGATATAATATAGATGTATGATATCTTCCATAAGGGGGTGAATAAATATTTCGACTTGGAAGGATCTTTCAGTTATCAAAATGTTGATTACAGAGATTTAGTTGAATATTGAGTTCTGATATTTGGTGGGTGAAGGGATTTTCTTGTGAGATGAAACCTAAAGGAATGTCTAGAACATTGATTTCCTTGGGTTAGGTTCAAATAACCTTTTGAGCTGAAATATGTGTCGCACATTGTGTGTGGAGTGATGGAGTTGGCGTTCCTACACTTATGCATGGTCAACACATATTGTTAAGGAATTCGATCAAGTCAAGGGATTCAAATCATCTCGGTGTTGCGTATGGAACGATTACTATATCAAGGATGTGACATATATCTTGCTACCATATCAGTAGAAGTAGTGGCTCCATCTGTGCAAGTCGAGGAGATCCCTGTAGCGCGAGCGTTTGCAGATGTTTTCAGAGAATTGCAGGGCTTACCACTTACGCGATGGGATCCATTTGAGATTGAGCTAGAACCGGGTACGGCTCCAATATCAAAGTCTCCATATCGAATGGCACCAGCGGAAATGGCAGAGTTTAGGAAACAATTAAATGAGCTACTTGAGAAAGGTTTTGTACGTCCGAGTACATCACCATGGGGTGGCTTACCACCAACGCGAGGGGATCCATTTGAGATTAAGCTAGAACCGGGTACGGCTCCAATATCAAAGTCTCCATATCGAATGACACCAGCTGAAATGGCAGAGTTGAATAAGCAATTAGATGAGCTACTTGAGAAAGGTTTTGTACGTCTGAGTACATCACCATGGGGTGCACCAGTCCTATTTGTGAAGAAGAAAGATGGGAGTTTCAGATTGTGCATTGATTATAGGGCTCTATTTAGTCACTGTGAAAAATCGTTATCCACTACCGAGGATCGATGAGTTATTAGATCAGTTGAGAGGTGCAACTTGGTTCTCAAAGATAGATTTAGCATCGGGATATCATCAGATTCCAATTGCAGAAGGTGATATTAGAAAGACCGCATTTCGAACTCGATATAGGCCTTATGAATTTGTGGTCATGCCATTTGGGTTGACTGATGCCCCTGCTGCATTCGTGAAGCTAATGAACAATGTGTTTCGAGACTACTTTGATCGTCTTGTTATTGTATTTATAGATGACATTCTAGTTTACTCCAAGAGCCCAGAGGAACACGAGGAACATTTACGCTAAGTGTTAGAGCGTCTCAGAGAACAACGCTTGTTTGCGAAGTTGAAAAAGTGTAGTTTTTGGAAGAGACGTGTTGGATTTTTGGGACATGTCGTATCGGAGGAAGGAGTTTCTGTCGATCCTGAGAAGGTGTCAGCGATTGTAAGTTGGAAACAACCGAAAAATACAACAGAGATAAGGAGCTTTTTAGGATTAGCAGGGTACTATCGACGTTTTGTTATGAACTTTGCTAGTCTAGCAAAGCCAATGACGAGACTTACAGGACAAGATGTACCTGTTGTTTGGAATGAAGATTGTGAGAAGTCCTTCAAGGAGCTAAAAGAGAAGCTAACGAAAACCCCAGTGTTAGCCTTACCACAACCAGGGATTCCATACATAATCTACACGGATGCGTCAAAGACGAGATTAGGATATGTACTTATGCAGGGAGATCACATGATTGCTTATGAATCAAGGTAGTTACGTAAACATGAAGAGAATTATCCAACTCATGATTTAGAGATGGCAATTGTGGTCTTCGCGTTGAAGATTTGGAGGGCATATCACTATGGGGAGAAGGTACATATTTTTACGGACCACAAAAGTCTAAAGTATATATTTACGCAACTAGAGTTGAATCTGTGTTAGAGAAGGTGGATGGAGTTTGTCGCAGACTATGATGTGGACATCGCGTACCATCCGGGGAAGGCAAATGTTGTTGCAGATGTGTTGAGCCATAAAAGAGTTGAGGTTTCGGCTATGCAAGAATTCGGGGATTTGATTAGCCAGATAAATGCTTTGAGACTAGAGGCAGTGCAGACTGAGTCCGAAAATGTCGGTTTGCAAGCCGTAAATTAGGCTGGTCAATTGAGTATAACTCGTACATCATAAATATTCGATGAGAGGTTACAAAAGATTCGTAATAATCAGCAAGACCCGAGGTACAAGTTGTATCAGATCAGGGTAGACGGTCTAATGATGATTAGTGGTCGAGTTTGTGTACCGAAGGATCTAGGGATCAGAGAAGAGATTCTGAGCCAAGCTCATCAATCTAAGTTTTCGATTCATCCGGGATCGACGAAGATGTATCGGAATGTTCGCCAGCTTTATCAATGGCCAGGGATGAAGAAGGACATTGCTCGATGGTAGTGAAATGTCCAACGTGTCAATTAATGAAAGCGGAGCAACAAATACCAAGCGGGAAATTACAAAGTGTACCAATCCCCGAATGGAAGTGGGACCATATTACCATGGATTTCGTGATGGGTCTCCCGAGGACGTAAAGTGGCAAAGATACTATTTGGGTGGTTGTGGATCGACTAACTAAATCGGCTCATTTCATTCCAATAAAGAAGACTTTTGATGTGATACAGCTAGCAAGGATATATATTGCACAAATTGTGAAGTTTCATGGGGTTCCATCGAGCATCGTGTCAGATCGAGATGGGAGATTCACCTTACGTCTTTGGCAGGCATTTCAAAAAGAGTTAGGAACCAAATTGCGCATGAGCACCGCATATCATCCACAGACAGACAGACAGTCTGAGAGAACTATAAGGACGCTTGAGGATCTATTACGAGCATGTGCGTTAGAGTGGCCTGGTAGTTGGGAGAATCATTTACCACTTGTTGAGTTCGCATACAACAAAGCTATCATGCTAGCAATAGGATGCTACCATATGAAGCTTTATACGGGCGACCATGTCGTACACCCTTGTGCAAGACTGAAGTGGGGGAGAGATCTATCTTCGGAGCAGAGATTGTCGAGGAGACCATGGAAAAGATAAGAATTGTTAAGATGAAAATGAAGACGGCTCAGGATCGTCAGAAGAGTTATGTTGATCTAAAGAGGAAGGATGTTGAGTTTAACATCGGAGATATGGTGTATTTACGAATTCAAGCGAGGCGAGGGAGATCAAGTGGGAGTCGATTGAACAAGCAATCACCAAGGTTCACGGGATCGTTTAAAGTGATTGAGCGAATTGGAGTAGTGGCCTATCAATTGGAGCTTCTCTCATCTTTAGAGGGAATACATGATGTGTTTCATGTATCGTTGTTGCGTAAGTGTTTAGCAGTACCAGAGAAGATACTTGTAGAGCCACCAAAAACCTTGAGAAAGGACTTAACATATAAATAACGTCCAATACAGCATTGTGGATCACCAAGTGAAACAGTTGAGACGTAGACAAATTCCGATGATAAAGGTTGTGTGGGAACATCATGGTGTGGAAGGAGCAACGTGGGAATTAGAGGAGGCTATGAGACATCAGTATCTCGAGTTGTTTGAAGACGAGTTGTATGGTTCTTCTATTCATTGAATACAGATGCTACCATAAGAATCAGAGATATAGAATTCGAGGACGAATTCTTTTGTAGTGGGGGAGAATTGTAAGACCCGTTAAAAACGGGGCAGTCGGTAACACCGACTGTAATTATATATATATATATATTATAATTAAAATATTAGGTTAAAAAAAGAGTGCAGCCGTAATATTGTAAAAGAGAGAGAGAAAGAATTGCCGAGAGGAAGAGAAAGGGAAGAAGAGAAAAGAAAAAAAAATATGAGGAAGAAGAAATTGGAGAAGGATCTTCCATTTTCATCCGTTCTTCGTGGGTGGATTCTAATCGCGATTGTGGTAAATCTCTAAATAATTCGTTGTGGTTATTCACTTAATTCGAATGTTTATATTGTGGAAATTCATGGAATTTAACGGATCTATAATAGGGAAAAATTGGTCGGTGTTGTTGCTAGCAATATTAGGCAGAATCGTCAAATCGTCGGGAAGCTAAGGTGATGATGTTCTCCTCCTAATTTCGTATTTGTGATCGATATATGGAAGATATTATATTTTTAAAATGAGGCATGATCACGATAGAATTTATAGGATCATAATGGGAAAATGAGACGCTACAAATGGAATTGGATTAAAAACCCTAAATTTGTCGTATGAGAATTGATGATAAGTATATGAGTTGTATAAGTGACTAGATATGATCTAGAGAACTGACGTGCGACCAAGTGTTGGGGTCCGAGAACGTCGATATTTGGGTTCGATGTTTAAACCGAGTGAATATCTTGTTAGTGTGCTCGATCGGGTGATTTCACACTCGAACCTTCGGAATAAGGCGTGTGAGAGCGCATTGGTGAGAGTTGTCACGCGAGGAGTATCGGGTCGATGACGTTAGTATTGCGACACTTGGATCTGGGTTGGCGTCATACCGTGTTGGGGTTGTGGTAACCTTGCGAGCGACGGAGCATCGAGTTAGTCAGATCAGTGGATCTGCCAGCGTCGTACCGTGTTGGGGTTGTGGTAACCTTTCGAGCGACGGAGCGTTGTATGGTACTGATAGCTGGGGCACATTGTGACCTTGCGAGATTTTTAGTGTATTGTACTGATAGTTGGGGTACATTGTGACCTTACGAGATTTTCAGTGTATTGTACTCAAAGCTGGGGTACGTTGTGACCTTGCGAGATTTTCAGTGTATTGTACTGATAGTTGGGGTACGTTGTGACCTAGCGAGATTTTCAGTGTGTGCTGATAGGTGGGGTACGTTGTGACCTTGCGAGATTTTCAGTGTATTGTACTGATAGCTGGGGTACGTTGAGACCTTGCGAGATTTTCAGTGTATTGTACTGATAGCTGGGGTACGTTGTGACCTTGCGAGATTTTCAGTGTGTTGGGGTCCTTTGGACTTTGCGAGCGTATGCTCGAGCTAGAGTCGTGTGGACTCTATGTGTTATGATCCATTGTGGTACTAGTCTTAGACTTTGGATACTCAGTCGGGTTGGGTAGAGTGATTTGTATATCTTTAGTTTAGACTTTGGATATATGTTATTTTATGATATTCAGTTCGATCAGGAGAATACGTGACACATAGTATGTACCCGTATTGATCTCACTGAGTGCGTATTTCGTATTCACCCTATTTGTGGGCTGTCGTGGATGGATAGGATATGACGAGAAGAAAAAATAATGAGGTTGAGAAGCAACATGAAGGTTCACAGCGGACTGATGGGAGAGGCATGCACGAGGTCTCGATGAGTTTTATTTTGCATTTCGTATTTATTTTATTTATCGTGACTATGATATTTACATATTTGTTTTGCTATTTGGTCCGGACCACTCTTATTTCGGAATAAATCATTTATATTTATTTTATAAATGCGTTTGAGCGATGACACGTGTAGCCACCTCTTGGAGGTGATGGTGGACACTCCTAGTCCCGAGGTTGTTTCGGGATGGGGGTGTTACATAATTAATTTGCAGTAATGTTATACCATTTAATTGTCACTCGTCTTATCCTCTCTCCTAAACCCTAAACCCTATTACACAACCACCATTTTATGATTCAATAAAATCACTTTAATGTATAATTAATATACAATCAATTTGTCTTTATCACCTTAATATACATACGTATAATTTTTACTACGTGTATAATATACATATATATGTATATAACAAATATATAACTCCACAGTACATAACATACAAATAAATATATAATTAATTTGCAGTAATTTGCAGTAATGTTATACCATTTAATTGTCATTCCTTTTATCCTCTCTCCTAACGTCTAACTATCATTTAAATTCTTATTAATTTCAATTAAAATTTTATTAATTCCACATTATAATTGATTCTCTATATAAGCCCCAACATAATCACTCAAACATTCACATCACACTAACATTCACACCGTACAACCTATCTTTCCTATCCTAACAATTGTATAAACACCACACAATATTCTCCACCAATGGATCCATTGAAAACACCCCAAACCGATATTGTTTCCCACCACATCATGTTTGATGAATTAACCGTTGGACGTGGTTTCCAACCAATTATCGCCAGGGTGTTCCGCGTCTGGGAGGCCCGTAATGTGAAAAAAAATGGACAACTAATGTGGATTGACGTCCTACTCATCGATGAACGGGTTTGACACTTTTACTTTTACCTTAACAAATTTATGGTCTACTATAATAAAAAATTCTATTATTGTTTATTATTTGGTCTATTTTTTCTCCACAGTCATCTATGATTCAAGGAAATGTCAGTTGTATGTTGTTCACCCGATTCAACAAATTTTTTTTGCAAGAAGGGATTATTTTTCAAGGAGACACGCCAAAGTTTGCCAAACTCAACATATATGATACTGCAAATGAGGTTAAAAACCGTATAAGTACAATAAGTCGTACTACTGGTGCTGGTGAACTTGATGAAAAAATCGTTGCTGCTCTGATAGAAATGGTTGATAATCATAACCACCTAGCAAAGATTTTTCGAAAAGCACATGATCGGTATGAATCAGGAGAGTACGCTAACTTCTCATTGCGGTTGATGGAGCCACGTAAAAAGGGTAAACAATATGAATTTCCTACAGGGAACGAAGTTACCGGATTGATTGTTGGAGATCTTTTAACCACAATAGGAGAAAGATATGTCGTTTTATAGTTGAACCTATCAGGCCAAGTTCAGCGAATCAATGACCTTCATCTGCTATATATGAGCTTGCAATATCCTTTGTTGTTTCCTTATGGTCAGACCGGGTTCCACGAAGAGATTCCATATTGTGATTCTCGAAATAAGACTAAACGCTCATTTGTGACAATGCGAGAATTTTATGCTTATCAACTCCAAACACGTCTGTCTGAAGGCAAAACTCTCATCAAAGGATGTCGGCTCTTGCAACGATATGTTGTCGATGCATACACTGCCATTGAGCAAGAACGAATCCGTTGGGCTAGAAACAATCAAAAGAAGCTTAGATCAGATCTTTACAATAATATTTTTGATGTTGTTGGAAAGGATGATAAATGTAGAAAAGTTATAGGGAAGCGGATTATATTACCCCCTTCATTTACAAGAGGACCAAGATACATGGTTGAAAATTACCACGATGCTATGGCTATATGTAGATGGTATGGTAACCCAGACCTTTTTGTGACAATGACTGCAAATCCAAAGTGGAAAGAGATTATGAATCATCTCGAGATGTGTGGTGGAGGAATACCAAGTGATCGACCTGACATAGAATGTCGAGTGTTCAAGATAAAATTAGATGCTCTCTTGGAAGATATCAATGATGGTGTTTTCTTCCCCAAACCTATTTCAGGTTTGGAATTTGTCCTCTTACTAATAATTTGATTTGCAATATTATTACAGAATCAATCGACTAACTCATATTTGTAATTTTTTTCCACAGTTATTTACACTATTGAGTTCCAAAAACGTGGTTTACCCCATGCTCATATTCTAATATGGCTACAACCCATGTTCAAAAATCCTTCAGCATCAGACATCGATAAGTTAATTCAAACAGAGTTGCCTGATAAAGTTTTCGACCTTAAAGGATACAATTTGGTTTCACAGTATATGATGCATGGTCCATGTGGCTTAGACAGACCACGTTCGCCCTGTATGGAAAATGGTATTTGTACGAAGAAGTATCCTAGGACATTCAACGATTCAACAATTGTGGATACTTCTGGTTACGTACTATATAAACTTCGTAGAGATAACTTAAAATTTGCGATGAAGGGTGATATCAGATTGGATAACCGGTTCGTTGTTCCCCATAACCTACAAATTTTGAAGAAATATCGGGCTCATATCAACGTTGAATGGTGCAGCAAGTCAAACGCAATCAAATATCTTTTCAAATACATCACAAAAGTTGTTGATAAAGCCTCTTTACTGATTGAGCGAGGGACTAATGTTGACATCACTTCAAGCATGGAGAAGGTCCCAACCAAACATATAAACGAAATAACAAATTACCTCGAGTGTAGATAGTTGTCTTCGTGCGAAGCAGTTTGGTGTATTTTCACCTTCCATATGCATTACCAAAAGCCCTTAGTTATGAGATTATCATTGCATTTGGAGAATGAACAAAACTTGACATTTGAGGACTCAACAGATCTAGATAGAGTAATTGCACGACCAAGAGTTCAAGCAACCATGTTTACAGAATGGATGAAGATGAATAGAATATCAGAGGATGCCAGGAGATTGACTTACGTTAAATTCCCAACCATGTTTGTCTGGCATACCTCGGATAAGTTTTGGTCTCGCAGGAAAAAAAGTTTGTCACTTGGTAGAATTGTCAACATCCATCCAGCATCTGGGGAATTATACTATCTGAGGATGTTGCTGAACATTGTAAAAGGACCGACCAGTTATGAAGACTTAAAGACGGTTGATGATATTAGGTATAATAGCTATAAAGAGGCATGTATTGCTAGGGGTTTGTTGGATGGAGACAACGAGTGGCGACAGGTGATGAATGAGGCAGCTAAATGGGCAATGCCAACACAGCTACGACGTCTGTTTGTTACTCTATTTCTATATTGTGAAGTCAGTAAACCATTTGAAATTTGGCAAGCTTGTTGGAAATTTCTTGCTGATGACATACTTCCTATGAAAAAAAGGGAGTTTAGGTCCAACAATCTTCAATTTTTGGATAATCAAATTCAACAATACACTCTTATAGAGCTTGAGAAACTTTTGAGGGAAAATGATAAGTCGTTGTCTGATTATCCAACAATGCCTACACCTGATAAAAGTATTCTTGATGACATCGCAAATACCCTTTTAAGGCAAGAAATGCAGTTCAATCAGGAATCAGAAAAGGAAGAGCATAAAAATTTATTTGGATCCATAATTAATGAACAACGATTGATTTATGCTTCTGTTATGAAATCAATGGAGCTACAAGAAGGGAAGCTTTTTTTTTTTTT
>CM071869.1:23364363-23377620 GCA_036759665.1 Gynandropsis gynandra | reverse complement strand
ACGGCCGCGTAGATGCATGTGTTAGAGATTAGGAGGAGGACCGAAAGGAGAATTCTAGTCTTGGAAGATCAGGTTTAGAACAACCGAGGTTAGGCCACGAAAGTAGGGTAGCAACGGTTGAGGGTGAACGGGTGAATCATAGAGTCTATGGGTTTAGTTCAAGGTGTCAGCCACGAAAGTAGGGGGCAGCTTGTCTAGATCACGTGTCTATGCCTTGAGAGAGGGTAGATATCATGTTAGGATCATCTGTCTTAGATAGCTTTAACTGGGATTGCATGATAGATAGGTTGATCGTTGGTTTCGGTAGTCTTATGGTGAAACCGGTTTCCTAGGACGTTTGTCTTATTGTTAGAACCCGAGTAGTTTATTTACTTTCAATATTTCATTCTTCATCCACATTCTTTCGTTAGCAAGTTTGATTCCTAGTTCGAGTTTAGGTAGTGTTGCGTAGTCTCTGTGGGATCGACACCTAAAATACTACACACGTGCCATGCACTTGCGGGTAGTTTAGGTTATTTTATTTAACTCTGATAACGCATCATGTACCTGGCATTGTGTATTGGGGAACGATTCTACACTCCTCGAGGTACTGGGCTAATGGTCCTAGACGTTGTTCACCTGATTCGTCATTTCTACCGTAGTATTCAACACCACGATCAGAACGAACGACCTTAACACGTTTATTAAGCTGAAGTTCAACTTCAGCCTTAAACGCTTTGAAAACATCTAAAACCTCTGACTTCTCATGAATAAGATAAAGATAACCATATCGACTTTAATCATCTATGAATGATACAAAGTAATGTTGACCATTCCAAGAAGCAATGGGAAACGGCCCGCATACATCCGTATGTATCAATTCCAAGTCTCTGAAGTTCGATATGTACCTTACCTACTTTGTTTGTCTGCTTCCCCTTGATACAATTGACACAATGGTCAAAATCCGAAAAATCAAGAGTTTCAATTATTCCATCTGATACTAAACATTCCATTCTCGGTTTCGAGATATGTCCTAATCGTTTATGCCATAAAACAGCGGAACTTTCATTCATCAATTTACGCTTCACACCACGTGAACCAACATGCAAGATTTCATTATATGAAGGGATGATATCGAGCATATAAGGATTATCCAAAATAGATAAAGAACCGGTTCCAATCATAACCGAATGAAATGAGAGGGTAAACTTAAGGTCTCCAAATGAACAAGAAAATCCTAATTTGTCCATTGCAGAAACCAAAAGTAAGTTTCGCGTAAAAGAGGGTACTACGAAAACACCCTCCAAATCCCAAAATTGGTCAGTCTTCATCAAAAGTCTAAATTGCTCGATAGCTTCCACTTCCACCCTTTTACCATCACCTGCATAGATGTATCTTTCAACATCAATCGGTTTTCGGTAATAGAGGCAACCCCTTATAGATTTACTTATGTGAGTTGTATCACCTGAATCAACCCACCAAGTATTACTAGACACTGAAGCTAAATTAACCTCAGAACAAACCAAAATGAGAGTCAAATTCTTATTTGCACGAGAAGTATGATATTTCGTTTAACATTTTCGTATGTGACCAGTCTTGTGTCCAAAGAAACATTTTTTTTAGAACCTTATTATGTTTCTTTTGCACATGAATTGATCTCGAATCAGCGGTTTCATAACCTTTCTTTCTTTTCTAGATAATGCCCCTTAAAATCGGAGGAATGAAATGCTTAATGATCATTAAACATATGCGGTTTGAGGTTTTCAAGCATTCGAGTTTGTTACAATTCTCAACAGAACTCGAATCCCTAATCGCTGGACGAACCTCCCTAATCGCAAGGTCGTGACCCATCGAAGCAAGCATGATCAATAAGTGCTCTTTCTATTCAAAAATTTCAATCCATTCAACATATGGATCGAACTAATGTTGGCAGAGATACTTGATGTCGATAGCACAACTGTAAACAAAAGATAGCTCGTGTGTTAGACTCCCATTCAATAAAACCTTATTTGAATGATAACATGATCTAATCCCATCACAAGGTATGTGCGCAACATCAAAATTAGTATTTGGACAATAATTTTGAATTGCATTAGATGATTCAACGCATCAAATAATCAGTGTAAATCAAACATCTCATGTAATGGTTACCTTTGGGTATACCATCACATTTATGTCATACAAAAATATACACTAATTACCATTTGAAAGAATCCGATTTCACATGATTCGGATTCCGAAACCCTTGAAATTCTATTATCAATTATATAAAGATTTGAGAAAACGAAACAGAAGATCGAGATACATACTTGGATTTATGGTATACGACATGCAGCGGAAAAGATCTTCTGATTCCACGTGCAATAACCGAAAAACTTGATACTAATGGGATGTATCAAGAAGAGAGGCTGATATGATCCCGGAGGAAGCCGAAGACGCGACCAACAACGTCGAAGAGGACGCGACCTGCGGTGCGGAAGAAAAAGAAGTTAGTGCGGCCCGAGACGCCCACAGCGCGGCCCGAGACGCCCACAGCGCGGCTCGAGACGCCAACAACTCAACCCGAGACGCAACCGTCACCAACGCGACCCGAGACGCGACTAGGTCAAGATACGTAGGTCCCATAACCCGAGCCAGAGCTATGGAGGAAGAAGCCTTGATCATACCCGCTGGTCCTGTGACCCGAGCCAAGGCCGCAAAGCTCAAAGACGCCATTGCCGGGATTCTTACGACCATCCACGCACATAAGGAGTATTCACATTCACGCGAAGTCACGAACCTAAAGAACATCACTCAAGCCGAAGCTCAATCCGCAACGGTTATTAATTAGGTCAAGTGACCCGCGTGTACTCTTTTCTCTTCGTCGGTTTTGTCACACGGGGTTTTCCGACGACGGGTTTTTAACGAGGCCGCGAGTCACTTATTCCCGCAACCTAATTAATAACCCGAGACCCAAGAAGAACACATCCCCATATGCACGACCAGCAAGAAATTATCTTCTTGTTTGAAGATATCAAGACATTAATTAGAGGCCTTGCATGGAGTTCATGCATTTAATGTACTTTTGAATTTGCATGGCCTTGTTTTTATCTAAATGGCCGGCCACCCCTTTGAACAATTCATCCAATTTTTTCAACCAAACTTTTGAATCAATCTATTGATTTTCTTTCGAATTCCTTGTGAGTTCTTGGCTGTTGGTGCGTAATATCCAGCAACCTTCATTGGTGTGTAATATCCAACGGTTGTTCGTCCTTCGTTGGTGCGTAATATCCATCGGAGACGAACCGATAAATCGAGAGCCTTCTGCAACTCTCGTGTGACCACTCGCCCCACACACCCTTGTGTAATCCGTTGCAGCAAGGCATATCCAACCCTAACCTTGTCTAGAGCGTCGATTCAATCGGGATCGCGTCAAGTGGTATCAGAGCTCGTTCTAGCGTCAAAAGGTTAGTTTAATTTCGTTTTGATCTTTTGGTCATAACTTGTTGAATCCTACAGAAAATAAAATATATATATATATAAAAGTATATCCGAAAGTTCAAAAGTTTATCTCGTGAGTGATTATCTTGAACGAATCCGTGTTATACGATTGAAGTAACTCGTGCGCCTATATTCAACGTTAGTAGTCTATCGTGTGCGTATATATATTTTGTGCAATTAAGTGCCTATTGAGTACGTATATTTGCGAACGTGTGAGAAAATATTTGTGTGTGTTTAGTTCGTGTGTTTGAAAATTTATTCGTACGTATCTAGTCAGTGCGGTTGAAACTTATGCATACGTGTGCGACTATACCCGTACGTGTTCTTGTCTAGGATTTGTATTTATTTTCTTTCCGCTTGTGGCTGCTCCGTTTGTTAAGTGTGCAGGAGCTCACGAGTAGGTACACGCAAGGAAAAACCTAAGACGGCACGGGTGAAATGGAAGGCGATCAAAGTCGTGTCAATGAGAGACTCATTGAGGCTCTCGCGGCTCGCCTAGAGCAAAGTATCAACAACAAGATGGAGGAATTTCGTCAAGAGTTTCAAGCCGACCGTCCCCCACGGCCAAGAAACGTTCCAGTGTTCCAGCAACGTGAGAGGAACCTGCTTGAGGAGGACAGCAACGACTACGAATGAGGCAGCTCATCCTCGTCCCGAAGTGGTCACCGGCGGCGATGCGCGCCTAGGGAGCGGAGAGACGACCCGAGGGATGACCTCGCTGGTCTCAAATTAAAAATTCCCGCGTTCCACGGCAAGGCTGGCCCGGAAGCATATCTAGAATGGGAAAAGAAGGTGGAACTAGTTTTCGGTTGCCAAGCATACCCCGAGGCTAAAAAGGTTTGGGTGGCGGTCACGGAGTTCTACGATTATGCGCTGAGTTGGTGGGATCAACTCATGATTTCTCGACGAAGAAATGGAGAAGAACCAATAGCTGCTTGGCTGGAAATGAGGACGATTATGCGCAAGAGGTTCGTGCCAAACCATCACCACCGAGAGGTTCATCGGCGGTTACAGAAACTCACCCAAGACCCAAGGGAGCCGTTCCGTGGAGGAGTATTACCAAGAGATGGAGCTGCTCATGTTACGGGCTGATCTTATGAAAGATAGGGAGGCAACGATGTCACGGTTCTTTGGAGGACTCAACCTAGACATCTAAGACTAACTTGAACTTCAACACTATGTGGAGATCGAGGAGATGCTTCATAAAGCGATTCTCATCGAGCAACAACTCCAGCGGCGATGCAACCCCCGTTCAGGTTATGGGGCTGGAAAATACGGACAATCACGAGACGAGAAACCAAGCTATCCAAGGAAGGACAGCATGGCTCCAGCAGGCCGCGACACGCCGAAGGTGCAGACCGCGAGTCGAGACGCGCAGAAAACTGTTCCAGTCGCGCCGCGAGACAAAGGGAGGACCGAGGCCACAACTTCATGGGCTCGGAACGTGAAATGCTTTAAGTGTCACGAAAGAGGACACTATGGTGTGACTGTAAAAACAAGAAAGTCATGATCCTTCGTGATGACGGAGAATTCGAATCCGAGGACGAGGCGGTCGAACTATCGGACGAGACGCGAGAAGAGGAACCGGCCACGGGCGAGTTCCATGTTACGCAGCGTTCTCTAAACACGCAGCCCAAGTGTGACGAGCAAGAACAGCGTGAGAATCTGTTCCACACCCGCTGTTTAGTTCACGACAAAGTCTGTAGCGTCATCATTGATGGAGGGAGTTGCACGAACGTTGCAAGCGCTACGATGGTTTGAAAGCTCGGACTAAAAGTTCAAAAGCATCCGAAGCCGTATAAGCTTCAATGGTTGAATGAGAATGGTGAGATGAAGGTGACAAACCAAGTGACCGTCCCATTTTCCATAGGGAAATACGAAGACGAGATTCTATGCGACGTGCTCCCGATGGAGGCGAGCCATATTTTGCTCGGAAGACCTTGGCAATCCGATCGTAAGGTAAAACATGACGGATACACTAACAAGCATTATTTCGAGTTTAATGGCAGGAAGACAATACTTGTGCCATTTTCGCCAAAGGAAGTAATGCAAGATCAAATACACCTAAAGAAGCAAAGCGCACTTGAACTTAGACCGTCGAATTTTTATGCACGATCGGGTGAGATCAAGAAAACTCTCCATTCTGATCAAACCATATTACTGTTTGTTTATAGGGAAGCTCTTTCGAGCTTAGCTAACCTTGCAACGGTGCTGCCGAGTGAGATTTCTAATTTATTGCAGGAATACATCGACGTCTTTCCCGAAGAGAGCCCCACCAGATTGCCACCGATACGTGAAATCGAACACCAAATCGATTTCGTTCCCGAAGCAACATTACCAAATCGGCCAGCCTATCGAACCAATCCCGTGAAGACAAAGGAGCTGCAAAGGCAAGTCGAGGAACTTATGGCCAAAGGACATATTCGCGAGAGTATGAGTCCATGCGTCGTACCCGTGCTACTCGTACCGAAGAAGGATGGCAGCTGGCGCATGTGCATTGATTGTCGTGCAATCAATAATATCACAGTGAAGTATCGACACCCTATCCCTAGGTTAGATGACATGTTAGATGAATTGCACGGAAGTAAGGTATTCTCGAAAATTGATTTTAAAAGCGGTTACCATCAAATTAGAATGAAAGAAGGAGATGAGTGGAAAACTGCATTTAAAACTAAGCATGGTTTATACGAATGGTTAGTCATGCCATTTGGGTTATCAAATGCACCTAGTACATTTATGCGACTAATGAACCATGTGCTTAGGGAATTCATAGGTAGATTTGTGGTAGTCTACTTTGACGACATTTTAGTCTATAGTAAGAATTTGGATGAGCACCTAGGACATTTAGAATCGGTTATGAAGGTACATAGGAAAGAGGAGTTATATGCCAATCTAGAGAAATCTAACTTTTGTACGGATAACATTATTTTCCTAGAATTTGTAGTGAGTGCAGATGGTGTTGGAAGAAGATGACCTTCAAGCCCGGTGATCAAGTTTGGATTCACCTAAGGAAAGAACGTTTTCTGAACGAGCAGAAGTCAAAGCTTATGCCCCAGATCGACGGCCCATTCACTGTGACCAAGAAGATCAGCAACAACGCCTACCGGCTAGATCTGCGAGGTAAGTATAATGTAAGTTCTAGTTTCAACGTTTCTGACTTATTGCCTTTTGTTGCAGATCATGCGGATTTGAGGACAAATCCTTTTCAAGTAGGGGAGCATGATATGATCCCGGAGGAAGCCGAAGACGCGACCAACAACGCCGAAGAGGACGTGACCTGCGGCGCGGAAGAAGAAGAAGTTAGCGCGGCCCGATACGCCCACAGCACGGCCCGAGACGCACACAGCATTTTCATGTATTAATTACTATGGGTTTTAAAGCTAAATAGAATGATTATGCCGCTTTTTTATANCCGTCACCAATGCGACCCGAGACGCGACTAGGTCAAGATACGTAGGTCCCGTAACCCGAGCCAAAGCTATGGAGAGAGAAGCCTTGATCATACCCGCTGGTCCCGTAACTCGAGCCAAGGCCACAGAGCTCAAAGACGCCATTGTCGGGATTCTTACGACCATCCACGCACATGAGGGGAAGTCACAAACCTAAAGAATGTCATTCAAGCCGAAGCTCAATCCGCAACGGTTATTAATTACGTCAAGTGACCCGTGTGTACTCTTTTCCCTTCATCAGTTTTGTCCCACGGGGTTTTCTGACGACGGGTTTTTAACGAGGCCGCGAGTCACTTATTCACGCGACGTAATTAATAACCCGAGACCCAAGAAGAACGCATCCCCATATGCACGGCCAGCAAGAAATTATCTACTTGTTTGAAGATATCAAGACATTAATTAGAGGTCTTGCATGAAGTTCATGCATTTAATGTATTTTTGAATTTGCATGGCCTTGTTTTTATCTAAATGGCCGGCCACCCCTTTGAACAATTCATCCAACTTTTTAAACCAAACTTTTGAATCAATCTATTGATTTTCTTTCGAATTCCTTGTGAGTTCTTGGCTGTTGGTGCGTAATATCCAGCAACCTTCATTGGTGTGTAATATCCAACGGTTAATCGTCCTTCGTTGGTGCGTAATATCCATCGGAGACGAACCGGTGAATCGAGAGCCTTCCGCAACTCTCGTGTGACCACTCGCCCCACACACCCTTGTGCAATCCGTTGCAGCAAGGCATATCCAACCCTAACCTTGTCTAGAGCGTCGATTCAATCGGGATCGCGTCAGAGGCTCTCTGAAAGTTTATGTAAACTTTTGTGATAAAAATGAATTCTACTTTCAGAAACCAAATAAATCTCATTTATATAGGCACGTGAACCAGGGACCATAAACCGACAGATAACCGATTAACTCCGGTTCTAAATTGTATCGTTTAATTTCGCCCATCATGAAATATAAACGATACTACCAAAGGTCTCTATGCATATAATCCTTCCCATTCAATTAAATACCGAAGTCCAATCAATTAAACTTAAATGTGATCACATTTAATTTGGACTAAACCGAATGACAACACTTGTTCCAAAATTATTCACATATATAGGTCCATAAATATAAGATTAAACCCAAAAATCTTATAATCTTCCACTTGGACCATATATGTAACCATAAAACCATGGAATAACCTTAAGAGCGCTCATAATTGTTGTCATCAAACCGGTATTGACATCAATCTCGTGCATCGACCATATCAACGTAGAACCAAAGAGATATAACCACAATATCAACGTAGTTAGACCCACATTTGATTACTAACGTGATACATAAGAATGACATAGATCTGAATGTGGATGCATAGCATGAAGATTACACGTGAAGTGATCGATATGTGTCTATCTCCAACTGGTCCTACCTTATCAAGATCAACTTAAACCGAATGATACAGAGTGAATACCTTAAGCTTAAAACTCAATAGTTCCGGAACATAAAACTGAAACCCAATAAGCATGCATCATCATAACCCAAGAGCAAACTGGAATAGATACAATACTCCCACTAAACTGTAATATTGTCACAAAAGACAATACCCATACGAGCAATATGCTCCCGAAATACACTAGGTATAATACCGTTAGTCAGCGGATCCGGAATCATGGAGTTTGTACCTATATGCTCTATCAAGATTACCCCACTCTGTATCCTTTCACGAACAACAAGAAACTTAATTTCGATGTGCTTTGACTTCAAAGTACTCTTGTTATTGTTCGAGTATAATACCGCGGAACGATTGTCACAATAAATATTTAGAGGCCTATCCACACCAATCATAATGTGCAACCCGATGACAATATTCCGCAACCATAAAGCCTGATTGGATGCCTCAAAACATGCTACATACTCTGCCTCCATTATGGACGATGCCACGAGCTTTTTCTTAGCACTAAGTCAAGAAATAGCCCCACCAATGAGGAGAGAAATATATAACCTGAAGTGGATCGAAGACTATCAAGACACCCAACATAATCCGAGTCTAAATAACCAGTGATCTCGAGCTGGTCAGATCGTCTGTACACAAGCATATAATCTTTTGTTTTTTGAAGATACCGCATCATCCGTTAAGTTGCTTTCCAATGATCAATTCCGATGTTATTTAAGTATCTTCCCAAATGCCAACAATGTATGCTAAATCAGGTAGTGTGCAAACCTGTGCATACATTAGACTCCCTATAGCCGAAGCATAAGGAATCTTCCTCATTCCCTGAATCTCCGGTTCAGTCTGTGGACACTGTCTAAGGCTGAATTTATCACCCTTTGAAATAAGGGTATCTATACCTTTATATCCTTTCATGCCAAACCTCTCAAGGATTTTATCGATGTAACTCTTTTGTGATAAACCTAATATACCACGAGAGCGGTCTCGGTGTATTTTTATACCAATACAAAAGAGACATCACCAAGATCTTTCATCTCAAATTGCTCCGAAAGAAATTTCTTAGTTTCGTACATAAAGCTTACATCGTTTGCAGCAATAAGGATATCATCCACGTAAAGGACTATCAAAATAAATTTTCTCCCACTGATCTTGTGATATACACAATCATCTACCTGATTCACCTCAAAACCATATGAGATGATTATACGATGAAACTTGCGATACCATTGACGAGACGCTTGCTTTAAACCATATATGGATTTCTTTAATTTGCAAACCATTTTCTTTAGATCTCCGAACACAAAGTGTTCTGGTTGCACCATATAGATAGTCTCTTCAATGTCACCATTGAGAAAGGTTGTCTTAACGTCCATCTGATGCAACTCTAAATCTGAATTGTTAGTGCCATCAATACTCTCAAAGAGTCTTTCTATGAAACCGGAGAGAAAGTCTCTTTGTAGTCTATGCCTTCCTTTTGAGTAAATCCTTTGCCGACTAGACGTGCTTTATACCTTTCCACATTGCCTTGTGAATCCCGTTTGGTTTTGAATATCCATTTGCATCCAACGGGTTTCGCACCTTCAGGCAAAGGTACATGTTCCCAAATGCTATTTTTATCCATAGATTTAATCTCTTCTATCATGGCATCGGTCCACTTTTGAGAGTTAACACTTTGAATGGCTTGACGGACGTTCACTGGATCATCTTCCTTCAATCCAATGCCATCCTCATGTTCTTGAAGAAATACTATATAGTCATCAGAAATAGCACTTCTCCTCTCTCGAGTAGACCTTCGTGGCACAATTTCCTGATGTAACTGTTCTTGAGGTTCATGAACTTGTTCTTCATGGATTTCATGAACGACATTTGGAGTATCTTGATTTGTAGCTCGAGATATATGATCCAAATCATTGCCAGCTACAATAATTGGAATAGGAATCATTATCTTTTGTGAAACAAAAGTTTCATCCTTATCCTCTCCAAAACAAAATTCATCGTCCCTTTTTCCCAGATTCGATGTCCTCAAGGAACGTCGCTACTCCCGCCCCAAAGATCGTCTTTTTCGTGGGATCATAAAACATATACCCCTTAGATCTTTCCGAGTATCCAACAAAGTAACAACTCACAATTTTGGAATCCAGTTTCTTTTCATTGGGTCGATAAGATCGAGCCTCTGCTGGACATCCCTAATGTGAAAATGCCTTAAGCTAGGACGTCTACCCGTCCATAACTCGTAAGACGTCTCAATTGTTCTTTAGTTGGTACTCTGTTTAGGATATAAACCGTTGTCTTTAATACCTCACCCCATAGGGATTTTGGGAGAGTAGAGAACGATACCATACTTCTCATCATTTCCTAAATCGTATGGTTTTGTCTCTCTGCAATACCATTCATACTAGATGTACCTGACATTGTGTATTAGGGAACGATTCCACACTCCTCGAGGTACTGGGAAAATGGTCCTAGACGTTGTTCACCTGATCCGTCATTTCTACCATAGTATTCACCACCACTTTCAGAAAGAACGACCTTAATGCGGTATTTAAGTTGAAGTTCAACTTCAGCCTTAAACGCTTTGAAAACATCAAAAACCTCTGACTTCTCATGAATAAGATAAAGATAACCATATCAACTGTAATGATCTATGAATGATACAAAGTAATGTTGACCATTCCAAGAAGCAATAGGAAACGGTCTGCATACATCCGTATGTATCAATTCCAAAGTCTCTGAAGTTCGATATGTACCTTTACCTAATTTATTTGTCTGCTTCCCCTTGATACAATTGACACAATGGTCAAAATCCAAAAAATCAAGAGTTTCAATTATTCCGCCTGATACTAAACATTCCATTCTCGGTTTCGAGATATGTCCTAATCGTTTATGCCATAAAACAACGGAATTTTCATTAATCAATTTACGCTTCACGTCTCCTGAACCAACCTATAGGATTTCATTATATGAAGGGATGATATCGAGCATATAAAGATTATCCAAAATAGATAAAGAACCGGTTCCAATCATAACAGAATGAAATGAGAGGGTAAACTTGAGATCTCTGAATGAATAAGAATATCCTTATTTATCCAAAACAGAAACCAAAAGTAAGTTCCTTGTAAAAGGCGGTACTTTGAAAACACCCTCCAATACCCAAAATTGGCCAGTCTTCATCAAAAGTCTAAATTTCTCGATAGCTTCCACTTCCACCCTTTTACCATCACCTACATAGATGTATCTTTCAACATCAATCGGTTTTCGATAATAGAGGAAACCCCGTATAGATATACTTATGTGAGTTGTAGCACCTGAATTAATCCTCCAAGTATTACTAGGCACTAAAGCTAAATTGACCTTAGAACAAACCAAAGTGAGAGTCAAATCCTTATTTGCACAACAAGTATGATACTTCGTACAACATTTTTGTATGTGACCAGTCTTGTGACAAAAGAAATATTTTCTTTTGGAACCTTATTATGTTTCTTTTGCACATGAATTGATCTCAAATCAGCGGTTTCATAACCTTTCTTTCTTTTCTAGATCATGCCCCTTAAAATCGGAGGAATGAAATGCTTAATGATCATCAAACACATGCGGTTTGAGATTTTCCAGCGTTCGAGTTTGTTACGATTCTCAACAGAACTTGAATCCCTAATCGATGGACGAACCTCCCTAATCGTAAGGTCGTGACCCTTCAAAGCAAGCACGATCAATAAGTGTTCATTCCATTCAGCAAAGTCCAATCCATTCAACATAGGATCGAACTAACGTTAGCAGATATACTAGATGCCGATAGCATAATTGTAAACAAAAGATAGTTCGTGTGTTAGACTTTCATTCAATAAAACCTTAATTGAATGATAATACGATCCAATCCCATCACAAGGCATCTGCGCAACATCAAAATTAGTCTTCGGAAAATAATTTTGACTTGCTTTAGATGACTCAACTCATTAAATAATCAGTGTAAATCAAACATCTCATGTTATGGTTACCTTTGGATATACCACCACATTTATGTCATACTAAAAATATACGCTAATTATCAATGCACGCACAATATAACATTGCCAAACCATGAATAACCTTTGGGTTTATCAAAGTTCGCAAGAATTATATTATGTTACCTTCTCAACATAATTGAAATAATTATATTTCTCAAGATTGCCCACTTTGGTAGGATGTTGAGAAATTTAATGAAATCGCATACATTGATCAAAGGACATAATAATAACCATCGTAATTCAATGAATAACATTAACTCAATATCTATGATTTAACCGTATAATTACACGATCCGAATGTGTAATTAGTCATAGTAAATTAAATTCACTGAAATAATGATACGATACACATAAATAATATTCGTGTCAATTAATCCCGTAGAATATAGAATAACATCAACAACACTCCAAAATGAATGAATGGTGTTGTTAGCACGACTAGTAATATTGCAGGGGTCACTGGTTCGGACCCAGGAAACTGCAATTTTCTTATTCTACCAATTCCTTTAATAACAAAAGGGTCAGATCCATTTCAATTCTTAAAAAAAATATAAAATGAAAGGTCATTTCAAACGAGCCTAACAGCCAAATTTTTGTTTTTTTTTCGTTTAATAATTTCCTTGAACCGTTCAAAACGGTTTTCAACATAACAACATATTTTTTTTTATTTTTTCAATGAAACAGTTAACCCGAAATTTTAGGCCGGGGTAACTTCAAAAATACCCTCGTAGGGCTAAAACACTTCAAAAATACCCTTCCCGAAATATTTCTTATTTCTAACTTCAAAAGTACCCGTATAAATGTTGATATTCCCAAAATACCCCTGCGACTTTACGACCCAGTTTGACCCAGCGACCCAGTTTGACCCTGCGACCCTTGTCCCTCTGCGACCCTTGTTCCTCTGCGACCCTTG
>CM071869.1:23338671-23360417 GCA_036759665.1 Gynandropsis gynandra | reverse complement strand
TTTGTAAATGTATTGTTTTGATTTAGAATATTTGTAAATGTATTGTTTTGATTTAGAATATTTGTAAAGATAATAAAGATACTTCTAATAACGAGATAACCTTCAAATTACCCGTGCATTTAAGTTGGTTTGACTGATTCTAGAATGTTCAAGGGTCCGCATGGATCGCAAGGGACGCATGGGGATACTAGGTCGCAAGTGTCGCATGGATCGCTAGGGTCGCATGGGGATAATAGGTCGCAAGGGTCGCAAGGGTCGTATGAAGGTCCAATACACTGGGATAGTTGGAGTCGCAAGAAGGTCCAGTGTATTGGACCTTCTTGCGTCCCCTACCTACCAGTGTATTGGACCTTAATGACAACACAAGAGATGATTTGGTGCTACAAATTGTTGTAGCTTTTCGGTTTTTCCTCCTCTATTTATAAACTCATATTTAACGAAAAATAAATGAACTCCGTTTTAACCAAGGTTCATGCATTGACCACATTAAAGAACCTTTTAATATAGGTCTTGAATGAATGAATGTATTGATCTCAAGGGTCGCATGGATCGCAAGGGTCGCATGGGGATAATAGGTCGCAAGGGTCGCATGGATCGCAAGGGTCGCATGGGGATAATAGGTCGCAAGGGTCGCATGGATCGCAAGGGTCGCATGGGGATAATAGGTCGCAAGGGTCGTATGAAGGTCCAATACACTGGGATAGTTGGAGTCGCAAGAAGGTCCAGTGTATTGGACCTTCTTGCGTCTCCTACCATCCCACTGTATGTGACCTTAATGCTACAACACAAGAGATGAGAAAAATCAAAGTAAAATCAAAGTAAATGAAGCATCTTTCATGTAAATGATCAAGAGTAAAACTTTCTTACGAATACTAATCGACTCCCCGTGAATGCTTGAACAAGTTCCGTCACTCGGTAACCATTTGGTGTAACGGGGAAAGACGTAAGGTGAAGAGAGTTGAACATTGGAATAAACTTTTCAATAAACCTTCGATCGATTTCACATAATAGATGATAAACCTGTACAAGAGAAACTAAGTAAAAAAAACTCGTCTTAAGATAATAAAAATTTAATCTTTCGAACAAATTCAAGTGATTTACCTGAGCATGAGTTAAAATTCGTCGTGTTGGCTTCATACAACTTTCGTCTATTATGTGGAATCGATCGAAGGTTTATTGAAAAGTTTATTCCAATGTTCAACTCTATTCACCTTACGTCCCCTACCTACCAGTGTATTGGACCTTAATGACAACACAAGAGATGATTTGGTGCTACAAATTGTTGTAGCTTTTCGGTTTTTCCTCCTCTATTTATAAACTCATATTCAACGAAAAATAAATGAACTCCGTTTTAACCAAGGTGCATGCATTGACCACATTAAAGAACCTTTTAATATAGGTCTTGAATGAATGAATGTATTGATCGCAAGGGTCGCATGGATCGCAAGGGTCAAATGGGTCGCATGGGTCGCAAGGGTCGCATGGATCGCAAGGGTCAAATGGGTCGCATGGGTCGCAAGGGTCGTATGAGGCTCTGTGACCCTTGTACCAAATATTAGAAAAAAAACAATGTACCAAATATTATAAAAAAAACAATGTACCAAATAATAGAAAAAAGAATGTACCAAATATTAAAAAAAATGTACCAAATGTTCACATCTACCAGTCCAAAAAAAACAATGTACCATATATCAATTTAGTCATCTTCGGGTTCATAGATACGTTCTCCATTACTATATATATCAGCCGCCATCTTCTCACGCATGGAAGTAACCTTGTCGTCGCAAATACGAAGAAACATATCCATATCCTTTGATAACGAGGCTTCTACGAATTTATAGGAGAAAACACCACAGTCATTCCCGCTTTGGTTCTGTGGCAGACCATCATAATATACATACCTCCATTCATCTTCTCCAGAAGCCAAAGAAGGAAACCCTCCGAGAATGAGCATCTTGGGGACAGCTTTTCTTATCCTCTCAATCACCGGATCGATATGTGTTTCCTTAAGGCTCATCCTGCAGTCGTATACCGTGATGCATCGGGTTTTGAAATCCGCTTTGATGGCTACCCAATGACATCCTACCCATCGATTATTTATCGATGGAATGTTTAGAACCGAGACAAAACCTTCATAATCACTAATTGGTGGGTTGGCGTTCAAAAACTGACTAAGCTTTTCCGGCAAAGTTTCCATATCCTCGTACGTCCACATCGAGAGCGTCTGCATGAAAGCAACAGGACAAACGTAATAATTCTGATACGCGCTGGGATCCGATGCCAAGCGAGAAGACAGCTCCATCAACGCCTCATCCAATTGCTGCAAAAAAAAATTAACACACAGGAATGCATATGACACAAAACTCCGTGAGACTAAGGGTTTAAAAAAACTTACTTCATCTTCAAGCCATGCGTTGGCCTTTAATATAATCTCCCAAAACTTTGGCCCCCGGGGAATATCTAGCTCAGATATCCACCACCGCTCATGTCGAGGTGCCTTCAGGAACCAATATAGCTTAGTCAACTTTTCACCGCTAGCATCAGTGAACGAAGGAAATCGGGTTATCAAGCCCTTTACTAATCCTCTGGGATTCCACACAAACTCCTCAGGTTCTTGAACCACCGTTTTTTCGGGTTCTTGAATTGTTCTTGCTCTTTTCGCCGGCGGAGGTTCAACATATGGCGCAGACTCCTTCGATAAAGGTCCAGCACCTGCATAGCATAAAATTTACCTCATTAAACATATGGCGACCAATGGGACCAATGCGACCTATGCGACCAATGGGACCAATGCGACCTATGCGACCAATGGGACCAATGCGACCTATGCGACCAATGGGACCAATGCGACCTATGCGACCCATGCGACCATTTGACTTTAGCGACCCAGTGACACATGCGACATATGAAACCCATGCGACTCTAACGACCCTGCGGCTTATGCGACCCTACGACTCTAACGACCCTACGGCTTATGCGACCCTACGACTTATATGTCTCGATGGAAATTGACACTCAAATGACCTTTTCACTAAATATTACTTACTTGGTGGAACTCCATCAGGAGCAAGGTTTCTTGACACTGGATTTGGACGTCGAAGGAATTCAAAAGCAAAATCACCAACAGTGTCGGAAGATTGGGTTTCGGTGATCGCAACTTTCTCGGCAGCCTTTGATTTTGGATTAGGCACATGAATCCCGACATCCCTTAGAAGGTCTCTTACGGCGTTGATGATTCTCTTCTCCGACTTCCTTATTTCCCCTATTAATTTCTTCTCCAGTGTCAGAGGGACTGCAGCATCAGCATCAGCATCACTCACGCACTCCTTCCTCTTAGTCCCTTTTTCCTGCAAAATGACCAATTACGAATACATTATACTTCTACCGACCTAAGCGACCCATGCGACCCAACCGACCCATGCGACGCAATCGACCCGTGCGACCCTCAACCGACGCGTGCGACCCATGCGACTCAAACGACCCTCAGACACTCCGCGACACTCAAACGACCATTGCGACCTAACCGACTCACTGACACTGACACTCACCCGTTTCAAATCAATAAACTGAGTCTAAGATGGTCATGAAACTACTGCGACCCTTGCTACTCAACCGACTCACGGAGTCGAAGATGTTCATGCAACTCCTGCGACCCTTGCGACCCTTGCGACCTAACCGACTCACTGACACTGACACTCACCCATTTCAAATCAATAAACCATTTTGTGACTCGAAAGCTTGCAAAACCCTAGAAATCGAACTACTTACACTTATTGACGCCATTGAAGATTGACTCGTGCTCTCTTCGGCAGTTTCCTTCTCGACAAGTTCAAATCGTTCGCCAACTTCAAATCGTTCCCTCTCAAGTTCGAAATCACTTATTTCTTTCTTGCTATCAACTTTTAAACAGGTTTCACGGCGAAAAATTGTTCGGCTTTCTCGTTTTCGGCAGTTTTTCACGTCGAAAAACTGCCGAACTTCCATTTTTCCACGTTCCAACGTTAAGGGCAAATTTGTCTTTTCCTCAGTTTTTATTTTTCGGATTTAATAATTATTTTGGGGAAGGGTATTTTTGAAGTGATTTAGCTCTTTGAAGGTATTTCTGATATTCCGCCTTTTAGGCCCATAACCCCAATTTATTTATTATTATTATTATTATTTTAATCCAAACGTTATTTTTCTTTAAATAAAAAACCTACCAACAACCTCTTTTCTTAAGGAGCCGGGTTATTATTTTTTTAATAATAAAAAAAATTCTTCACCATCTCGAGAGATGTTATTCTCTTATCATCTCAAATGTATTTTACTTCAAAATTATTTAATAACCTCTTAAAGAAAAAAAAGATGATCCAAATTATATGAATCATATGATTTGTGTGGGATATTTTATAACTAATATTGTAGGTTTTTAGAGGATCTTTATTTATTTTATAAATTGAAATTTATAAAGAAATTTGTTATATCATTATTTAAAAAATACATTATAACATTTATCGTTAATCAGTGGTTAAATAACTAATTTACCCATTAATGTTAAGTAATAGGTAAAGTTTTTAGAATATAATATGAAATTTTTTTACACTTTAAAAGTGATCATAGTTTTTCTTAAAATATTATTTATTCATGCTATTATTTTTTTAATATAAAGATTTAGTATTATAATATTAATAAATATTAATACATTTATTTGTTTTTTAGTTGTTCACATTACTAATTTTTGTCTCCGTTCAATTTGTCATCTCATATAATATATATATTGAAACCAAAACTTAAATTTTTTTAAAATATTTTTTAATCGGAAAATAATATATTTATCTAAATCAATGTGTGCATTGCGCGGATTCCTAACTCTCTTTAATGTTTATTAAAGTGTTTCTGTGATGTTAGTATGATAATTTATACGGTTATAATCAAGTTTTTGAAATCGATTAGATAGAAAAAATTGGAAAAACAATCATTGAGAAACTGTTCATCGATGTCTTCCATGTTCAGACGAATGATATTTGGCAAGTAATATGAGGGTTTGAAGGAAATTGTCATGATCAAGATTATCGTGTTGAATTGAATCTTATAGTATATATTATGATCAAAATATTGATACATTTTCGAATATTAAACGATATTATATCTTATCACTGATATAAATTCTAAATTAATTAGATTAGATCTAAAAACAATTATATGTTAATATTGTTATTTTTAATTCATGAATCAATAACTATTAAAATTGTTAATTTATTTTATTTTTCGTTGTATTTTCACATTAGTATTTTTTTAACTCTATAAATTTTTTGCGCCATGATATTTATATATATATATATATATATAATAAAATAATTATATAAATCAGTCCGCGCATAACGCAAGTTATAATCTAGTCCAAGTTAGAATGCTGAAAATTTCAACATCCCAAAACTTACGACTCAAATTTTAAGTCGAGATTTTGTATTTAGACTTCAAAATAAAATTTATCAAACGAAAATAAAATCTAACTCTAAATCTTGATTCCGAACAAAGTTCTACAAAAAGAACATGTGAGATGAAGAGAAATATAAATTTAGAATATTAGTTTTTTGAAACATCGATTTCAACAATATATTAACTAATTGGCATACAAGATGTACCAACAAGCCAAGAGCATGGTGGGGTTACGAAACTCGCTGGCGGTGATGCTTGAGTGAGCAACCCCTTTGATTAGAGTACAAGTAGTACTTTTTAGTGGTTGTTAGTAGTGGTTTCCTAGCGATGACAATAGTTGTGGCAATAGCGCCAAAACCATTTACTACGTAAACAAGATTTGCAATTAGTTGAGCTGGTAATTTGATTTTTAATGTGAATTTCTGATTTTCGTGGTGGTCCCTTTCCCTCGCTTGCATGATTTACACTTCTGATTGGTTTCATCCATCCCCGACCCTAATGAATCAAGTTTGAAGGGGTCAACCAGTCAAGCGGTTCAAATACGGTTTAGTCACGTAATATAATCAAATAATGATAACGTTTCTATTCCATTATTATGAAAAAATATATAAAATATAAATTTGTAATAATTTCAAAACAGTTAGCGTGATAACATTGTTTATATTCTATATATTTCATATTATTATATCAACAAATCTTTACATTTTTTAATTTCTATTTTTATTCCTATATTATGTTAGACGAAAATTTAATGAAATTTTAGAAAATGGTTACGTAAAAATAATATGGAAATGTGAATTTTTAAAAAGTTTATGTATTCGGGATTACATAGTTTTAAAAATTTTGTAAATTCAATGTATTATTTCTCCTCCAAATGTTGCAAATTCAACATATTCATCCGTCCGATCCAAAAAGTGTGTTAATTCACCGTTAAAATTCAATCTTTTAAAATTTAACCCATCCTAGATAGCCCATCACGGGTTGAATTGTTTGTAGGTTAGTTCATCTCAACACATTTTATATGCGTTTAGAATTTTTTAATTAGTCGAGCCCACCAATATGGGTCAAATAAAACAATATTAAATAATTATACTTAAAAACTTTTTATATACAATATTAAATAATTTAAGAAATGTCTAAAATTTCAAATTTTAAATACTTTAAAACTTAAGAACATTAAAACAATTCATAAAAATATAGATCATCTCAATAAAAGTTTAAAAATTCAAATAAAACATCTAAATACTTAAAAACATTAAATAATTCATAAAAATATAGATAATCAAAATAAAAGTCTAAAAATTCAAATAAAACTAACATTTAACTAAATATTCAAAAGTTAAAATCTTAAAACATAATATTTATTGCCACTACATTTTGTTTTTTATAAAAATATTATAATTATATTATTAATATTATGTATTTAAAAAGATAAATATATATAATATTAAGCTAGCATCTGGGTTGATGTGTAGCCTATATGGACTAAACCATATGGGTCGATTAAATTTTTTTTCCAAGGCTAATCAAATAGCGAATTTTCGTAAATACCTGATTATTCGGATTGTATTCGATGAAACTTCAGATTTACTATTTATGTTCGTATTCAAAAATTTAGATATGTATAAATGGATATTTGTAAATATACGAATATATATTTCTGTATATGATCCTCCGATTTTTAAAGATAAAAACATAAAAATAGTTCAATAAAAACGGATAATTATCGAATACAATTCGTAACTAAAGTTCAAAACCACACAAAAATAAGACAAAACACCAAATTTTCAATTCATCTCCATATCAATCATCTAAAATTAGTTTTATTGACGATTTTATTACACCGTTAATGCATCAAACAATTAAACAAAGTATTAGATTGTCAAATCAAACATCAAATACTTCAAAATAAAACTCGAATAAAAAATAAATACTTATTGCGTCATGTTTATTTAATATCTTGCATTGTCGAGAATAAAGAAGAATCATACGACGTTAGAATTAGATTGTTCGTGTACGCAGTTCGCCGAAAAAACTCACATTAGAATTCATGAAACAAGAGTTATGGTTGATTGTTTACTATTTACAATTTAGTCTTCCCATAACAAATTTATTATATATTATGATAATAACTTTTTATTTACAATTTGATCCTCAAATTAAATTTGGTATATATTTATCTATATATTTAATCCATTCTTGTACGAATTGAAAAAACTCAAACTAATCGTCACTCATGATTCAGTTAAAACCCCTGTAAAAACCTAGACACATAAAAAATTGGAACGATCCAACGGTGGAGGATGATATACATCGAGTAACCCATATCAAACGACTATGCACTGAACACACACACCGACGGAAACCTATTCATATTCATCTAAAAATTTGTTTTAATAGGTAATAGATATATATATCATCATAATTAATGGACCGGCGTCCATCCTATTATTGAATAAGCACATTTGAAAGAGGAATTGTTATTATTCATAAAAAAAGAGCAAGACTGTCTCTCCCTTCACAATCTACTATGATCTAAAGGCCGCCCCAGCCGCCGGCAATAAAACCTACCTACTCCTCTCTCTCTCCCTTCCTTCGCTTCCTCCTCCAATGGCGTTTTCGTTTCTCAGAACCCCTGCTCTCTCCTCGACAACCCTCGAAACCCCATCTCTTCCCGCCTTATTGTCCTCTTCCAAATCCTCACCTATTTCCTTCTCTTTTCAACGTCTCATTCGCTTCCGCCGCTCAGCCGCTGTCTTTCGCTTCTCCTGCTCCGCCCCTGCCTTCGACCCATCTCCTCACCCTCTACACTCCCTCCGCCGACGACCGGAATATATTCCCAACCGCATCTCCGACCCCAACTACGTCCGCGTCTTTGACACCACCCTCCGCGACGGCGAACAATCTCCCGGAGCTACTCTCACTGCCAAGGAGAAGATCGATATCGCTCGTCAGCTGGCCAAACTCGGCGTCGACATCATTGAAGCTGGGTTTCCCGCCGCTTCCAAAGAAGACTTCCAAGCTGTTAAAACCATTGCCGAGACCGTCGGTAACACCGTCGACGAGTCCGGGTACGTCCCCGTTATCTGCGGCCTCTCCAGATGCAATATGAAGGACATCGAAACAGCTTGGGAGGCTGTGAAGTACGCCAAGCGACCAAGGATCCACACGTTCATTGCAACGAGTGACATCCACTTGAAGTATAAGCTTAAAAAAACCAAAGATGAGGTCATCGAGATTGCGAGGAGTATGGTTCGCTTCGCAAGGAGCTTGGGCTGCGAAGATGTGGAGTTTAGCCCCGAAGACGCTGGAAGGTTTGGAATTTTTCTTTTTCTGCATTATCAGATTGCTTTTTCTGATTCGTGAAGAAAATATTCGAAAAGGGTTGTATTGCTTGAAGAGAATCCTTAGTTTGGTTACCGTATCCTTTCTTATCCTTTTGATGAGTCTTTTAAACCCATAACTCGATTGATTTTAATGGCTGAAGTTGAGATTTGATAGTGAAGTGTGTTTATGCTGTAATGGAATGTGCATAGTCTCTCTCTCTCTCTCTCGCGCGCGCTCTCTCTCTCTCTCTTGTTAATTAAGTATTCTTGGCTACACAGATCCGACAGAGAGTTCCTATATCAGATTCTTGGTGAAGTCATCAAAGCTGGAGCCACAACTCTCAATATACCTGACACTGTTGGCATAACTTTGCCTAGTGAGTTTGGTCAGTTGATTGCTGATATAAAGGCCAATACACCGGGAATCGAAAATGTTATCATCTCCACTCACTGTCAAAATGATCTTGGGCTCTCTACAGCCAACAGTTTAGCGGTATGTCAGTTTTTTCCATTGGATCTACTAGCTAGTATAAAACGTTAATATGGATATTGTACTGACATCTCGAGCCTTTTAAATTCAGGGGGCATATGCAGGTGCAAGGCAAGTGGAAGTAACAATCAATGGAATTGGTGAGAGAGCTGGAAACGCTTCACTGGAAGAGGTGAGAGTTTTATGTTTGTAACTGTTGTAATATGTGAAGACTTACGAAACTTTCTTGCAAATGGAATCCATGTTCTGAACATATAGTTTCGCAGCCAAACATCATACTGTAGGAGCCACATATTGACAGAGCCACCATTTTGAATATGGTTCCCGGGATTACTCCAAAACGCCCTAAGATAAGGCTATTTGAGTCTTCGTGGTGTAGAAAAGCTGGTCTTAGAAGGCAGTAGTATGGAGCTTCTTTCTAGTATGTAGCGTACTAGCTTGGTCTTCACTCTTGGGGGCTGACTAAAAGCTCTGCTAACGTTTCTGCATTAATGATTTTTTTAATCTAAGAGTTTGGCCTCACCATTTTTGTGTTGGACCTTTTGTAATAATTAACCACTGTCAATAGGAGCCGTATTTCTCACGTTACCAGTTTTGTGAAACTGCAGGTTGTGATGGCTATAAAATGCCGCGGAGATCATGTATTAGGAGGTCTATATACTGGAATCGATACCAGGCACATTGTTATGACGAGCAAGATGGTATGCATACTGAAGCCCATTCTGTTTCTTGACAATGAACTTTGTCCTATTTTTAGGAGTAGAAAAAGAATGTATAGATTATAGCCTCTACCAAATGAAACATTTCCTAACATACGGCAGCGTGCTTGCTAGGTTGAAGAACACACGGGTCTGCATATGCAGCCCCATAAGGCTATTGTTGGAGCTAATGCTTTTGCGCATGAAAGCGGTATCCATCAGGTGAGTTGATGAAATGAACTCCAGTTGTACCAAAGACAAAAACCTTTAGTATTTGGTTTAAAAAAAACTACTCTATGCTAGAACAAAATAGTTTGCCACAAATTTCTTGGATGTCACTCATTTTTGGAGCCAGTTTTATTCTTGCTCAATATAGAATCCTCAGATGATTCCATTCTTTGTTTTCATGGGAGCTATAGCAATTACTTGTTTGACTAGATACTGTCCAATCAATGGAAGAAAATTAGCTCATGATTGCAATGTATGATTTGTCCCTCTAGCCTTCTTATAGAAGTCATCAGTATGCTTTTAGTTTCAGCTCAACCCCACTTCCTTTGTCTCCTCTCATATAAAGATAAATCATTAAAGCGTATCCTTGATCTCTTTTGTAATTGGAGACTGACTCGACCGCTGTCTATTTGTATTTTTTGTCCGTTCGCCTCCCTAGATCCTTCTTCCCGAAAGCATCTTTCTGAAGCTCCTAAAGTTTTCTCCAGTTGTGCCTGATCGTTGTTCATGTTCTTCATTTAGGATGGAATGCTGAAGCACAAGGGTACATATGAAATTATAAGCCCTGAAGAGATAGGGCTTGAACGGTCAAATGAAGCTGGTATTGTCCTGGGGAAGCTTAGGTATGGAAGTTTCCTTGTTAAGTCTATTCTGCCTGGAAACCCTGACCTTTCTTGTTTTGTTGACACATTGCAACGGCTATGCAATATGCTGCCGACACTTATCAAAATGAAATTATAACTGTTCTTATCGATCTTGAGTCCATACATGAATGAAGTGGCTGCACCGGGTACATCAACTAGAGTTAGTGATATGACCCTGTGTCACAAATGACTATTAAGATATTATATTCGTCAACTGTTTGCCAATTTATCGTGTACAGGCAAGTGCGTGCTACATATATCTGTTTGTACACACATTAACATGTTTCCTAACCTGTTGCTTTTAACTTTCACTTTAATGTTTATTACATAGTGGGCGTCATGCTTTGAAAGACCGTTTGAATGAGGTATGTATGTGCAGACGAATGTTGTGCACTCTTGTAATCTTCTTAGAATGTACTAACCTCACATTTCAACTTTTCCAGCTCGGTTATGAACTGGATGAGGAGCAGCTAAATAACATTTTCTGGCGATTCAAAGCTGTGGCTGAGCAGAAAAAGGTAGCAGCTTCTGTTGATCATTTCATTTTTTAGGTCATTGAAACAGGCTCCTCTTATACTATGATAGTCTCATTGTTTCGCATCTAGCTCAGATTTTTATATCCCAAATTTGATGCTCCTTGCATTGGGTGTTTCGCATCTAGCTCAGATTTTTGTATCCCAAATTTGATGCCCATATAAACTGAGGTTCTCAGCACAATTTCCAAAAACAGTTCTACTCATGTGATTTACAATCATGCGTAGTCCTACACTTTAACTTTGAGAATGTGAGGTTTTTAGAACTTTGTGAATGAGAGGATTTTAAGGGGCCGAGGTAAAAGTGGAACTCTGAACAATACGTTTTTTGCAAGACAAGACAAACAATGGTTTTTTATTTCTTGCTGCGGCTCTTCTAAGAGACTACATAACATATGGTAATGCTTTTTGAGAATCATACATTTAGTTCGGTTTAATAATGTCACATATTGAGCAAGGTTTCACAAGATGTCAAAAATTCGAGAATGGGAACCCGCGAGTCCTGCCTAATGTTGACTTCCATGCCATTTTTATGCTGTTTTATAATTTTCTGGGACTACTTGGACATGCAATTGTCCCTTGAGGATGTAGAAGATGGTGGATTTAGATTGCTCTCTATATTATTCTTTGCTGTAAAAGGCGCTTATTGCGTGGCCTGATGATATTTGTTTGTGTGGTGATCCAGAGAGTTGCTGATGCTGACATAATAGCTTTGGTAACTGATGAAGTGTTCCAGCCAGAGGTTGTGTGGAAGCTCATTGACGTTCAGGTGAAATTGGAATTAGATTCGCTTGTTTCATTGTCTTCATCGTTGCTGGTCGTTCTTATTTGGATATGAAATTGGAATGCAGATAACTTGTGGAACTCTTGGTCTCTCAACAGCAACAGTAAAACTTGCCGAAGCCAATGGGAAAGAACATGTTGCTTGTTCAATTGGAACTGGACCTGTAGATGCAGCTTACAAGGCTATTGATCTCATTGTGAAGGTACTTCTCTTTATGATTTCGGATGATATATAATAATTAGTGGTCAGTTTTGTCTAACAATATCTTGCAGTATTTAATGTTCCGAGATCTGGTTTATAATAAACCAGTTTGGATTTTACACACTAGCAGATGATTTACTGAAGTGTTGGGATATTCAATTTAGTAACAGAAATTGTCATGCTTAATTGTTTTTTTTGTTGTTGTGCAGTACTTATTCTATTTTTGTTTTACGTTTTGAGGTGTTAATCCTATCTTTTCCTCTTTTATCAATAGGATCCTGTGACACTGCTCGAATACTCGATGAATGCAGTAACAGAAGGCATTGATGCCATTGCAACCACCCGAGTTTTGATTCGTGGAGACAATTACTCGTCTACTAACGAAGCAACTGGTGAAGTTGTCCAAAGAACTTTTAGGTAAGTGGAGTTGCTTCACCTCTTACTCAAAAACTTCCCCAGCTTTTACATCAACCGGTCTGTTATGATCTACATCCCATTCGAGGAACTGAGCTAAACAATAGAATCAAACAGATTTACGGGGTTCCAAGTTAATACCTGCGATTATTGTGTCTTAAAGTGGCATTGTTTTTGTGGCGCGTGTTGGTAGTTACATGGTCAAGCTATTATGTTTTATCTGGCAGTGGGACTGGAGCAGGGATGGACATCGTTGTCTCCAGCGTCAAAGCCTATGTTGGAGCGCTGAACAAAATGCTTGGCTTCAAAGAACAGTCCACGAGAATCCCTACGAAAAGCAACAAAGTTCCTGCCTAATGCTGCAACTTCAAACCAAAACAACAGGTTTCAGGTGAACAAAGAGGTAAAAAAAAAAATTTATCTTTTGGCTCGCCATCTTTGTTATTCCTCTCTAATTTATGAGAGTGTACTCATAGAAATTACTGTTTTAACTGTACAAAATGGAACAACATTTGGGATTCTGATAAAGCAGTTGCAGAAGTTCATCTGAAGCCATTGTAGCAAAAGAAGGGCTGTGTAGTTCCATTATGTGCATATGCTTCTTGCTTTAAATCAAATTTAAGATTAGAATGCAAATTTCTATATTAATACAATATTTAATAACTATTATCATATGTAGAGGCTAAACAACTTTTCTATTAATAAACTTAGTTTGTTCATAATCATAACGACAAAGACTGTTTGCTGTTTGGCCTCCCAAATTTGTCAAAAACAAAGAATAAAGGACAAAAAAGAGTTCTCTAAGCCCTTGACATTGATCTCTTCCAACAACATAAATTACCGTCAAAATCTTCTCAGTTTTGATCAGGTCGTAGATTTCTGATCTCCTTCATATAGAGTCCTAAAAGGTTGGTTTGGTGTTCAGTTTGGATCGTGATCGAGATTCAGGAAACGTGAAATGGGCATACGGTCGGGGTTAATGTGTATGTCGAACATAGTTTTGATATGCATAGGCTTCATCATGATAGGAACAGGTCTGTACCAAAAGAAAATAATCTCACCATGCTTGCCCAAGACCGGACCAGCCTTTCTCCTGTTGGGTCTGATCTTGCTCGTGATCCCTCAGCTCGGGCTCTATGCCCCGTGTTGTCGCTCTAAGCGCCTCTTCACAACCTACTTCTATTTGATGCTTGTGGTGATTCTCGCAGTCGGTGGCTACTCTTTCAAATGCCTCCTCTACACGACCACAATTCGAATCGGTGATCCTTACAGGGACCCCCGAGCCGTCGACCAGTTTTTCGGCCGACTTGTCTCCAAAGAAAAGTACCAATGGACCAAGAGCTGTATTATTAAGACCACTGATTGCAACATTAATGGCAGTAAGAACAGTAACGTTTGGGTACGTTCACATCCTTATTTCTTTCTTCCGTGTTCTTCTAGAACCTGTTACGGTCAAATGGGTTTAGACTAAATCAATACACATATCAGTTTAAAAATTTAATATTGTCTAATATCATATATATATATATATAAATTAATCATTAATGTCTTAGCCGATCCTAATAGATATATAATAATTTAATATAACAGTTTTAATATAATCCAGCCTTGACCAGGCAACGTTACAATGAACGTCATGTTTTTTTGACAAAATACACCGAATTAGAGTTGTCGTAGAGTTGGAAGATTTTCTTAACACAAATTTGTGTTGATGGTAACGTTTTCGTAACGAGATGAGCTTAGTATCAAAAGATATTGATCGTTATGTGCCCATAGGAACCTCAAAAAGAACTCAAAAATTTGGATAGTAAACTCATATCTTTCAACTTGAAGGACATTTAAATCTAACACAGAGGTATGAACGTTATCAACAACGATATGTATACATATTCAGAAGTATTGCTGCGTACAACCCGAGGGATGTGAGGACAAGCAGATGTACGGGAAGCCAGGCGAATGGAGCTGGACAACGCAGCACCAAAACCCGAACCAAGTACCAGAAGAATGTGCATATGAATACTGTCTTGATTGCAGAGGGTGTGAACTCAGTATCTTGAGAACCATTGTTCATCCATGGAGATTCCTCTCTGTCTTCACCAACTCCGCCTTTGTCATCTCCTTGGTCGCTGTCTCCATGGCTTGGTCCTTACGTCGATGCATCTACGATTCCGATGATTACAGAGGTTATTACAGTTGATGATCTGTTTCACTTAGCTTTTGTGTATGTAGTTCATGTTTTTTCTTGATTTTTTTTTTGCTTTACCTAAACCGGTTTGATTCACTCAAAATGGTATGGTAGTAAAATTGGTCTGGTTAACAAATTTAATCTTGACTTCACTTAGTTTATAATTCTTCGTTGATGTATCAATAAAATTAGGGACAATCATATATTATCCTTCTACAATTCTATTTCATTCTTATTTACTCTTTATTTTTAAGCTTCGCCCAATTGAATTCACGAGTCCAGGGCACCACTCAGCCATCATATTATTGCTATAGAAAGTGGATTTGCCTTCTGCTATCCAAGCGTCACCTAATGTTCTTGGTCTTCGGGGAGCTAAGTTGATAAAATTTGCTTATTTCCATTCCCCAAAAAATTAATTTCATATTTTAATCATGCAAGACTTAAAATTGATGAAGAAGAAATAGGATTCAAGTAAAATTTTTTATACGATTAAAGAAAATTTTCTTTAAGAATTAATTGTTTTGTTGAGAATCTTGAGATGGTATGTCATGGCCATGAATTTGGAAAAAAATAAAATAAAAAATTAACCAGTAGATTTAATATACAACGACTATATTACATCAAAATTTATATTTCTATTAAATTAATTTTGTATGATTCAAAATTTGAAATATATTTAAGAGATATTTTTAATATGATCCCATATCACGTTTTAATGTTTTAAAACAAGGTGAAGATGAATTTGTGTTTCAAAATCCCTGGACAACAAGCAACCGAAATCTAGGGTCAATCTCAATAATGAGGACACCCTAAACCCTTGAAAAACTCGGTTGAGAAACCTTGAAAACGTGTGAAGACGCCACAATCACATGTGGTTATGAATGAGAGAACTCAAGAACTTGCAAAAGAAACTCTCTCAAATCTCAAAATCCGTCATCTTTTTTCTTTTGCAATTGAATAGAAAACGACATAAATAAATCCTAGAAAGACGAAACTATGTGTTTTCCTTAGTCCTAAACCTAATAAAATGATAATAATTTCAAACCAAGTAAATAAGCTTCAATGGAACTAAAAAACCATGATTAAACAAAATTTTTCGTTTTGGCTTTAAGACTTAGCTAGGGGTGTAAAATGAGCTGTCGGCTCACGAGCCAGCTCTAGCTCGGACCATATTTAAGCGAGCCGAGCTAGGTATTTTCTAGCTCATTTAAAAAACGAGCTCACGAGCCGAGCCCAAAACGAGTCCGAGCTTAGACGAGCTGGCTCGCGAGCTGACGAGCCGGCCCCCCGGGCGAAAAAAAAACCACAATATTCTATTATAATGTATTTTTCCTTTTTCTAATAATTGATATAACAAAATAAAGAAACAATTTAGTAAAACTACAAGCGATCGAATAAGTACGATGATATTTTATACTTTTTAATCGAGAAGGTTATTTTTTATTTAGTACAATGATATTTTATAACATTATGTTTGAATTAATGTTTTCATATTTTCGATATTTTATTTGGTTCGTTTGATATGTTTAACATATATGATATTACAACTAATTCAAAATAATTAAATAGTTGGCTCGCGAGCCAGCTCGTTTTTTGGCGAGCTAGAGGCGAGCCGAGCTGAGCTAGGATTTTCCAGCTCGTTTAAAAAACGAGCCGAGATGAGCCAGCTCGATTTTTGGCGAGCTGAAGGCGAGCTGAGCCGAGCTGAGCCGAGCCAGCTCATTTTACACCCCTAGACTTAGCCAAACAATACCCAAAATATTCGTGTTCTTCAAGTCTCCACATCTTTGACTCCAATCATTGTGATTAAAGTCTATTCTCCTTGTAAATCTCCTCCATCTAGTGCTCTCATGCCAAACTTAGCTTGAACAAGCTTGGTGAATGCATTCTGTAATCTTTTGACTCATGCACGCATCATTGGCCCAATAACTTCAAGATCAGGTTCCTTAGCTTGTCCCTTGCTCTCCTCATCAATCTCGATGTCCTCATCACTCGTCAAACGGATTTGTCCTCAAATCTTGGGTGTTATCTTCATCACAACGAGAGAGATCAACAACATTAAAGGTCGAACTAATGCTATACTCACCTGGTAACTAGATCTTATACACATTGTTGTTAATGCGCTCAAGGACACAGAAAAGGCCTTCTCCACGTGGCATCAACTTGGACTTCCGCTGCTTTTGTATAGGTGACATCTCTCCTTGCGCATATGCACCCACACAAGATCTTCAGGTTGAAAAATAACCTCCTTACGCCCTTTATAGCTTTGCTTGGCGTACTTCTCTGTTCTCTTCTCAATGTTCTTGCTTTCTCATGAATCTATTTCACATACTCAATATTTTTCTTTCCATCAAGATTAGTAAGCTCAAACATAGGTAATGGCATTAAATCCAATGGCGTCAACGGGTTAAATCCATAAACTTTCTCAAACGATGAGAAACATGTAGCACTATGAACGACCCTATTGTATACAAATTCTACATGCGACAAACATTCCTCCCAAGTCCTATGATTCTTCCTTTTTAAATCACACAACAAAGACGAAAGAGTTCTATTGACCACTTCAGTTTGACCGCCCTTTTATGGGTGAAAAGTCATTGAGAACAAGAACTTGGTGCCAAGTTTAGACCAAAGCGTCTTCCAAAAATAGCTAAGGAACTTAGCATCTCTATCAAACATGATAGTTCTAGGCATCCCATGCAAACATACCACCTCTCTAAAGAACAAAGTAGCAATGTGTGATGCATATCTATTTTATGGCATGGAATGAAATGTGCCATCTTAGAAAACCGATCTACAACCACAAATACATAATCTTTACCTATCTTAGTCCGAGGCAAGCCGAAGATGAAGTTCATAGAGATGTATGTCCATGGTTCATGAGAAATAGGCAAGGGAGAGTACATACCATGCAGTTGCAACTTAGACTTCACCTTCTTGCAAGTCACGCATCGGCCGCAAATCTGTTCGATATTGCTGCGCATGTGCGGCCAATAAAAGTGTTTCTGCAACATAGACAAAGTCTTGACCATTCCAGAAAGGGTCCATTAAACCACCCCCATGTGCATCTCTAACAAGAAAATCTCTCATTGAACAGTTTGGAAAACAAAGCTTGTTCTCGTGAAATAAAAATCCATCAAACTTGTAGTACTTATCTTGGGTAGACTTCTCACACAAGTCTCAATTAACTCACAAAAGTCAAAACCGAGCAATCTCGCATCCAAATAATAAATTAGTGCATAGCGTCTAAAAAGAGCATCAGTTACCACATTATCCTTACCTTGTTTATACCTGATCACATATGGGAAGGTTTCTATGAACTCTACCCACTTTGCATGTCTTCGGTTCAACTTGTGTTTTCCTTTTAAATGTTTGAGAGATTCATGATCTGTATGAATCACGAACTCTTTGGACCACAAGTAATGATGCCATGTCTGCAACGCTCTCACCAATGCATACATTTCCTTGTCATAGGTCAGGTAGCTCAATTGTGCTCCATTTAACTTCTCACTAAAGTACACAATTGGCCTTCATTCTTGCATCAACTCAACTCCAATACCCACACCTAAAGCATCACATTCAATCTCAAAAGGTTTTGCAAAGTTAGGGAAATACAAAAGAATATCAGTTATTAGTTTCTCTTTCAAGATCTCAAATGCCTTCTCTTGCGCCTCTCCCCATTGAAACATGACATTATTCTTTATTACTTTAGTTAATAGGTTTGCAAGAGTGCTAAAGTCCTTCGCAAACCGTTGTTAGAAGCCTGCCAAACCATGAAAACTTCTAACCTCTCTGACCGTTGTAGGCCGAGGCCGATTTCTTATGGCTTCTACCTTCTCCTTATCGACGTGGATTCACTGCTCGCTCACAACAAATCCTAAGAACACAAGTTTGTGAGTGCAGAAAATACATTTCTTAAGATTTACAAACAATTTTGCGGTCCTCAACACGTCTAGAACATTCCTAAGGTGATGAACATGTTCTTCGAGATTCTTGCTGTAAACTAAGATATCATCAAAGTAAACGACAACAAAACACCCAATGAACTTCCTAAGTACACGATTCATAAGCCTCATAAACGTACCAGGAGAATTCGTTAAACCAAAAGGCATGACAACCCATTCATAAAGTCTTAATTTCATCTTAAAATTCGTCTCCCGTTCATCACCTTCTCTCATTCTAATTTGATGATAGCCTCTGTGAAGATATATCTTGGAAAAGATATGAGAACCACTCGAATCATCAGACATATCATCTAACCTAGGAATAGGATGGTGATACTGTAACATAATATTGTTGATTGCTCGACAATCAACACACATGCTCCATGTACCATCCTTCTTGGGCACCAAAATCATCAGAACAGCACACGGTGACATGCTTTCTCGTACATAACCCTTTTCCATGAGTTCACACTACAAAAAACAGGTGATTTCCAAAGGACATTTCCATTGGAAATAACCAAAATTTTGTTGTAATGAGCCATTCCCAACGGACGGCAACGGATCGAGAGTCGTTGGAAATCACTCGTTGCAAATCGAGAACCATTGCGATTTCCAACAGGGTTACAACGGATATTATCCATTGCAATATTCTAACGAACGGGTAACGGAAAATTCCATTGACAGATTGTAACATATGGTCCTTACAATGTCTTCAATAGATGCATGTTACAAAATCGCAACGGATGCCCGTCACAATTCGTGCAATGGATGACCGTTACAAAATTATAATGGATGCCCGTTCCAATTTGTAATGGATACCCGTTGCCCATCCGTTGGTACGAAAAATGCGTGGGAATTAAAAATTGGTAACGGATGCCCGTTGAGCGGTTGTCGGAAAATGGCAATGGGCCTCCGTTACAAAATAGAAGGACTTTAGGAATCCAACGGATGTCTGTTACAATTTTTTAAAATTGTCAACAGGCATCCGTTTGGATTTTACAAAAAAAATAAAAAATTTAAAAAATGAAAAACAAATTAAGAAAACCTTAATTAATTAAAAAAAAGTTCTACAAACAATAAGAACCTAATTTCTATTACATATCATCTAAATTATTGGCGCCGAATTCATCCTTGTGGTCTCCAGCACCTCGTGAAGACGACATTGCATTCAAATCAATAATGGTTCTTGACGCGGCGTTGTTTCCCCCCATCTGATGTTGCGATTGATATGCCCGGCCGGTTAGCAGTTCTATGACGCTCTCCATGTGCCGCATCTGTGCTCGAGTTTCTCGAAGTTGTGTTTCGAGATGCTCGATACGTACGTTGTTCTTGCGTATAACTCTCTTGTACCATGGGGGTACCGTCGTGGCGTCCTCGACGATATCCTTTTGAAGCACACCGAGACCGTATAGATGCCACTTATACAGTCTAACCGACTGCAAAATAAAAAAAGATAGAGTTAGAATCGTAATAAAATATTTTATTTACTAATCAAATTATAAACAATAAATGTTTTCTTTACCTCCAAATAAATTTTATCCTTAGTAAAGGACTGAGCTCGTCGGGAGTTAAACCGCAAGCTTGTGATTGATGTGTAATCTTATTCGTCACAGCTTTCACGGTCCGTTTCGCTCAAGGGTCGATGAGTTCAGGTTCGTCGCTCTCTTCCCCGACGACCGGTTTCTTCTTGGTATGGATTTCTACAACCAGCTCAAGAAGAGTCGGTTCTCTTCCTATTCGTTGCATTTGTTATATAACATAAATCTAATTATATAAATATTGTAAAAAAATTAAATAATAACTAAAATAAATTTACCAATTCTTTCTTTCCCTTCGGGAATGATTTTGATGCTGAAGTATGGCGATGCATACCAACTCCAGGAACCTTCTCGCCGTACCGACATTTCTTGACCTTGAAGTCCTTAGACTCCCAATGTTGGAAGAGTTGGTTGAATACCTCGTCCGTTGCCCATGTCGGTTTGGCGTTCTTCTTGTAGTAGTTGCGCTTGGCATTGTTCATCATCAAGCACATTCGGGCCTGCACGTCGTGCATCCATGCTGTGTAGATGCGTGACATATCCTTCTTCCGCCATCTGTATGCACGTTGCAAAATAAATTATAATAAATTAGTTTAGAATAAATGTAATTAGTTATTTTAAATACAAACTTTATAGTATTTAACTTACGATGAGAGTACACCACCATCAGGGGCGTATAAATTTTGGCGTCACTTGCCAAAAATAATATAGGCGATCCTGTAGCGATCCCTGAATGATGTTGTTGTTCGTATGTTTTAGAACATCATCCACATCAAACCTTTTCATGAAAATGAAATATATAGATAATGTTTATAATTTAAAACAATATAAATTCATATATGAATTCTTACCATAACGTCTCGTCATGGCGATCAGGATCGATAATAGGAAGGGTGGGATGCCCAACGAAATTATCGATCAAGGCGTCAATATCCACCATATCGTCCACTTCATCAAATATCGGCGGTGGCGATATTGGTGAAGGAGGCCGATATGGTGGCGGTGGAGGCGGGGGCGGGGCTCCCACTTAACCCGCCAACATACCACCAGAACATATGAATCGCCTAGACCTCATTTTGTGTGTAGTGTTTGGAAATGTGATTGTTGTGCGTGAGAGAATGTTTAGTTTTTGAGGATTTGAGATGTAGATTTGTGTTGAAAATGAAATTGTTCAACGTTATATATCCAGAATTTTCCAACGGATGCCCGTTGGAAAAGACGCTAGCTCAACGGACGCAATTAAGTGACGCTATGTTCTATTTCTCCAACGGGCATCCGTTACAATTTCCAACGGATGCTCGTTGGAAATGCATGTTCCTGAGGCAACGGATGCCAAAAAGGTG